>CM037469.1:18516700-19070895 GCA_021014325.1 Plazaster borealis | reverse complement strand
AGTAGACCCCCAGTACACCCAGTAGACCCAGTAAACCCAGTAGACCCAGTAGACCCCAGTAGACCCAGTAGACCCATTAGACCCCAGTAGACCCAGTAGACCCTGTATACCCCCGGTAGACCCAGTAGACCCAAAAGACCCCAATCGACCCAATCGACCCAGTAGACCCCCAGTAGACCAAGTAGACCCAGTAGAGCCCAAGTAGACCCCTAGTAGACCAAGTCGACCCAGTAGACCCCCAGTAGACCCAGTAGACCCAGTAGACCCAGTAGACCCAGTAGACCCAGTAAACCCCAGTAGACCCAGTACACCCCAGTAGACCCAGTACACCCAGTAGACCCCAGTAGACCCAGTAGACCCAGTAGACCTCAAGTAGACCCAGTTGACCCAGTAAAACCAGTAAATCCCCCAGTAGACCCAGTAGACCCCCAGTAGACCCAGTAGACCCAAAAGACCCCCAATAGACCCTATAGACCCAGTAGACCCAGTAGAATCCCAGTAGACCCAGTAGACCCAGTAGACCCCAAGTAGACCCCCAGTAGACAAAGTCGACCCAGTAGACCCCCAGTACACCCAGTAGACCCAGTAGACCCAGTAGACCCAGTAGACCCCAGTAGACCTAGTAGACCCAGTAGACCCAGTAGACCCCAAGTAGACCCAGTAAACCCAGTAAACCTCAAGTAGACCCAGTTGACCCAGTAAAACCGGTAAACCCGCAGTAATCCCAGTAGACCCATTAGACCCCAGTAGACCCAGTAGACCAAGTAGACCAAGTAGACCCCCAGTAGACGCAGTAGACCGAGTAGACCCCCAGTTGACCCAGTAGACCCAGTAGACCCCATTAGATCCATTAGACCCAGTACACTCCTAGTAGACCCAGTAGACCCAGTAGACCCCAGTAGACCCAGTGGAACAAGTAGACCTACTAGACCCCCAGTAGACAAAGTAGATCTAGTAGACCCCCAGTAGACCGAGTAGACCCAGTAGACTCCCAGTAGACCAAGTTGACCCAGTAGACCGTAGTAGACCCAGTGGACCCAGTAGACCGCCAGTAGACCCAGTAGACCCAGTAGACCTCCAATAGACCCAGTAGACGAACAGTAGACACAGTAGCACAGTAGACCCAGTAGACCCCAAGTAGACCCAGTAGACCCAGTAGACCCAGTAGACCCCCAGTAGACCCAGTAGACCCAAAGTAGACCCAGTTGACCCAGTAAAACCAGCAAACCCCCAGTAAACCCAGTGAACCCATTAGACCCCAGTAGACCCAGTAGACCCAGTCGACCCAGTCACCCGCAGTAGACGCAGTAGACCCAGTAGACCCCCAGTTGACCCAGTAGACCCAGTAGACCCAGTAGACCCCAGTAGACCCATTAGACCCAGTACACTCCCAGTAGACCCAGTAGACCCAGTATACCCCAAGTAGACCCAGTTAACCCAGTAGACCCCCAGTACACCAAGTTGACCCAGTAGACCAAGTAGGCCAAGTAGACCCAGGAGACTCCCAGTAGACCCAGTAGACCAAGTAGACCCCAGTAGACCCGTTAGACCCATTAGACCCCAGTAGACCCAGTAGACCCAATAGACCCAGTAGATCCAGTAGACCCCTAGTAGACCCAGTAGACCCCCAGTAGACGCAGTAGACCCAGTAGACCCCCAGTTGACCCAGTAGACCCAGTAGACCCAGTAGAACCCCAGTAGACCCAGTAGACCCAGTAGACACCAAGTAGACCCAGTAGACACAGTAAAACCCCAGTAGACCAAGTAGACCCCCAGTAGACCAAGTAGACCCAGTAGACCTACTAGACCTAGTAGACCCAGTAGACCCCAGTAGACCCCGTGGACCCAGTAGACTCCCAGTAGATCCAGTAGACCCAGTAGACAGCCAGTAGACCCAGTAGACCCAGTAGACCCAGTAGACACAGTAGACCTCCAGTAGACCCAGTAGACCCAGTAGACCCAGTAGACCCAGTAGACCCCCAGTAGACCCAGTAGACCCAAGGTAGGCCCAGTTGACCCAGTAAAACCAGCAAACCCCCAGTAAACCCAGAGAACCCATTAGACCCCAGTAGACCCAGTAGACCCAGTCGACCCAGTCACCCCCAGTAGACGCAGTAGACCCAGTAGACCCCCAGTTGACCCAGTAGACCCAGTAGACCCCAGTAGACCCATTAGACCCAGTACACTCCCAGTAGACCCAGTAGACCCAGTATACCCCAAGTAGACCCAGTTAACCCAGTAGACCCCCAGTACACCAAGTTGACCCAGTAGACCAAGTAGGCCCAGTAGACCCAGGAGACTCCCAGTAGACCCAGTAGACCAAGTAGACCCCAGTAGACCCGTTAGACCCATTAGACCCCAGTAGACCCAGTAGACCCAATAGACCCAGTAGATCCAGTAGACCCCTAGTAGACCCAGTAGACCCCCAGTAGACGCAGTAGACCCAGTAGACCCCCAGTTGACCCAGTAGACCCAGTAGACCCAGTAGAACCCCAGTAGACCCAGTAGACCCAGTAGACACCAAGTAGACCCAGTAGACACAGTAAAACCCCAGTAGACCAAGTAGACCCCCAGTAGACCCCCAGTAGACCAAGTAGACCCAGTAGACCTACTAGACCTAGTAGACCCAGTAGACCCCCAGTAGACCCCGTGGACCCAGTAGACTCCCAGTAGATCCAGTAGACCCAGTAGACAGCCAGTAGACCCAGTAGACCCAGTAGACCCAGTAGACACAGTAGACCTCCAGTAGACCCAGTATACCAAGTATATCCCAGTAGACCAAGTATACCCCCAGTAGACCCCAGTAGACCCAGTAGACCCAGTAGACCACAGTAGACCAAGTAGACCCAGTAGACCCCCCGTAGACCCAGTAGACCCCCAGTAGACCCAGTAGACCTAGTAGACCCCCAGTAGACCCATTAGACCCAGTAGACTCACAGTAGACCCAGTAGACCCAGTAGACTCCCAAGGCCCCCAGTAGACCCCCAGTAGACCCAGTAGACCCAATAGACCCCAGTAGACTCAGAAGACCCAGTAGACCCCAAGTAGACCCAGTAGACCCCCAAGACCCCCGGTAGACCCCCAGTAGACCCTCAGTAGACCCATTACAATTACAATACAATTACATTACAATTACATTACAATTACATTACAATTACATTAAAATTCCATTACAAGTCCTTTACAAGTCCATTACAAGTATATTACAAGTCCATTACAAGTCCAATGCAAGTCAATTATAATGAAATTATAATGACACTACAATTACATTACAATTACATTACAATTACGTTCTAATTACATTACAATTACATTACAATTACATTACAGTTACATTAAAAGTCCATTACAAGTCCATTACAAGTCCATTACAATTAATGGGCCCCACTGGACAAAACTGGACCCCGTTTTACCCCACTTGACCCCACCAGACCCTGATGGACTCCGCTGGACACGACTTTACCCCACTGGAACCCACTGGACCCCGATGGACCCCACTGGACCCCGATGGACTTCACTGGACCCAACTGGACCCCGATGGACCCCACTGGACCCTGATGGACCCCACTTGACCAACTGGATTCCGATAGACACCACTGGGCCCCACTGGACACCGATAGACCCCACTGGACCCCACTGGTGGGACCTGTTCCTTGATTTGAGGGGTTAGTTCTCTTAACGTATACTAACTTGTGAGTCCCGTTCCTTGATATGAGCGGTTAGTCCACTTTATGTACTAACTTTTAAGACCTGTTCCTTGATATGAGAGGTAGTTTGCTTAATATACTAACTTGTTAGACCTGTTCCTTGATGTAGGGATAGTTCACTTCACGTACTAACATGTGAGACCTGTTCCTTGATATGAGGGTTAGTTCGCTTTACGTACTAACTTGTGAGACCTTTTCCTTGATGAGAGGGGTAGTTATTGTGGGAGGTATTGTGGCGGAACTCCTGTGTCAGCGACGAGGTCGAGGAAGGCCAGACACAAGCCCGGGGTGATTATCCAACCCCAACTTTGTTGCATAAAGACTTACCTGTAAAGCACGGATCTGGAGACTTGACTGTCAGCAATTGTGTCTGTGTTTCCGGCCTGCAATAAAAGTGCGCGCGGGGGTTTATAAGACTAATCTTCGTTTAAACGAAAATTGTTGTCGTTTGAACGAAGATTTTTGTCGTTCGAATGAAGATTTGTTGTTGTTCGAACGAAGATTTGTGTCGTTCGAACGAAGATTGTTGTTGTTCGAACAAAGATTGTTGTCGTTCGAACAAAGATTTTTGTCAGTCGAACAAAGATTTATAAATAATTTTTTGTTCACCTATGTCCCATAAAAAGCTCCGTAGTAAGCAGCATAGCGTGAAGAGAACAGGCGGAGCCAGTCAGCTGCCGCTTATACCAACCCGCGCACATCTTGCGATGCACAATGCGCACTCTGGAGCTGGTGCATTAAACTTAAACCAGTCTACCCCCTGGTCCGTCACAGTGTTTAACATTTGGAGTGTATTTCTTTCAAGATCATTCTCCGTGTAAATACTAATGATACAACTGCATGAACTGGGAAACGCTGTGCTTAATCTTCTTGTGTACGTAGAGTACGCCCTCTATATTAACAAAGGACAACAATATCAAAACCAAGTGACATAGAACGTTTCGCCTCATGAAATGGAATAGTCCAGATGTCACCTCGTAATTATATTCGGCGACAATGTACTCACATCCAATATTTGTACAGAGAGATCAAAACAGTGTGTTAGGGCAAAACCTTAGTGTATTTTATTTTTCAAACTCCAAAAAGTATAAATGACAATCAACAGTTCGTATAGCTCAGGCTTAGGCTGTACTGCCAAACTAGACTTAAAGGTGCAAGCAAAAGGCCGAACAGTTGAGGTGTTCTCACCATGGAACTAGGCTTAGCTCAGGTCGAGTGCTGCATAGGCATAGGCATGGCCGGTTCCGGAAGCGTACAATTTTACTACTAGCTTCTGACGGTTGATAGCTTGAAATCAAGTAGAAATAGAAAGTGCGACTTGAGCAAAGTCTATCAATTTACTGTAAATAACGTGAATTCCTTTATCATGAAAATAAAAATCATGGAAATAGTGAAATTACTGGCGGCTACTTGAAAAGAAATGTATAAAAGGGACATTTTATAATATCAATTTTCAATTGGTTGAACAATGTCAGCTGTGATTGGTCCGTGCGTCAAAGAAGCAGCTTAACTGATCGAACAACAAATAACAATAAGGCATAACACAAAGGCATTAATTAATCCCGTCTCCCCGTTTCACCAGGTTTGAATTAATTTCAGCTCTTTTTTCCAAATACATAGGACTCAAATCAACAGAGAAATGTAAGGCTTCCATATTCAGCCGCCTTAAATAAAATGGAGTGCGAAAGTAGACCTGGAAATTTTCTAGTTCTACCAAAGTGACAGACTTTAAAATAGGCCATTAAGTTGAGAAAAGGAATTGAGTCCCAAAATTGTGAAAATTGTACATGCGCAATTTGCGGGGGTGCGTTCTGCATCTGCAAGGGGTCAATAGTGAAACTACATAACATAATAGATCCAGTTAACCCTTCCGTGAAATATACTAATTACATTCACGCATGTGTAGGCCTACATACACTATTGGTTGGCAAACGCCATAGAGCTGTGCACATAGGAAGACTCACAAACACATAATGCGTCACGCCACCCATGATCAGCCCATACTAAGACGCAATTTTCATTCATGGGAAGGGTCTATTTAATCGTGCGTGCAATTTTACGATCGCGTTTACGAATATACATATTTTAATAACCTCTATGGATGTTGCAAATCTGCTTAGCATAAATCGTCTTCTTTTTTAACCATCGAACTTAAAGTACTGACAATCATTTCGTTTCGCAGTATTTTGACCGCGTGAGGGCGTGTGTAAACCAAATTAATTACGTGATGCAAAACAAGTAAAACTGGGCCGTTTTTTAAACTATCGTTATTATTATTTTTATTTTATGGCCACTGATACAAGAAAAAACATACAGGCAGTCAAAATAGGATAAAACTGTAATTGTAATGCAAGGAAATTAGCCACTATAAGCGCCCACACAGTCAAAAATACGGTCAATTCTGTTATCTGTTTGATATTTTGGAAGCATTCTCCCCAAAATTCCAGGGAAACTGTTTCAGTTTTGAGCTGTCACCAGTGTCGTGCACAGATCTTTACTAAGGCTAACTATGATTCATTTGACCTCTTCTACTGACGTTATTACAGTTTCTTTTAAAGCACAGTGATCTTTGTAACGATGTAAATAAAAGTTGCGGCTACGGGTTGACATTTAGTGTCTACCACACAACACCCTCGTCCGTTTTAGGGTGCTAATCCAAACTCTTATAAGATTCTCTCTTGGCCCTTGACTTAACCAAGAAGAAAACGCCCCCAGCGATGATGATGACTAGAGCTAGACTACCAATCACTATGCCGACGATCGTCCCCGTGTTGTCTGTTTTTGATGGGGCTTTGGTGGGTTTGTCAGCTGCGCAAGTTTCCACTGATTAAAAGAGAAACACATGAATACAAATGACTTAAATCATTGCATTAGCAATTGCTAGGAAAATCAAAGTTCAATCACGTAGTGTATGGAAGACAATCGAGTCCCAATCTCTTTTTTTGGTATAGACGGCATTTGGAAGACAAAGTAGACGTATGTGGTTGGCGGGGAGAGGGGGTGAGCATTACTTCACAAAACTAGATCACTGAGTCCATTCCTCTTCTTGAATTGTGGAGTTCGAACCCAGAATTCTTTGAAAAACATATCAAAAACACAAAAAATTGTTGCAAAACAAGATATCTACTTCTCCTATGGTCAGCAGTAATGGCGATTGAGTTAGATGGTCTACTACTCTAATAGTCCCCATCCATACACCTCATCAACCACCAACAGCACCAACCTACATCGCCATTTCATGGTTTAGACTCAAACGGCTCAGAAGTGGACATGGACGTTTTTTTCACAATACGTGGAAATTATCTTGCCACCGACCCCAGCTGCTCTTGTAGAGCAACCCATCAGACAGGCAGTATGTTGTCTGCTCAACACACTGGACTGGTAACTTAAAAGAACTTGACAAAATTGCCATGGATTGGCTCCGCAGATAATACTGTTTAATGCCGATCGAGTCTGTCGAGCCTGATTGAAAAAATATATCTGCTGTGTATGTCAGTCGCATGACGGTGCCTCAAGCAAAATACTAAAAAATAACTCACCGTCCCCAAAGTTGCCTTTATCATCTGATTCATCAGCGAACGGTTGAAACATGAGTTCCTTGAAGATGACAACAGCAGGATCCATAGTTAATTCTTGGTTGGTACACTGATAGGTCTTCCCCGTTGATCCCTTAATATTGATCTTTTTCTTGTCGTTGAGCATCGTCTCCTCGAGTTTACCTTGAAGCGAGAAAACAATTAGGAACATGTGAGTTTTGAAGGTACAATAATCGTATGGAGGCTTGGAGGGGCACGGCGGCGTAACTAGGGTAAAATTTCAGGGGGGCACAGGGGTGCACCATTTTTTCAAGGGGGCACTCCTGGCCAAGTTTCCGTTTGCCTTTTTCTTTAAAACAAGCCCATGCCCGTATTTTTTTTTTTTTGGGGGGGGGGGGTCGGGCGGCCCCTAAAAAAATAAACATTACAAATAAACTATAAGAAATAAAGAATAACACAGTCTGCAAAAAAGTACTAATTAAAAAAGTCTGCACAGTTCTGTGCAACTAATAAATAACACACCATATGAGCAAAATGTTTGTTCAGTATGTTAATCATCGTTAAATTATCATCAAATAATATACAAAGATGTAAATAGAGGACGCAACGGTGGCATACGCCGTCTGAGCATTAAATATGCAGAAATAATATTGATAGAAGGCTGTAATTGAGTTATTTTCAGATATAATAACCAATATAGCGCAAAAATAGTGCACCATATGGCTTGAATTGGGCATTCTTTTTTACAAAATTTCAAACTTCTGAGATGGGGCTCATCCTCCTCACGTGACGGGCGGCGCTAATGCGCCGATGTACATTTTATTTCATATTCGCCCCCTAAAAAACAAAAACAAACAAACAAACAAACAAACACCCCCCCCCCCAACAAACAAACAAACAAACAAACAAATGTAAACAAAAAATCCTGGTTACGGGCCTGAACAAGCCCCTCTTCATCGCCTTTTTTTTATGTAACTTACCTTTTTTTTTAAAGATAATCTGGCGTGAGGTCAGTGTAAAAAAAAAAAAATGCATGTAAATGGAAAAATAGTTTTAAAAACACCGAAATTATCTCATCAAAGCGTATAAAATGTAACATTTTACTCTGGAAATGTCCAATCACAAAAGGCCAGATTTCAAATGGGGAGGCATCCGGGGGGCACGGACATCAATTGGGGGGCACGTGCCCCCCCCCCCCTTAGTTACGCTACTGGAGGGGCGTCACAAATTTGTTGGTGTGTTTCATGATACTGAGATTGTTTCAAACAAGCAAGACGAGTTAACCTTAAAGTCTTCATGAAGATGTGACTCGATTGAAGTTAGTCTAACTCATGAGGACTTGCACTCGGACATCAAGAATAAAGAGTAGACACACGAAAGTCGGACTTGGTATCATAAGAATCGAACGATAGAGTGTCGACACACGGAAGCCACCCTATAGGTGTCATTATATAAGAATAATCAAATAGATTGTCGACACACGGAAGTTAGAATAGGTATCATTATAAGACTCAGCACATAGATTTTCGACACACGGAAGTTAGAGTAGGTGCCATTAAAGTTGCGCTTGGTATCATTATAAGAATCGATAAATACAGAGTGTCGAAACACTGAAATCAGACTTGGTATCATTATAAAAGTCGATCATTAGAGTGTCGACGTACGGAAGTCGGACTTGATATCATAAGAATTTATCAATAAAGTGTAAAAAACGGAAGTTGGAATAGATTACAAGAATCGACCAATAGATTGTCGACACACGGAAGTCGGACTTGGTATCATATAAGAATCCATTCTTGACTAAAAATTGACCATGGAAAGTAGGACTTTATTTTCCACCTCGACCTTGGATTGGAGTTTGGTAAAAAATTGTGAAATATATTAACCTCAGAGGTCCACATACCAATTTTTGAAGCGTTCACATTAAAATAAGGTGTCTCGTACTTCCACTCGATGCTAACGGTGGCCAACTCGAAAGTCTTCTCTACACTTGTGAACTCAAGGCGGAGGAACCAATTTGGTCGATCGTTTATGTTAATGGCGAAGCTTCTGGTACCTTTTACCGAGCAATTACCCGATGGTACAGAGTTAGGTGCAACGTCAACAACAGAGACAGCGTCTATAAGTATCTGTTCGAGACATTTATTGAAGGAAATAAACAAAATATTCAAGCAATTTTTTGTTTTAGGTTGGACTTAAAGTGGTTATTCTCATTTTGTTTTCATTGTACTGAGCCCCAGTGTTGATAGGTCACATGGTTAGGGGCAAGCTGTTGCATAGCTCCCTCCAGGGCCCAATTTCATAGAGCTGCTAAGCACAACAATTTGCTCTGCATGAAATTTCTTCCTTGATAAAAACGGGATTACCAAACAAATTTCCACATGATTTTCAGGATAAGCAAACAACAGCTGAATACCAGTAACAAGCAATATGCAACACATGGAAATTTGGTTGGTAATCCTGTGTTTATCAAGGAAGAAATTTCATGCTAAGCAAATTGTTGTGCTTAGCAGCTCTATGAAATTGGGCCCATATCAGCAACGCCTTATCATTGTCCGGTACATTTCATCGGAATCTGTGTGTGGATGTTCAAGTTTAAAATCTCTTACAAAAGCTATAGTAACCGAGCAAGAAATTTCACCAGACATCGTTTATATTAAACTCCCAGATGTCTTTAAAGGTATCGTACACGTTTGGTAATGACTCAAAACAAATAATAGCATAAAAAACTTACTTGGTAACAAGCAACGGAGAGCTGTTGATAGTATAAAACATTGTAGGAAACGACTCCCTCTGAAGTAACGTAGTTTTTTGAGAAAGAGGTAATTTCTCACTAAAATAATAAAAACTTATTGCAAGAAGTTTTTATTCCTATATGAAAGCACACAAATTTGTACAACAAGGGCGTTTTTTCTTTCATCATTTTCTTGCAACTTCGATGACCAATTGAGCCCAAATTTTCACAGGCTTGTTATTTTATGCATAAAAATGTTGGGATACACCAAGTGAGAACACTGGTCTTTGACAATTTCCAAACGTGTTCAGCGCCTTTAAGGATCTTATGTATTGACGTCATGACTCCGCCAGCAAAGAGGCAAAATGATGTTGGAACAATGGAAAATCTAATGGCTCATCCATGTACGCGCGGCACAGAAGATAGGCCAATGAGCAAACTTCTTGTGACCCCTCGCTGAGAGCACCCACCTCAAATAATGTCATGTGCATAAGGTCTAATATTAAGTTTCATAATATACAAGTTTTCTTATCGGTCGTATCCGACGCTTAAGTTGGAAGCAATTTGAGGGAGAAAAGTGAAGTTTATTAATATAGCTGTGATTTTTGTATAATAAACTTGTTCACGTTGACTTTACGGTTTAAGTGTGACGTCACATATTGCGTTACTATTAATTGACCGTCACGTCAACCATGTGATTGCAAAAATAATAATAATCACGTGGGTGACGTCACGTTAGTAGTGATAATGGTAATTTTGGGGGACATTCCAATTGGCCCAATTCACCTGAAGTCATTATTGAACAAGTATAGCTACCCCACTCTATAACAAGGTATTTAAAAAAATTCCTAAACATCATGAAAGCAGAAGGGCATTTTTGGCACATAGAAGTTACAACTGCACCCCACACGTTTCGCTGCACACCACTCTCCCCTTGAAAATACAGGGTTTTCAGAATTTGTTTTAAATAAATTGAAAGGAAAACTGTTCGGAAATATTTAACTGCTCTGTTTGTGTATGGCGGAACAACTGCACAGAACTATGTGTGAACAACAGTTACTGTAGATACATTCACCACATATATACACAGTGGATCCTTCATGCAAAGTATAATTTGAATAATGTTAATTCATCAGACAAAACAGTATTTCCCCAAATGACCTTTGGAATGATAATCATAAATTATGATAATGCTGTTGATGTCGAGCTAAGGTTAAGATAAAATAGCGTACAATGAAAATGACATTATAAAGTGACTCGCTCGACTTTTAAAGGGTGTGCACAATATTGGTAACTTTGAAAATGTAAATGTTTGCAGGTCACAGGGTATAAAGATGGTCACGGTGGAAAATGTCCACTTATTTGCTTGAATTATCTTTGCTTGAAATGCTCTGCTACAGAGAAATTAGCGAATCAATAGTTTTGATCACGCGAGTCCAAAACACGAAGTTTGAAAACAGTGAAATCATAAACATGTCGTGGCCGAGCGAATAAGAACACCGAACTCAAGCTCTGGTGTTTCTGATCAGCAGAATGTGGGTTCGAATCCCAGTCGTGACACTTGTGTCCTTAAGCAAGACACTAACCACATGTTACGCTTCGTCCTTCGGATGGGACGTTAAGCCGTAGGTCCCGTGTGTTGTGTAATGCACGTAAAAGAACCAGTGCACAAGAGAAGGGGTTCGCCCCGGTGTCGCGGTTGTCAGCTATCTGGCGTGTCAGCTATCCGGGTGACCAAATACGGTAGCATTACGTCATGCCATGTCTGCGCACAGCTAGCGAAAGTAGTCCATTTTAGTGTCGTGCTGAGTCGTGTTGCCAAGACATGTACTCTCCGCACGGCCGCGGCGGGCCGGCGGCGGAGAGGTAGCTGTCATGTGGCGGCGTCCATGAGCAGAAGTATACGAGCGGAGAATGCGTGGATTGTTTTAGAGAATTTTGTGAGAAGAGCAAGAGTATCATTCACTATTTAAACAGAGGGACATATGCAGAAGGGTCGACAGAAGATCAGAAGAGGGTCATTCGTTGCAATCCAAAAAATTATACGCCTACGGGAGACCACGACATAAACAGCATGCTGGGCACGCCAGATAGCTGAGACAGTGTCTACAACGTGCTAAAATGCCCGGCTATGTCATCCGGATAGCTGAGCACAGCGGATAGCTGAGACCCTGACACCGGTGTTCCTGGTTTGATTGGCTGCATATTGCGCCACAGCACCTTGTAAACCATTACATGGTGCTATGCAAAGGAATAGGTCTCATACTTCAACACGTAAATCCACCTTGTAGGAAAAATACTGAGCGCTTTGAGACACCCATCGGGAGTATAAAGCGCTATATAAGAGCTGCGTATTATTATTATGTATTATTAAACTTATAAGTTTTCCTGCTACTTTATCGTACCTCCGATGACTGATTGAGCTTCAACTTTCATAAATTTGTCATTTCATTTTAAGTCACATTAAATTTGGATACTGGTCTTTGAATCTAAAAACAAACTTTTTGAAACCTTGTTTATAACTTACGTTTCCTTCCCAGTACGTGTACTTAATGTCAATCTTTGCATAGAATTGCATCAGAATACACCTCCCGTCTGTGTTGTTTACTTCATATCTGTGAAAGAATTAATGAAACGAAGCGAACTGCAACTGCGTTATCCTAACATACAGGTAATTTGCTAAATGCACAACGGGTCATGGATCCAGAGCCCATTTTTTAAACCATGATCCATTTCGTATCGAAAGGGTCAATAAAATTACAATCACCGCCTGGTAAAATATTCACGATCCCTGGAGCAGTATAAAAAATCGAGGATTCGAGATTCAAAATGATACAGAACCAGTGGCGAATTTGGGGGTGGCGCAGCAGGCGCGCCCCTTCCATTTTCCGCCGACTGCAAACAAAAAAACAGAATTTGACAGCAAATAAATCGATAGGCCTACCCGTTTTTAAAATTGGTAACAAATAACTTGTTAAACGCTTTTGAAATGTCCATTGCACCACACAGCATCTAATGCATAAAATATTTCCCTGATCCCACGTCGTTGACAATATATCTTACAACAAGTTGACTGACAATTTTCAATTTGGAAATGAGCCCTCGAAGTTTGAGCCCATGATCCGCACATGACTGACTGTTGTAATGGCTACACACTTTGGGGAATAATGCATCGACGTGGATGTTGAATAAATCCGTACTCTGACCAAAAACAGATTTAAAATAACCAGAGTCAATCTGACTCAAAATCAGGGGCGGATCTAGGATTTTCCAAACGTGGGGGGCGTGAAAATATACCAAGCAGCAAATGGTGAATGCAATTTGTGGCGCCTGAGAGCGCGTAACGCGAAGCCGTAAGGCATGGGGTTCCGGGCCCGCTTAATTGCTCCGAAACAGTTCGGATTCTAGATGCTCTGTGGTTTCATGCAATATCTGACCACTTTAACCAATTTTGTTTTAGCAAGATCATTATTTAAACATCATTTTCGAGTTAGGAGTCATTAAATCAGCCATCCTGAGTTATAAAATCAAAATGCAGGCTACAATTAATATTTATTCGGGGACAAAAAAGTGTTGGTGAGGAGGATCCTTCCTCCATGGTGAGCCAACGATGAAGTGCAATTATTTTCAATATATTTAACCAAAAACAGAGAAATAGACACACTTTTTAAGCTATACACATCCATATCAATCTTCTAAATTTACTGGAAATTTTTCTGTAACATCGATGGTGGGGTCCAGGGGTCAAGCCCTGATGGGGGTCCAGGGGGCGAAGCCCCCATAAGCTCTAAGCTTTTGGCTTTTTGAGGGGTGAAAAATAAAGCCTCTGTGTGCCTAAAACAGAGAAATAGACATACTTTTTAAGCACTTCTGATCCATTTCACGCTTCTAAATTTACTGGAAAATTTTCCTGTAACATCGATGGTGGGGTCCAGGGGTGAAGCCCTGATGGGGGTCCAGGAGGGGGAACGAAGCCCCCGCAGCTCTAAGCTTTTGGCTTTTTGAGGGGTGAAAAATAAAGCCTCTGTGTGCCTAAAGCAGAGAAATAGACACACTTTTTAAGCACTTCTGATCCATTTCACGCTTCTAAATTTACTGGAAAATTTTCCTGTAACATCGATGGTGGGGTCCAGGGGTGAAGCCCTGATGGGGTCCAGGGGGCGAAGCCCCGGAAGCTGAGCTTTTGGCCTTTAGAGGGGTGAAAAATCAAGCCTCTGTGTGCCTAAAACAGAGAAATAGACACACTTTTTAAGCACTTCTGATCCATTTCACGCTTCTAAATTTACTCAAAGAAAATTGTAATACCACAAATCTCACGTTTGGATCTGGTTGATGCATTATCTGGTTTCATGCATATTCATTAAAAACATAGTGGGTAAGATCGTTTCTCAAATTAAAGCTTACTGTCGTATTATCTTTTTTCTTCTTTTTTGCTGACGGAAAGGGGGGACGTACGCCCGCGCCCCTGTATCCGCCCCTGAACATATATGATCAGCATCTAGGGTTACTTCAGAAAATATGGAATCAACATGGGTGAGGTCATTGTCAATCTGATTATCGGATTCAATTGCCTCTAAGTACTGACATTAATGTACCTTGTGGGGCCAGGCATCATAGTAATTGGCCGGGTTGTCGCTTTCATAACTGTTGTGGCCTCGGTCGTGGTGTTAGCCGTAGTTCCAGCCGTCATATTGGCAGTCGATCCTATTTCATATGTCGTCATGTTTTCAGTGGAAATGGACTCTTCTGTAGTCATACCAACAGTGGTACCATTCATAGCCGTTGTTGGGGCCGTTGTAGTCTCTACGGTGGTTGCGATGGCCATTGTAGTCCCCAGCGTGGTTGCTTGTACATCAGTGATTGCGACTTCTGGTGTTTGCGCAATTGCTGGTCCCACACCTTGGAAAATCACAAATTTAGCACACATGTTGACCACATTGTTGCTAGGCCATTAAATAAATTTATATCATAAGTAATTGATGTATTATTTATATTTTTTGAAAATGTGGATTTGCGGGGTAGGATTTAATATGAAATAATGTTCAAACGACATGTTTACAGTGACTGCCGAAAAAAGGAAGAGCAATGGTGACGTACAAACGATGGTCGGCCGATCATCGCTTCAAAATGATAAAAAACATGATTTTTTTTTTTTTTTTTTAATGAGACAGCACCTGGCGAAACTTCACTGGATATTTGGGGTGTATGCTTTCAGTCACGTATGTTTTTGTATAACTTGAAAGTACATTTTTTTCATGTCTGAAAATGATGTAAATTACCTTCAAAAACAGTCGATATTTAACAAGAAAAAAAATATATGCAATTTTGCTGATGGAGTGTTTGGAATTTGTATATTGGTTGTCCTATCTCTGTTTTTGTCATGATTTGATTAAAACCTACTGTACTGTAGCTGCCTAAAGATGTTATGTTTATGTACTTATGTACTTTTGGCTTTTAGCAATAAAGAATACTATAACAGGAACACTGGGACAGAAATTTGATATTTTGAAGTTATTTTCTCTCCAAACTCACCCAGACACAGCAGAAAAAAGCATAGAGGTATGTTCGCCATGATGCCACCTGTATCGTCACGCAGAACGGAAAGAAAGGCAAAATGGCGCAGTATCACCAGACCTTGTGATTCTTATGCTGTCTAGATAACGTTTAGAGTTAAAACTAGGTTGTCTTGTGAAATAACACGTAAAACTATGTATAAACCTTATCAATGGACTTTCATACCCTCGTGCTGTTGAGTCGGTGTTGACAAACCCCGCTTATGACAATGTTGGTATAGGCTGTGAATTATATCGTCCAAACTATTGGGGCAACAAACCTCGGTAATGAACGTCATCGTATCTCGGCACGGATCCAAATTTTTGTCAAGCGATGCAAAGGCCAAACATAAGTGGTCCATATCGGTCAGCTTTAGGCTCTATGGCCAAAGTTAACCAAAAGAAAAAACAAACAAAAGACAAAACAAAACACAAGAGATAGCATGCGATAGGCCTGTACAGCTATATTTTGAGGTCCAACTCGAAGTCTCGTGGCATGCAAGTTTCAGTGACATTTGAGACTTCTACACTTCATTTAGTAACGCAATTTCCTTTAAAAAAATCAGAAATAGCTTAATTGTATTCGAAATATGCCTGTCATATCAAAGGCCATTTAAGATTATAAAACATACCTTTGTAATTGCACAACATGCATGGTTTTATTTTTTAATTGGTTAAGAGTCAAATCAGCTTGCCTATGTTAGGCCTAACCTTTTCTTAAAATTTCCATTATGCCAACTTCTTTTTTTCTCGTAGTTCACCGATTGGTTTCTTTGTCTTTCATCTGCGATGCCTAGTGTAAAAAAGCAGCTCTATGAAATTTAGCCAATGTCTTTAAAAAATAGTAATTGATCTGAAATAACACAAAAAGACATAATAGGCCTACACTCCTGTAGGAATTTTCATATTATTTGCAAAATCTCAAAATATGCACAAAAAGTATCCAAATATTTGTTTAAAGACTATTTAATTAGCAATTATATACTTATTATAATGCATGCAAAATATGGTATTCTGAGTATAAAGCTAAGGTTATTCAAACATAACAAGTAAAGTGCATTCCACTGGGTTTTTGAAAAAGTTACTGTATTTTCATCCTGCTATATAAGATCTCAATCCACCAACAGCACAAAAAACCTTTCAGAACTCGATAAGTGCAAGTCATACGGGAAAAGTTGCATGTTCTCTGGTGTGAGATTGTATGACAGTGGCGTAACTAGAGGCACGTGCCCCAACCCAAATTGATGTCCGTGCCCCCGGGTCAATTTCGCCTCTTTCAAGAACATCTGAAGGTGCAGGGAGACCAATGACAAATCCTGAAATCAGGATGAATCCTGAGAAATCACATGCCTGGTGTTTTGTCAGGGACTTTCTGCAAATTCATATCAGGCTTATTTCGATTGTCACAACAATAATAATAATAATAATAATAATAATAATAATAATAATAATAATAATAATAATAATAATAATAATAATAATAATAATAATAATAATAATAATAATAATAATAATAATAATAATAATAATAATAATAAACATTTATATTGCACCCCTTACACATAAATGATCAAGAGCGCATAACACATGTTAAAATGCACAGAATGGAAGAAAAGATAAAGATAAAAGACTGGTCACCAGGCCAGTGCCCAAACAACAGTATGAGGATACCTCTGTACCGCCAACAGAGAACTAAAAATTACTGATTACAATTACTCATAGGCCTATCCCTGCTATCATCGGTTTTGACCTTTTCAGGAGACAGACGCCTCAAACCCTACCTATGTAAAAAAGAAATCTAATCCAAATGGCTGGCAAGGCGACCATAGAAGAAAGACAAACAAAAGACACACAAAGACAAAACCATAATCGAAATAAGCAATGGTAACTTTGGAGGTCTCTGACTAAAAAGACTTGATGGACTGAATTATTTTACTGGAGAACTGGTACTCGTACAGACACCAATCCTCCACTATCCTAAACTCTATAGACTTGGTTCAAAGTCTGTGACCATGTTTTTATTGTTCTACCTCTAGTCAATAATGTTGCCCTTTTGTGGATAAACCTTCGATGACAACACTTGGGCTCAGATTGGTATTGGCCCTGTGAATTGTGCCTTTGATGATACAAGCATGGAATTTGGCAAACAGTCAGAGTATGTCATGAGAAAGCTATTCCATTTCTTGATAAAATATCGTTAAAAATAACAAGCAACTTTCAAAATGGCTGAAATTACTTACTATTCTACCTACATTGGCCCTATAGCCAAATATCTTTATCATGACCTCTGTTTGTGTGCCAACAATACTTGGTATACAGTCCTAAATCTTCAGCAATCAGATAACTTCCTGAAAAGGATTTCCTAGTGTATTCGGCTTGAGAACCTCCACTCCACGGTCACTCAACACCAACACTCAACACCAACATGTTTGGTATGCCTGGCCCAGTAATACGAAACTGTTATTTGGGCTTACAGTCCATAACCTTCCACAATCAGACAACTTCCTGAATAAAGACTTTATTGTGTACCTGGTCAGAAACCTTCCTGAATCCTCCACTCTATGGTCACTCAATACCAAAATGTTTGGACATGGATAAGATTGGTATGCCTTGGCCAGTGATAAGCAATTGTTAGTTGAGCCTACAGTCCTCAATCCTCCAAAATCAGACAACTTCCTATAGAGGATTTTGCAGGATTTGAGAGTGTTAGGTTTAAAACAAACACCACTTTTTATGATTTACAGTTCTGTACTTTGTCTTTAAAGGGTGTGTACAGCATTGGTAAGAATGAAAATATAAATGCTCACAGATTTGCACATAACTCACATGGTATAATGATGGTCATGGTAGAAAACTTCCCTTGAAATAGTTTTGCTTGAAATGCCAAAGTTTTTACAAAATGAGTAAAATAATAATATTTATCCTGCAGGATAAATTCCGATGTTTGAAAAAAAGTTAAAACACATAAGGGGGTTTCTCACTGTTTTCTCATGACTCCGAAGACCGATTTAGCTTAAACTTTCACATGTTTGTTATTTCATGTATATGTTGGGTCACATCGAGTTTTGATACAGGTCTTTGGCAATTACCAATGTTGTACACACCCTTTAAGTACCGATTCCATTTTCATATTTACAAGGAATCTTTTGAAAATAATCGTCCTCGAATTCATAATTTTACAAAATGCAAATAAAAAAAGCTCAAATTAAAGTATTAATAATTTTCTGATTATGCAAACGCAGGTATGGCATAAAATATCCGCAATATAATTTTAGAGTGATTTTATAGAACAATTGCATCTATTCAAAATGTCAAAATTATAAAATAAAAGTAAGCTTTACCCCGAGGTGAATTTTTAGAAAAACATGTTTCTATTCACTATCATGGCCTTGAAACTAAACCAGGGCCTTTGAAAACACAGACACATTTTGCTTAGAACAAAACAGCACAGTTTATACCCAAGTGGTTGGGTGGGTGGGGCATATAACCCTCAACCCAACCAAGCTGTACAAGGTGGAAAGCAGACTTTACCCCGATTGTTGTATAAAACCACTCCTAACTGCTCTTTTAAAAATTCCTTAAAAATTTGGCCAGCATTCCTCTTCGGAGCTAATATTTCAGTGAGTTAAAGAAGTTTCTAAAAATGTAAATATTTTTTTACTAAAATGCAGATTTAAAAAAATAGAAAGTGCTATATTTCTTCACACAATTAACCCTTAAGAACAATATTGTATGAAAGAATAACTTGCAGCAAGACTAAACCTCTTTTTAAAATACCAGCATGGTACAGAATACAGAGGTCAGGGATTCTAATCGGTAGAAAATATTTTTTAAAACACTCGGAAAGCACTGAGTATACAAGCTTATTTAATACCGGTGTAAAAGTAAAACCAAAACAAAGTTTTCTGTCACCGAAGTAGTTGATTCATCTATGTACATTTTTTCACAGTGCCTGCTGCTAATTACAGGATTCAAACTGGCCCCTTGTCACTGGGCACTATCGGTCTTCCAGTTGTCAAGACTTCACTAGTTCTAGGATTCAGGGGCCATGGGTCCAAATCCCTATCGAGTAGTAGGTCTATGCCTTTGTAATTTGTTTTCTTTAGGATTCCGGGAAACACAGTGTACAGGCTTATCAAACATATGTGTAAAATAATATTCTTTATCCCCGATGTAATTACTACTGGAAAAAAAAAATAATCATGTTGCAAAAAATCTTCCTTTCTCCCAATCAAATCTTTGCATCCAAACCGAGGCTGGCAGGGAAAAAGTCTGGAACCTTTATATAAAAAAAATGGAACATCAGTATTTAGCAAAAAGGTAGATAGGGAACCTGGCGAAGAAGTCTGTAACATAAAACAACAGCCTTCTCAGTAGGTCTCCACGAGGTCATACGTGTCACTGGGCTTGGCCTTGTGCTTTTTGACATAGTAACAGAATCCAACCGTTCCCAGGAAGAATACACTGAAGATGATAGAAACTATAATGGTAGCAACCATCCAACTGTTACTCTGCTCAGGCATTGTATTGGGAATTTCTGGCTTATACGGACATGAAACACCTAGGCAGGGAGGGATACAAGTAAAATAATTGTTAGATATTAAAGTAAAGTAAGATTGTAGCATCTTACCTATAACCACCCTATCCCATCAAAATCAAACTGCATGTCTTGTTCGATTTTGTAGAACTGAGGACTGCACTAATAAACTGATCATGCTTTACATGAGATCAGACATACTGGCATAATCAGAGTACAACAGTTCAGATGTTCAGTTACCATATGATAGATAGAGGAATTTTTTTAGAGTGAGGAATGACTTAATAATATGGTATAAAAATTGGGATGTGTAGGCTTTTAAAAGAACTAGCACATTTCAATAATTTGATTGGCTTACTGTGGATAAATTCCTTCAATTGAATACAAAAGCCATTGGTGTACAATGCTCAGGTCAAACAATGGGAATGCTAATGTGTGTATACGTGCCACACACAACTCATAGCCAATGAAAGGTCTTTTTTGACATTAGTGAGCTTTTTGAGCTTGAGACGTCATAGGCCATGGGGCATTATATAACAATTTTGCTGCGATGTTTTATACAGCGTGAACATGTGGATGAATTTTGTACAGTATCCACATGACACTGCATTACAAAAACTGTGAAGCCAGACTCTACGAAAGCACTATGCGTTATCTGGCGATGGTTTGTTATAGACTGTATGCTGTAAAATGCTGTACAATGTGTCTGGAAACACAATAAAGTGTAACATTTAATGTATCTACCGTCACTTCAACAGTTTTTGCTATGGCTATGGTGCCTGAAACCATCCAAAAGTGTTTCAACATGTAAACTTTTTTTTCTGTTCATTATTGATAAGAATTAGAGGGTGATTTTAACGAAATTTATATTACAAAAAAACAATGAATCAGCTCAAATTATTTTCATTTTATCCCTGCTTGTCCATTCACATGTTGAAACACTTTTGGGTGGTTTCAGGTACCTGAACAAAAATTACAACCATTGGAAAAACTGCTGACGTGATGGATGCAAAGCAGTACCCTTCATTGTGTTTCTTGTCTTTAACACATGTACACAACCACCAAGCCAGACTTTTTTAAATTTGCGGATATTGGGGGAACGGCATTTTTTTAAAGTGCAGAATTTTAAGGAATAACAGATTAAAACCAAAAAAAGAACAAAACAGAAATCCGCAGACGCATGGAGAAGTTGTATGTCTCCAAGTTACTTTGGTTTCTAAGCAAAATGTGACACAAATGACAATTGTTAACTTACTCTCTCCAAATTGCTCCTGAGCCTTTTCTGCAAAAGGCTGCAGTTCGACATCTTCAAATACAATGCTCAGCCCATCTTTTTCGTCAGCTGAAGAGATGGGCTGTCTTGGACAGGAGAATGATTTGGGAATTGGTGCACCTACCCCGCCAAGTGGACCCTCAGTTGAGCTATAGCTGTACACAAATTGTCCTGTCAAATAACACAAAAAGATGTGGTTAGGAAAGTTTGGTTGAGTGACATAAACAAATGTTGACTTCTTAGAAGATAATTATTCATTTAACAGATATTTGTGCCACATTAAATGAATGCGTTTTTCCCCTGCGAGGTAATACACAATAACCGTGAGAATTAACACAATACGGTTGTGGTTACAAAGCTCCTGCAACCCCCCCCCCCTCCCACCCCATTGTAATATGTGAACAATTCTGCAAAATCTGTGTTCCATACCATTCTTCAAGCTTATTTTATCATTCCAAAGGTTTATACATGTAGATTGCTTTAAAAATCTTAACAATTTTGTTTGACCCCAAATGTTAGCATTTGTTGTCTGCTAACAAAGACATGTTCACTTTTCAAACTTCTATAAACTTCAAACTTCACATCACAGGTAGATCTGCAATAGCAAATGACATCTCTATAGTGACGTCATCATGACGTCATTGGGTGTCAATTTACATTAATTCAATCTTTAATATTTGTAAAAACCATATCTCCTGAACTACATTAGCTATTTTGACATCTATACATCTTACGAAAGGGATTATTTACCTACTTCACTAAAATTGCAAAGAGATGACAAAATTGACCTTGTCTTCCGGTCAAAACCGGAAGTTGTAGTGAAAAAAATTTTCCCAGGCCTTTTTAGATGTCTTTAACTAGTATGATCTGGAATTTGGACAGGGTTTTTCTGTATGAAATAGAGCTGTTTGACCCCTAGGACTCCCAATTTAGATTAAGAGTAAATACGTCATTATTTTCAACAGTGCCCTCTCCGTGACAAGTTTTAAAATATAATTTTTTACTGGAAACTTGTTGCAAGTTTAAAAGGGTTTAAACTAAGCATAAAGTTATAATGAATAATAATTAGTTCTAAAGATTTGAATTTTTGGAAATAAGAAACTTTGATAGAACCTTATTAGGAAACTGATGACATCATAGGTTATCGTGATGTCATAGCTTATTTCTTATCCAGACATAAAGTTTGTTATGTTGATATTTATTCATTACATTGCTGTGAGTTTGATGTGTGAAAGTTCTTTTTATTTGTTTGTGACCTGGTTTGACCTCACTTCATGTCCAAACCGGAAGTGCAAATAAAATATATGTTATAAAGCTGTGGTTTTCATGTCCATATTTACGTATTTTATTTTATTGAACTTTTAATAATTACCTGCTATTCACAAAACCAGAACACCTAGTTTAAGTGATGTCAAAAAACTGAATGTCTAGTTATTATTAGGTGTTCGTGCAATATGAGCACGAACACCTCTTTGTTTTTGTTCTGTTTTTTTTTTCTTCTCCATCTTCTTCTTCTTCCCTGGAACTCTTCTCTACAGCATAACTTAAGATTGAAACTGAATTAAACATTGAAACTCATCAGACAATTGAACCTCAATATGAGGAGGGCACAAAGTTGATGACGTCATGATGACGTCATCAGGTGTCGAATTACAATGTTTTTAAAGTTGAAAAATGACCATTTGGTATTTGCTGTATCTCATTGAATATGAAAGCTATGATGTTCATAGTTGGGCATGTGATAGATCAAGACCGGGGCAACATTTCAAAAGTTAACGTCAAAATCGTATGACCTTTCCTTCCCGGTCATGCCCCTAGGTCAAAGTTTGCCTTTGGGGTTTTTTCTTGAAAAACATCATTTTGGGGCTTATTTGCAGCATAACTCAAGATTGAAATTGAGTTTTACATTGAAACTCATCAGAGATTTGAACCTAAATATCAAGCGACACAAACTTGATGATGTCATGATGACGTCATCAGGTATTGAATTACAAGGAATAAAAGTTTAATATTTGTAAACAAATCATAACTCTTGAACCACATATTGGATTTTTACAATCTATACATCATCGGATAGGTCGTTAAGAGTTCAACAAATGCTACAAAAAGTATGACCCCATTTGACCTTGACTTCCGGTTCAACCCGGAAATTTAAAATTTCATAAAATTCGTATCTCAAAAACTACTTATCATTTCAGCATAATTTTTGCATCAGGTTGTAGAACGTTGAGCCTGCTCAAACTTTTGCACAGAAACAACAACATTTTGACATTTACATCTTGTCTTATAACCACCGGCATTAAAGCGCACGTTTGTGTTGACCCACTTTGATAACGCGAGATAGTGTAATAGCACGTGTATAGATACATGTACATTGAACGTGTAGTTCAGTTTACATCAACTACATGTAGGAATACATTTAACATCGCTGCATGTTATATTGCGCACCCCGGCATAAAGATAATCCATGTAATACTTGAAAAATTCGTAACTCCTGAACCACACATTGGATTTTTACAATCTACAATATGTATACATCATCTGAAAGGTCTTTATAAAACCTAACATACGCTACACTTATTGTGACCCCATTTGACCCTGACTTCCGGTTCAAAGCGGAAGTTGAAATTTAATGTTTCAAAATTCATAATTCCTGAACCACACAATGGATTTTTACAATCTATACATCATCCGAAAGGTCTTTATAAAACCTAACATACACTACACTTATTGTGACCCCGTTTGACCCTGACTTCCGGTTCAAAGCGGAAGTTGAAATTTAATGTTTCAAAATTCATAATTCCTGAACCGCACAATGGATTTTTACAATCTATACATCATTGGACAAGTGTGTAACAACTTCACAAACGATATAATACAGAATGTGACCCCAATTGACCTTTACTTCCTGTTCAAACCGGAAGATGAAATTTAATATTTGAAAAAATCAGAACTCCTGAGCCACACATTGGATTTTTATCATCTATACATCATCACAAAGGGCTCCAAAGATTTAAGAAACGCTACACACTGTGACCTCATTTGACCTTGACTTCCGGTTCAAACCGGAAAGTGAAAGTTAATGTTTCAACATATTGTTGGAGGTTTACAATCCATACATCATCTAAATCATCTTCATAAACTAAACGCGCTACACAAAATGTGACCCCTATTTGACCTTGACTTCCGGTCCAAACCAGAAGTTGAGGTTAATTTTTTTGAAAAATTCATAACTCCTGGACCAGGCATTGGATTGATAAGGTAGAATGTATATTCATTCAATCACTCCCCACGAACACCTTGTTTTTGTCACATGACAAAAACTGAATGTCTAGTTTTTATTACTATTATGTCTGATGCCACCTAGCATTTCAGATTCTGCTATAGACCCCTTGCTCAACACGCAGCGTACTCACATGTACCTATCCTGGGTGTCAAAATCGTATACAAACATGCACAAAAGTGAGTTGACACCCAAAATGACGCGCATTGTTCGGAGGCACGTTCCGCGTTGTGTAAGGGGTCTATAGAAATCAATAGATCCCCCTTGCATAACGTGAAACGCTACAGGTACGCTGAGGTCATGCGCACGTTTTTACGCACAAAGAACAGCTATCGTCCAATGATCTGCCTCCATTTTGAGAGTGTGTCTTCATATGCAATGGGTCTATTGTTGCTTGATTCCAACTCACCTTCTTCAGTAGTATCAAAACAGTCATCGTATTTTAACTCAAATGACAGAGAGGTCAAATGAAATGTGTTAAAGTTGACAATTTTAAAGATTCTAACTTACCTTCTTCAATAGTATCAAAACGGTCGTCGTATTTCAACTCAAATGACAGAGAGGTCAAATGAAATGCATTCGAGTTGACAGTTTTGAATACAAATCGCATGGCCCAGGGGTCACAACTCCTATTGCTATCTGGGTAGAAGTTAATGGCAAATGTTCTCTTTTCCTGAGAGGAGCAGTCACCGGTTACATTTGAAAGTGGCTCCTCAAATGGGACTGACACGTTCACATCAGTTAGCTGGAGAATGAAAAGAAGCAGTTTTCTTTTTACCAATTTAGACAAAAAACAACACGTTTTTGGGGGAAAGTAAGTAAACTTACAACATTGAAGACTTAGCCTGGTGAAAGAGAGTGAGGGACGCTTAACTTTCCTTTGTTATTGCTATTAGCTCAAGTCGAAGTGTTTAACACTAATAGTGTAATCTCTGTAGATACATGTATGTGCAGTGGCTGATCCAGGGGGTACTACTGTATGTTTCCTCCATTCCAGGCCTGGAATTACACAGAGGCCACAGAGGCAATGGCGTCTGTTTCTTTAAGATTTTCCAATGGAAGTGCCCTTTGCATAATGAAAACCGTCTTAATAGATGTTAGTTTTGCATCGGGGATGAAGAATATAATTTATATTTTACCCTTACACCAATGTGTATTAAGCAAGGTATACTCAATATTTCCCGAGTTCTGCACACAAAAACCACAGGCAAATCACTCAGGTGGGATTCGAACCCATGACCTATGCATTGCTAGAAAAAAAGTGAAATTCCAGGCCTGCCACTCCCATGCCTATTGGTCCAATATCTAAGCAATTGTTGACACACAGGTTTAGTGGCTGGCAGCACTGCTGAAAACGACTCTCAGACCCCTCAGCAAATTACTTTCTGGATCCACCCCTGGCCATGCATTGCAGATGTTAGGGGATATGATAAACATGTACATGAACATGCGATTGAGAGATTTCCTGATGACTGAGTGATAGGCACCAATTGGCCATTATTAAGTTAAGAGTATTAACTTACCATGCCTTTTGTGTTGTAGTATTTGATGGTCAATGCGAACCGCATCAACTGACAGGTCTCGTTACCGTTCATCACCTTCCAAGACATCTCAGGTTTGGGCGTGGTCGGCACAGTGGGTGTGGTCTGCGCAGCGGGTGTGGTCTGTGGACGAGGTGTGGTAGGTTGAGTAGGCATGGATGACATGTTTGTTGTTGCATTGCCGGAAGACATGGTAGTTGTATTGCTGCCCTCTGTTGTCGTAACCGCCTTTTCTGTAATGTTTGGATGATCAGTTGGTGTTTCAGTAGTTGTCCCGTTTGCTGTGGGTTTTGTGTCATTATGAGATCCAGTGTTGTTCATTACTGTTGTTAGAACAATGCCTGTGGTCATTGGAGTTGCTGGAGTTGTATCAGTGCCATTGATGGCCCCTGAACAGTAACCTGTCGTCAGGATAAAGAAAATTTACAATTATAACTCAAATAACTCAGTAATAGAAAGTGTAATGCTTTTTAGTTGTGTGGTTTGGTATGGTGGGTGCAGACAGGAGTATTTTAAGAAATTGCAGAGAGTAGCCAATCATGCTGGCAAGATGAATGGCGAAGTGACAGATTGAAACAGGAATGCGTTCATACAATTCTGAAACAGTTATCACAAAATGGTAATCACCCCCTTTATCCTTGCTATACCCTAAAGCGATCGGGAAAGCGGTACAGATCAATGAAGGCTCGAACTTCACGATTCCTTAATTCCTTTGTCCCGCTTTCCATTCGTAAATACAATGAACAACTCCAGTCAAATTGAATTGGCCTGTATCCTATCACTTCGCTATTCATCAATTGCATTGTACCGTTTTCCTTTCAACCAAATGTTCCACTATCACGAGCAAAGTAAATAAATAATACCCTATTCTATAATATGTTATTCCTAGTTTATTTATATACCGTTTTATTCTGCGCAATTGTTCATTTTCAATTGTTGTAAGTCCATTTATTTTCTTTATTATTCTACTATGTAAAATCGATATTTATCCGTGTTTCCATATGACTACGTCTTTGTAAATGTGCTACTGTGTATTATCTATCTGTGTATATTATTTTCTATTGTAGATTGTTCATGTGCTCTATGCAACGCCGAAAAACTGAATTCCCTTAATATGGACCAATAAAATTATCTGAATCTGAATCTGAATCTGAATCAAATAAAACACAGGGTGAAGTAGAAAAATGATAGTATCACGCTCTGAACTTTTCATGAGAATGAGAATCTAAGTACATGTACCATGTCTGAACATGGTTTGAATTTCCAACTAATGGTGTGTTGTAGGGGTCGTGTCTGGACACAAGAATTGACTACAACAACCCAATGCCTAGGCCCAATTTCATAGAGCAACTTAAGCAGCACAAAATTTCTGCTTAGCAAAAACGAGCAGGGTCAAATTTCATAAAGCTGCAAGGCAGAAAGTGCTGCTTAGCAAATTTCATTGCAAAAACTGAGTGCAGCACCAGAGGCAACCGTGTAAACTGTATGGAATGTTGGCTGGTAACCTGTTTCTGCTAAACAAGATGTGACATGGTATTTTTGCTGGTAAACTTACCCTGGTAAGCATTATTTTGTTATGCTTAGCTACTTTTTTTCCGTAAGCAGCTCTATGAAATTTGACACTGATACTTTATAGAGGCAATTGACTCCATGCCCCAGGTCAATGCTTTGGTGAATGTTCCAATAGAAATTTAAATTGAACCATCACACAGATACCTTTCAATATGGACAAACTCCCTTACCCTTAAAACCCTTACTAGCCCAAATCCTTCTGTATCCTCTTTGCCAAAGTGAAGGATTCAAAAGGACTGGGATTTTAAGGACATTGCAGTGGAGGAAGATCCAGAAGGAATGGGCCATAGTAGGTTTCTACTGTGGGAGGATTTAGGGGTCATCACGCCGATTTGAAAGAGAAGTATTGGGGTCTTATGCAGCTTGGCCAAAAGGGATTCAGACGGATCAGAAGCGTTACTGACAGTAACGTTTCTCAGATTGTGTATTCCAATTGCAGATTATTCTTCCTGCGTGGACATAACCGCTCCAGATTTTGGGCAATATCTCAAAAACACTACCACCTTTTGAAATTAAATTTTCACAGGTTAGTTTTATGGTATATATCTAGAACTATATAAGATTGAAACAAACAGTGGGTTCCAATTACCAAACGTATACAATCCCTTTAAGGACCTCGTCCATTAGGGTTTTATTACAAGAAAGGAGTATAAAAGGACTGCAACACTATCACTTAATCACATGTTTAAATAGACCATGTCACCTTGTCTATGAAATGAAGACAGCAAAGAGCATTCCCTGGTAGACAGGATAAATACATTGAGACATGTTTCAATCTGAAAGCTTGCTGATTATAGTTCCAACCAGCTCCAATCCTTGAAGGAGATTTATGCTCAAAAATCCAGACTGCTCCAATCGAAATAAGCTTATAAATAATACAAGTAGGGCACAGACATTTCCGTTTTGCAAAAGGGCACTTCCATTGGAAAGTCTATGGGAAACTTCTGAAGGGGCACCAAGGCCAAGACCAGCGACAACACAGGCATGGATGGCCTCTGTGGCCTCCATGTAACTTCAGGCCTGAATAAAGGTGCTCTGCATCGGTTAAACAAAAAACATAAACCGATTTTTGTGACTGAAACATAACGACTGAGTTGATTAGTTCCTCTGTTCCCCCCCCCAAAAAAAAACAACAACAACAATAACAACTCCTATTCCCTTTATAAGTCACGTGTTCAACCACTTTTCTTTTGGTTGGAGAGTTCAAAGGTCAGAGAGTACTATAGGCATACACTACAATTTGTCAAAAAAAAAGAGGAAAATGCCAGGCTATGCAATACTTTGTACTGTGCTTCTAATTTTTACTGCCTGTTTACTTATTATGGTCATTCTTTTGTGCAGGCTGTTTGAGGAAAATTCATAATAGATTTTCATTTTAGTTCGAGTTTCGGGTAAAATTCCGGAGGCGGCTGCCACTTTAATCCCCCCGAAGTAAGAAAATTTTGGGTCTTACCTGTCCGGAAGGAGTGGAGAAAAATATCCTAAGTATGTGTAGGCCTAGTTTTTTTATTTGTTGGTGTCTTGATTGTTCAGTCCCTTTTTCGTTCACGTCCCAACACATTTGTAGGCCTTATACTTCATGGGGATTACAGCAGCAATTGCCTCCATGCCCCTTGAAATGTTCCAGTAGAAATTTACATTCCGACAGTGTTTGTTAACATTGTGTTCAATTGGTGTACATTTTTCTTTTAACATGCTGTCCGTGTCCAAATGTTTCACTCCCATTTTCAATTCAAGCTCCAATACATACAGGCCTATATCTGGTATATGGTTTGTTGAGTGGTGATCACTGATTTAGTGATCACTAGGGTAGTGTAGTGTACTACTGCGTTGTTAATGAACATTTCCTTATTTTCTCCACACCAATGGTAAAACACCATCTGACCATGGAGGAAGGAATATTCCTTCCTCCATGGTCTGACAATGACAGATGTATTTAACAGACTTTATGTTACATAAGGGTGGGCATATGAACTATATTTACCAAGTAGAAGTGCTCCGACGAGCAGCAGAACAGAAACAGCGAAGGATTTCATTTTAGAGCCGGAAATGCAACGGAACCAGCCTGGCTTATACACTCGTACTAACTGAACACTAAATATGCATCATCGCCATGCATGGCTAATCGCTAAGAATAATTCCGCCAGATCTACATCCTCCCGTGTCCGGTTTTCGATGTACTATGCCTTTTTCTTTAAATTAAAAAACAAATAATGATGCCATATATCAACTGATGCCCTAATTACCTTCCTTTGTTTATAAGAAGTATGTAAAAATATATTAAAACTTGATAGACATTGAAACTTTCACACCACGCACCGATCTTCGATGACTTCAATAGCGTCCCATTTGTTTTGAGTTTTACCTGTTTTCGAGGCAAACAAGAAAGTATGGTGCCCTGGTGAAGCCATACGCAGAAGAAACATCTGCAGTGACTTCAAGTGTTCTGTGAGACGTTGTGTATGACTCTATAGCCAGCAGTTGTCTTCATTTTATTCAAAATATTTTTTATTTAATTTTAAAAATTACGATGGTAATTTGCAAAAACTATAATAAAAAAAAATTAAAAAAAAAAAGTGTCAATAAGTCTTGGCTTTCAAATCTGATTTTTTAAAAAGTTTTGAATCTTTTTATGTTTCTTAACATTTATAATAAAGCATATCAATAAACAGTGATATTTGAATCACCAAGCCAATGTTTAAATTTTAATGTTATTAATAATAAATGATATGAGGGTTTAAAAAAAAATTCTCCAGACTGTTAGAAAATGATATAAGGCACATGGCTTCTTTAAGCCTCTGTATTTTTTCCCCAGAATGCTCAGCAGAATTTTAAGTCACATGATTTTATCATCGTGAATTGTGAATTGAAAAATTGTTCGATGAAACTTTTTCGGCGGGCAAAATTTTTTTTATGGCCCCGACAGTATGACATATTTTTGTACCTTGTAGAAATGCCTAAAATACCACAAATTTTTGCAATACAAGTGCAACTTGCCAGTGGAGCCTCACATAATTCTAAGTTTTGGTCAAAGGAGAGGAGACTCTTTGCTTGGCAAGTCAAACCACAAAAATTGTATCTAGGGACTGTTTACATCGCGCGCAGAGAGGTAAAAGATTTGCATCGATTTCAGGGACGCCCTGAAAACAGGACCTCCTACGACATGAACTCCATCCAGATCGGTGGTTGCGTTCAAGGAATTTACAACAGTGAGAAAGCAGTCAATAATTAACAATGTGCCGTGAGTGTGGGTCGAGTTGGTATGTTGTTTGCCATACACACTAATTGCGCTCGCTTCCGTTCCGTCACGTGCTGCTACAAGATTGCGTAATCATAAAGCTGTAGTGGTGACGCATCGGTATTTCAGTAGCGTGCGTTGACTGGCGCCGACAAACGTTGCACGCTCGATTTGGCTGGTAACTTTTTCCTTTGAAGTAGGACCTACTACGTGTTTTATGTGTATAGACCCCTACTTAAAAGTGCGGCGGAGTGACAACTCTTTGTAAAATTTAAATTCATCTGATTAAAAAGGAGTAGGCCTACAACATTATAGTATGTTAGATTTATCTCTGACAATGTAAATTTTACTTTTTCATATTGTCCAACACTCTGGTTTTAAGACTGTATGCCCACCCTTGACAACAAAAATTCTCCCGCACTTTTCAATACGGATCACACACAGGATCATATACACACCAGTGCGTAGATAGGAATAGGCCACTCTACCCATGATTTGCCAAGCTTTCTCATGAAGACGATCGGATAACGGACCGATCGAACGTTACACTCCCACTGGTTCTTTTCAGAACCCGCTGAAACAACGTACTGATCCCTTTGGCCAATGTGCAACTACATGAAGAATTGCTATAGGATTGATTGAAGTATATAGGGCCTAACACAATGAATTTACATTCTTTTGTGAGTAGTCCTATGTGTGTTTCTGAGAAACGATGCTCCCTGTCCGCCATCGAATGACATATCTCACAACAGTTTGTGCCTATACTTGGTGTTACCGTGAACCTCCAGTTTGAATTGAGTTCACAACCAAACAAATAAATGAACCCGGATTTTCCTTCAGGCAGTATTTAACAGCCAATTTTAAAAAGACCACCTTATTGTGGAAACTATTGCACATTTTTAGAGTCTAAAATACATTATGAATGTTGCAGCGAAGCATCGCGCGAGGCAAACACAATGGTATGTTGTTCCAGCAATCTAAAAAAGGAAATTAAAGTTAAATTCTCAACATTCGAATTTACAATTAATCTCTAGTTAAAACGAGATAATCTATAATAATCTAAGAAGGAATTAAAACTACTTCTTCCCACGCCTCTTGGAAAATCCTGGTGGTTCACAAAGTTTACCTTCCGGCAGCGAGCCAAACAATACCGGGTAACATCAATTTTTATTTTAATGTATAGGCCTACTGTACTCAAGTGCCGGCCGCGGTGTGGCCGAAGATTCTGTCCCCGTGAGATTTTGTCCCCATTTTATGGCGAGCGCTGTGTACAAATCTTCTTCTGATAGCGCCCTCTCACGAATCAACCTCCTCCAGCCCATGTTACTATTATTTCCCCAAACATGGGGAATCTCCGGGGGACAGATTTACCGATGACACCGGATAGTTTTATAGAGGGTGGCCGGGTTCGGGTCCCCGCCGGTCATGGAACTTGTGCCCTCGCGCAAGACACTTCGTTTAATTGCTTCGTCCTTCTGATGCTGTAAATAGAGGATTTACAATGAAAATTTAGAATCAAAGTAGGCCTATACTCAAACTGAGACATATTGATCATGGTGTATCAATGAGTCGGTTAGCGGCACCAGTTTCGCTGCTTTTATCAAACATGGAGGAAGACTCATGGCAGACTTCACAAACTTCGCCCTGCAATAGGCCCTATAGCTCATTCTTTTGCATATTATGGGACTGGTACTTTCGCTTTGTCGATCGGGATGATTGATCGGTAAAAAATGTCGAGCGGATGTGATTATAAAGATTAGGGGAAATGCTCAAAAGCACATTGTCAATTAAACTTACTGCCATCGCGCAAAAGTGAATAATAGTGCCTCAACAAAACGTAAGAATTTATTTATGGTGGGTGGACTCAGTGTGTAGCTTTGGCTATAAAAAGCGTTAGTTTTCAAATGGTTGGAAAGATGTTTTAAAAGTATAATATAACGATTCAAGTGTAGGCCTATACAGATATCTCTCAACATTTAGTGGTTTTTTCCTTTTCAATTCGCAAACACACGGTCCGGCGCCATCAAACTGTTGACTCCCGAAATTCGACCGTGTTATAGTTCACGAAGTAAAGGTAAACCACATGATTTCGAGGGATATTTGTGTGACTCCTTAAATTCTAATTTTAAAACATCTTTCAACATATTCATTTCATAACACGGCAAAAACTGGTGTTCATTTAACAACCCCGGTGTTACTAGAGGACAACACCGAGAATTTTCACCGGTGTTAAAATTGTGGGCGTTATCTTAACACATTGGTGTTATTCTTTACACCCATGGTGTACCCATGGGTGTAAATGATAACACCAAAAGTGTTAAAATGACACCAAATTGCTGTAGTCCTCTATAGTAACACCGAAAAGTGTTATTTTTTTGCAGTGCAGATAGGCTACCGCGACATAGCCAACAAAAAGAGAACACGGTGTGCATTGAAACAGAGATTATAACACGGTGTAGGCCTACCCATAGTTATGTATTGAAACAGTCAAGCAAAAAAATAAAGCACAAATAAAACAACAAACACCCGCAACAAACAAACAAACAAACAAACACAACAAACATAAACAAAACCCAAACAGTATCCCACAACCCCTTTAAACGGTTAATACTTCAAATGTATTCATATGGTGTTTAGCAGGTTTTTAGGCACGCAAAGTTTATGAAAAGAACTACTAGATCATAATAACTACAATCAAAGTTGAAGGCCGTTGCCGGTTTTTCCTTTTCTGAAGTACAAGTGCCTCGTACCACTACCAGAGTGAATCAGGTTTCGTCAACCATTTCCCCAGGCTTTAGGAGCGAATGCGTAAACTGTAAATCAGGGGTGATGGTGGGTGGATGTGGTATTGCGCAATAGTAGAGTGTTGTTCCTTCTCCAATAAAAGGGGGGAAAGAAATTCAAAATGTACACGTTTGTGATACTAAGTTCAATTTACATGAATGCATGATAAATAATGATGTTAAAAACGAGTCCACAGACTGCTAAAATAATCTTCAAAGAAAAAGGAGAAAAGGGGCAACACAAACCACACAATGTCTGCGAGCAGCGGCGCAAACCCTGTGTGGTACCTAGACACGCTACACACTGTCAAAAAGTCCATATTTTTTGAAAAGAAATGTATCGTCCTACCACGAAGTTTTGTCCTTTCATGGAAAGAACAAAGAGTGTTCTTTATCATCTAGTCCTATAGGCTATACCACATCTTTACCACATCTTTACCACATTATCAGGTGCTTTATTGTTAAATGTAACTCGAACATACACACGATAGTTTGAGGCAATTCAAATTTAATGTACGCAGCAATTAGATCTCGATTACATGATAAGAAGTCTACTCAGCCCGGTGATATATTTCAGTAAGTGGTGAATGTACCAAAAAAAAACACTTTTCACACCTATTTACTTACATCAGGACAACAACCAAAGCATTTCAGTAAAAATAATTATAAAATCTGTATAAAAGGTCACTACTCCACTTAAAAAAACTAACAAACTGAAACAAAACCAGTTAAGACTATATGTACATAAATTCGTATTTTCCCTGGGTATTTTAAAGGACAAGGCAAAATTCCTCTTAAAGTTTACTTACGTGTATTGCAAGACTTTATTGAACAAAAAGCTCACATTAGAGGTTGCAAATGCGTTTTTCTTTACCAACATACGCCTAAAGGTAAAGTTTTTACCACATGTGGGTAACATGATAACATGCACATGACACTCAGGTGGGTTATTTCACCTCTGTAACCCCCGGTTCGAATCCCTGACCTGAGCCTTGCTTTTGGATTGGGTTTCCAGTCCCTACCTGATTGACCCCGGTTCGAATCCCTGACCTGAGCCTTGCATTTTGGATTGGGTTTCCAGTCCCTAATGATTGACCCTGGTTCGAACCCCTGACCTGAGCCTTGCATTGTGGATTGGGTTTCCAGTCCCTACCTGATTGACCCTGGTTCGAATCCCTGACCTGTGCCTTGCATTTTGGATTGAGTTTCCAGTCCCTACCGATTGACCCCGGTTCGAATCCCTGACCTGAGCCTTGCATTGTGGATTGGGTTTCCAGTCCCTACCTGATTGACCCTGGTTCGAATCCCTGACCTGTGCCTTGCATTTTGGATTGGGTTTCCAGTCCCAACCGATTGACCCTGGTTCGAATCCCTGACCTGAGCCTTGCATTGTGGATTGGGTTTCCAGTCCCTATACCGATTGACCCTGGTTCGAATCCCTGGACCTGTGCCTTGCATTTTGGATTGGGTTTCCAGTCCCAACCGATTGACCCTGGTTCGAATCCCTGATCTGAGCCTTGCATTGTGGATTGGGTTTCCAGTCCCTACCGATTGACCCTGGTTCGAATCCCTGACCTGAGCCTTGCATTTTGGATTGGGTTTCCAGTCCCTACCGATTGACCCCGGTTCGAATCCCTGACCTGAGCCTTGCATTGTGGATTGGGTTTCCAGTCCCTAATGATTGACCCTGGTTCGAATCCCTGACCTGAGCCTTGCATTGTGGATTGGGTTTCCAGTCCCTATACCGATTGACCCTGATTCGAATCCCTGGACCTATAGTGGAATGGGTTTCCAGTCCCTACCGATTGACCCTGGTTCGAATCCCTGACCTGAGCCTTGCATTGTGGATTGGGTTTCCAGTCCCAACCGATTGACCCTGGTTCGAATCCCTGACCTAAGCCTTGCATTGTGGAATGGGTTTCCAGTCCCTACCGATTGACCCTGGTTCGAATCCCTGACCTAAGCCTTGCATTGTGGATTGGGTTTCCAGTCCCTATACCGATTGACCCTGATTCGAATCCCTGGACCTATAGTGGAATGGGTTTCCAGTCCCTACTGATTGACACTGGTTCGAATCCCTGACCTAAGCCTTGCATTTTGGATTGGGTTTCCAGTCCCTACCGATTGACCCTGGTTCGAATCCCTGACCTAAGCCTTGCATTGTGGATTGGGTTTCGAGTCCCTACCGATTGACCCTGGTTCGAATCCCTGACCCTGGTTCGAATCCCTGACCTAAGCCTTGCATTTTGGATTGGGTTTCCAGTCCCTACCGATTGACCCTGATTCGAATCCCTGACCTAAGCCTTGCATTGTGGATTGGGTTTCCAGTCCCTATACCGATTGACCCTGATTCGAATCCCTGGACCTATAGTGGAATGGGTTTCCAGTCCCTACCGATTGACACTGGTTCGAATCCCTGACCTAAGCCTTGCATTTTGGAGTGGGTTTCCAGTCCCTACCGATTGACCCTGGTTCGAATCCCTGACCTAAGCCTTGCATTTTGGATTGGGTTTCCAGTCCCTACCGATTGACCCTGGTTCGAATCCCTGACCTAAGCCTTGCATTGTGGATTGGGTTTCCAGTCCCTATACCGATTGACCCTGGTTCGAATCCCTGACCTAAGCCTTGCATTTTGGATTGGGTTTCCAGTCCCTACCGATTGACCCTGGTTCGAATCCCTGACCTAAGCCTTGCATTGTGGATTGGGTTTCCAGTCCCTACCGATTGACCCTGGTTCGAATCCCTGACCTGAGCCTTGCATTGTGGATTGGGTTTCCAGTCCCTACCGATTGACCCTGGTTCGAATCCCCGACCTAAACCTTGCATTGTGGATTGGGTTTCCAGTCCCTACCGATTGACACTGGTTCGAATCCCTGACCTAAGCCTTGCATTTTGGATTGGGTTTCCAGTCCCTACCGATTGACCCTGGTTCGAATCCCTGACCTGAGCCTTGCATTGTGGATTGGGTTTCCAGTCCCTACCGATTGACCCTGATTCGAATCCCTGACCTAAGCCTTGCATTGTGGATTGGGTTTCCAGTCCCTACCGATTGACCCCGGTTCGAATCCCTGACCTAAGCCTTGCATTGTGGATTGGGTTTCCAGTCCCAACCGATTGACCCTGGTTCGAATCCCTGACCTAAGCCTTGCATTTTGGATTGGGTTTCCAGTCCCTACCGATTGACCCTGATTCGAATCCCTGACCTAAGCCTTGTATTGTGGATTGGGTTTCCAGTCCCTACCGATTGACCCTGGTTCGAATCCCTGACCTAAGCCTTGCATTGTGGATTGGGTTTCCAGTCCCAACCGATTGACCCTGGTTCGAATCCCTGACCTAAGCCTTGCATTGTGGATTGGGTTTCCAGTCCCTACCGATTGACCCTGGTTCGGATCCCTGACCTAAGCCTTGCATTTTGGATTGGGTTTCCAGTCCCTACCGATTGACCCTGATTCGAATCCCTGGACCTATAGTGGAATGGGTTTCCAGTCCCTACCGATTGACCCTGGTTCGAATCCCTGACCTAAGCCTTGCATTGTGGATTGGGTTTCCAGTCCCTACCGATTGACCCTGGTTCGAATCCCTGACCTAAGCCTTGCATTGTGGATTGGGTTTCCAGTCCCTATACCGATTGACCCTGATTCGAATCCCTGGACCTATAGTGGAATGGGTTTCCAGTCCCTACCGATTGACACTGGTTCGAATCCCTGACCTAAGCCTTGCATTGTGGATTGGGTTTCCAGACCCTACCGATTGACCCTGGTTCGAATCCCTGACCTAAGCCTTGCATTGTGGATTGGGTTTCCAGACCCTACCGATTGACCCTGGTTCGAATCCCTGACCTAAGCCTTGCATTGTGGATTGGGTTTCCAGTCCCTATACCGATTGACCCTGATTCGAATCCCTGGACCTATAGTGGAATGGGTTTCCAGTCCCTACCGATTGACACTGGTTCGAATCCCTGACCTAAGCCTTGCATTGTGGATTGGGTTTCCAGTCCCTACCGATTGACCCTGGTTCGGATCCCTGACCTAAGCCTTGCATTTTGGATTGGGTTTCCAGTCCCTACCGATTGACCCTGGTTCGAATCCCTGACCTAAACCTTGCATTTTTGAGTGGGTTTCCAGTCCCTACCGATTGACCCCGGTTCGAATCCCTGACCTGAGCCTTGCATTGTGGGTTGGGTTTCCAGTCCCTACCGATTGACCCTGGTTCGAATCCCTGACCTAAGCCTTGCATTTTTTATTGGGTTTCCAGTCCCTACCGATTGACACTGGTTCGAATCCCCGACCTAAGCCTTGCATTTTTTATTGGGTTTCCAGTCCCTACCGATTGACACTGGTTCGAATCCCTGACCAGAGCCTTGCATTGTGGGTTGGGTTTCCAGTCCCTACCGATTGACCCTGGTTCGAAACCCTGACCTGAGCCTTGCATTGTGAATTGGGTTTCCAGTCCCTACCGATTGACCCTGACTCGAATCCCTGGACCTAAACCTTGCATTGTGGATTGGGTTTCCAGTCCCTACCGATTGACCCTGGTTCGAATCCCCGACCTGAGCCTTGCATTTTTTATTGGGTTTCCAGTCCCTACCGAATGACCCTGATTCGAATCCCGAACTGAGCCTTGCATTGTGAATTGGGTTTCCCAATATTCCCAATATTATTGTGTGGATTTTCCCCTATTTGGGGTTTTCCTCACACATCAATAATCGTCCATTATCTTAATCTGAATTTTTTTTCAACCGTTCTATTGTTTTAATCCTATTTTAAAACGTACCTGTAGATATACAATCAAACTAACCTGTGAAAATTTATTTCAAAAGGTGGTCGCGTTTTTGAGATATCGCTGAAAATCTGGAGCGGTTATGTCCATTCAGGAAGAATAATCCGTAACTGGAATATACAATCTAAAAAACGTATCTGACAGTAACATTTCTCAGATTCAAATTTTGGGGGATAACAACTAATATCTTTTTCCATAACCACATTACTAAGAAATAAATTGATTCTCAAAATGCTTTATAAAAAGCTGCATGCTGTACTTCTAACCAAGTAGTTTTTTTTGCCATTAATTTAATGAGTGATTACCAAACGTGTACATTCCCTTTAAATTTGATTTTATAGTTTTGTTATGAGAAATGTTTCCGCCTAAATTAACGCAATTCACACAAAATAATGCTCCCCACACAAAGGTCTTGCAAAAAACGAACCAAGATCTGGACAGTATTATACGCACAATTTCAGGGTTTTTTTCTGTCCACCAAACTGAATAATATTTTAAAGAGTAAATAATGCCTCTAATAAAACCGGATTCATGCTTCAATCAATTCACGCACTTTTCCGTGTTTATGAAAGTTTAAGGTGTCAAAACGAGTTAAAAATTTGTGTACGGTGCGGCAGCTGACCTCTTCCGTTTCTTCACCACTATTATAACAACCCCAGTGACGACACCGATGAGGAGAAAACCAGCGGCTACAATGATGCCGATAAAACTCACCGCAGCGTGGCAGGTTTCGGCTAGAAACAGAAAGAATACCAAACTTATTAAATTACGAGTGTTGAAAACCTAAGAACCTAGTACACTTACATGTTAAAAGAAGGGGTTTGCCCCGATGTTTTCTGGTACATGGGGCTTTTAAATAAATGGGTGTTATATTTCGAACATAGCTCAACGCAACTTTTAGAAAAATAATGAGCTCTGAGACGCCTTCGGGTGTGATAAAGCGCTATATAAGAAATGCGTATTATTACCATTAAGAAAGTTACATCGTACGGAGCTCTGGAAGTTCCATTCAACTTATGGGATCCTGAGATAATTTACTTCAGGATGATAAACCATAAACGTAAGATGTCGACATCCCGAGATAATTTATCTCGGGATGATGACATCCTAAAGTAAGATGTCGTCTTCCCGATATTTTCATCTATAGATTGTCGAAATAATAGAAGTAAGATGTCGACTTCTTAAGAATTTATTTGAGGATGTCGACATCGTAAAAGTAGGATGTCGTCTTGGGCAAGATAATTTGTCGTATAGGCCTATATACGGTGATAAACATTCTGGGATAAAATTATGTCTGGAAGACGATATCCTATACTTTCATGATGTCGACATCCCAAGAAAAATTATCTTGGGAAGCAGACGGCATCCTCTTTTAATATGTCGACATCCCAAGAACAAGTTTCTAGGAAGATGACATCCTACTTTCAACATGTCGTCGTCTCCAGGTAATTATTTGAGGATGTTTTCATCTCATTGACGGTGTCATCATACTACATGCAATAATTAATAATAATAATAATAACAATAATAATAATAATAATAACAATGCACATTACTGCGCCATGTCTGTCAGATAGACACCCCTGGCGCATAGAAAAGGAACTTTGGTTGACGGTACTTAAAACCAAGACTGAACAAGTGTGTATTCAAGTTAGTTTTGAAGCTGAGAGAGTGTCTATAGTCTGAGGTTCAGTGGAATAGCAGTCCAAAGAGATTTACATGGGTTTTAACATACAGTCATTTTGTACAAATCATTTTGAATCAGTTGGTCTTGCTGTAAGATTATTCGCAAGTTTTTCCCTATCCCCCTATTTTTTCTCTCATGTTTGTTGTTCTCGAAATTTACAAGTGATTACCTTCTCCAAAGTTGCCGCCGGCTTCTTCAGCAAATGGTTGCAGGTTCATATCCCACAGCTGTACGGTCGCTGCCCCTGTGACGACTTTGAGCGGTTTGACACACGAGTACGATTTTCCCAATGTTACCGACTGATCAAGAAAGTTACCAACGCCAAGACTTTCAGACGAGAAACCTGAACACAGGATGGACACCAAATAAAATCATCGGTAAATTTTGTGTGTGCAAAACCCAGTTGGATTAAAGCAAACAAAATGTCAACTCATTTTTCAGTGTGATATCACGTAGTATCGGTGCCAAGTAAATACCGTAAAATTCCACGCCACATAATAAACGGCATTTGTTGTGTAAGAATTCATTGTTAGAATTTATTGTTACGTTAAAACAAAGAAACGGTAGCCTACCCGTAAATTTTAGGGTAATTGTTTGGCACCCAGGTAAAACACCGTAAAATTACGGAAATTAGTTACAGTGAGCGAGCTTGCCCAAACTAAAAATGTCAACAACAAAAACATTGTTTTCAAGATTGGCCAGGCTTGCACATGCAGTTAAATGATGTGTACGTCGATTGTGCATTGCTTGAAAGAAATCGGTGAGGAGAAATTGGGGAAGGGGAAAGGGGAAGGGTGGAGGAAGGCATCTGTAGCACGGTTAGTGCAACACGTCTGAAAATACTGATTATTATAAATACCAATAAGTGAAGAGTCGACGAAACGACTGTCGTATTTCCAAGATGTTTCCACCTCAATGAGAGAATATTGCCCAGACGCCTTCTTGAAGGACAGTGTGAAGCTCAAGTCGTTTAACTTAGAGAATGAGACTTTAAGGTCTCGACCCGGCTTGCCACTTTCACAAGTAGTGGTGACACCAGCCCCTGTTGGACTCAGGTTACCTGTAACCGTTCCTGTCTAATGTACCAAGTCAAATGATGATAACGTGTCATTGGTAACTAAAATAAATAGTAAACTTGAGGGAAAACCATGTGTAAAAACTCTTTTGTGGGAGTGTTGGCTCTAAAAAGAGCCGGTGGGGTCTCGGCGTTTCGAACAGTATACTCTGCTCGTCTTCAGGAGAAACTGAAGACACCAACGTGTCATTGGTTTAAAACTATTGGACTAAAAAGCCAAAACCTTCAAAAACGTAAAATTACAAACTAATATGTAAGTCTCTAGAAGTTATCACAGCCTGGAAATGTACAAAATTGCAAAACAGTGAACATGGCAAAACCATGAACGAGTCCACCTAAAACGTCTTAGACCCTTCCTTCCTTGAACAGTTCTCCCCAAACCCATATGCTCCCGTAACCTTTTGGCTACATTGGTCAATTACCCTCCATAAACACATTTCATGTTTCATGTTTCATGTCCCCAGACCCAAATGTCCACTGTCGTAAGCAGACATTTTTATGAGGGGGTGGGGTGGGCAAGGGTTCTGGACCCCCACCCCCACCCCAACCCCACCCCGCTGGCCGGCTTTTTTTTCTACGAACTTTTTGTCCCCATAAATACGGGAAATTAACATGGGCTGGAGGAGGATGATTCAAAAGAGGGCGCTATCAAAAGAAGTTTGTACACAGTTTGTCGCAATGGGGGGAAAAAAGTTCGTAGGAAAAAAAATCTCGCCGGCTTGGCGCCACTGCAAATGTCTTTCAACCCCATTATTATTCTTTGCCCCATCACGGGTTCACATAATGTTGAAAGTTCCAGCAGTATGACTGCATAGCCTTTTACGCTAATTCCAGGGCTGCGGGCGTAAAAAACAAACAAACAAACAAACAGTGAACCTACTGATCCATCATTTTTGGTGTATGACACATTCACTTGGGCAGCAAAAGACATCCGCATGCAGATGTTCCCCTTTTCGTCTTTCAGTGTCCAATTCCCAACCGTGGTGGACGGTGGAAATACGGTCACCGGCGGTCCCGTTGGTTTTGGCTTGGTGGTGGTGGTCATCACAGGTGTGCTTTGGGTTGTCATCGGCTTGGTTGTTGCTGTCATGGTCGTTGGTGTTGTGATTGTCGCATGAGAAGTACTCCCGATACTGACTGTTGGGGTATCCGTGGAAGTTCCTTCAAACAAAAACACACGTTCGTGCACATAAATGGGGTCAATATCCTTACGTATGAGGGCATCATCGAAGACAACTTTAAGCATTGTGCTTCTTTTCTGGTTTTAACCGTTGTTTGTTTAAATTTTAAGCTGCCGGTAATTAGTATTTACTTTAATTTCTAATTGTTATGATGTTTTTTTCTCTTGTTAAAATTAGGTCTGACACATCTTTAGAGTTTCTCAAACTTGTGTCTTGCCTGGACTGAATTAAATATATATATATATTATTAATAATAATAATAATAATAATAATGGCTTCTTATATAGCGCTCGTATCCGTCACTCAGTGACGCTCAAGGCGCTTCAACATTCAGTATTTTCCTGCAAGGTATGTGGGGATACGTATAAGTATGAGACCTACTCCTTTACATAGCACCATGTAATGGTTTACAAGGTGCTGTGGCGCAGTATGCAGCCAATCAAACCAGGAACACCAGGGCGAATCCCTTCTCTTTTCGATAAGTGCACTGGGTTCTTTTACGTGCATTACACAACACACGGGACCAACGGCTTTACGTCCCATCCGAAGGACGCAGCAATAATGGTTAAGTGTCTTGCTTAAGGACACAAGTGTCACGACCGGGACTCGAACCCACACTCTGCTGATCAGAAACACCAGAGCTTGGGTCCGGTGCTCTTATTTTATTGTCCGAAGACTTTCTATGAATAAATAAATTAGCCCAACCCAACTTTGAAATATGGCATTGGAAAAGGTATATCGCTAACTGATATCGCCTTAATGTTTTAGAGATATCTTTAAATCGTTTCAAGGGTCTCTAAATACATTGAAGACATCATAACCGATAGCTTAAAAACATTTTTAAGAAATTGCTAATGCTGATAAATGCTACTTCAGCTAGCCATATATTGATTTATTGTTGAACATTGCATTTCGTTGTTTAATTGAACAAATTCAAACACTTTAACATGAAATTAACAAATTTAATTGAAGGAATTTCGGTCGAAGATCACATTAATTTTTCTGATCTCGTCTTTGGAACAGGAGAGAAACCTCTTCTTAGGAGGCGATCTGTTGTCAGTCGTCAAACATTATTACGACGAAATTGGCATTTTAAAAGAGCACACGATCCGTGGCGAACGAATTGTAATCAACAATAACAATATGGCGGTGGTTGGGACAGAAATATTGCTTCACTGTTCCCTTCGGCACAGTATGTAAATAATTACCCATTCCCTGGCCATCATATACATGAGTCTTTTTTGTAGAACATCGCGTGATTGGTTCGCGACCAATACAAATTCACAGTTTATTACCCTGGTATATTAACAAGTCCTGACATTTTTGTAAGCACATTAAAAATCGTTCATGCAATCTCGTTTGTCTATAGCAATTAGCATCCGGTAACCTGCTCCTGCCGTGTAATTTACGTTGCTGTGACCATGGAGGTAGAGTTCTACCTCCATGCTGCCATGTGAATGTGCCACCGTGAACTTAGCCTGCTTAAAGGGATTGTATACGTTGGTATTGCCGAAAATTGGGAGCGGTTTGTCCACGCAGAGGAAGAATAATCTGCAAAATGGAATACACACTCTGATCAGATAGTGATATCTTTTTCCATAACCGCAGTACTTCGAAGTGAAATGTTTCTCAAAATGGCCATGTAGGCCTACATTGTACACTACACTGCAAAAAAAGCAGTTTTCCTCTATAGTACAACTAATTTCAAGGCCATCAATGCACCAAGTTAAAGGGATCTTAAAATATCTAAATTTGTGTTAATGATTTAGATGTATGTTTTAGTTTGTTTTTTTAATGGGCAAGACGTTGCAGGGTACAAAAGTTATATCGTCTGAAACACCCGTGCAAGAAAATAGTTGTAGTATGTGGTCGGTGCAATGACAGAGAAATGTGGTCAAAGCTTGTTGGGGTCGTGTTCTGAACGGTAGGTCACAGGGATGTTCTGAACGGTAGGCTACCGTTCAGAACATGACCCTAACCCTTTGACCACATTTCTCTGATGATTGCACCGACCACATAACATAAAGAGCACAAGCCAGCATGTAAATGCAGTAGGCCTGTTCCGTCCATCTTGTAGAATCATCCTAACTATAGTTGGGACGGCCCAACTGGCTGGGATTACTTGATTGCCCGATTGAGCTGGGAAAGAGGGGCGGGGGGGGCTTTAGCCGCCCCCCCCCCCAGGTTACACAAGCAATCCAACCAATGCTCCCCTGGTCCGATCATGATCCGATTTTCCTGCACGAGATCTCTGGATCCCAGCTATAAATTGAAACTCAAGCTGGGACCCCAGTTATAGTTGGTACGATTGTAAAGTTGGGAACAGGCACAGTGTCCTACTGTTAATCACATTCAGATCAATATTTTGTACCATCTGACCATATGACCTTGGATGAAGGAAATTTCCTTCCTTCAGGCTTGTGCTATCATGTTCAGCTTTACAGAAGAATAAGCATTCATGGTTGATATGTTCCATAGAAATTACACGTCACGTCACGGAAGTCTACAAACAAAACAACCTACAACGCGGCGTACGCATAATGATCTTGCATTTTGTACAGGGTGTCCATTTAGTAGGCCTATATAGGTCCAAGCAGTCCTACTTTATCCAGCAGTAACTTACCATGGGTACATGTGGATAGGTTTCCTGCTATAAACAGAAGATAGAAAAACACACTCCTGAAGACTGCCATCATAACAAACTGATGTAACCACAGATTGAGCAAACGGTAGGCCCTATCCATTTCACCCTGTCTCAATTCGAGAAGATTACGAGTAATTCAGAGTGCAGGCCTACTTCCTTCAACTGGGTCCTTTCTCTATGCTTCAACACAGCGTCACAATGGATGTACAGGTTCGGCCATGTCATGTACATATGTACACATTGAACACTACACTGCACAAAAGCAGTTTTCCTCTATAGTACAACTCTAAGGCTGATAATGTCAAGGCCATTAATTTTTTTTTAATGCATCAAGTTAAAGGGATCATACAATATTTAAATTTGTGTTAATGACTTAGATGTATGTTTCAGTTTGTTTTTTTAATGGGCAAGAAGTTGCAGGGTACAAAAAGGTATCACGTCTGAGACACCCGTGCAAGAAAATAGTTGTCCTGTGAAAAACGTAGGCCTACAACCCTTCCTATCTCATAGTAGTCCAGCGTGTGGACCGTTTTCGTATAGCTCCGCGCTCAGAGAAAGCTTTTCCAACTTCGCCCTCAACGTCCAGATGATGAGCACAGACAACTTAAGAATCGTAACTGCAGTTTTATGGAGCAGTCCCAACTTGAGTGTTACAGGCAGTTATAGCTGGGATTACCCGACAGTATTGTAGCGCGGAGGTAGAATTATTTCCCGTAGACTTCGAAAAGTATAACACAAAAAGAAATAAGATGTTTACAAAAAAATACATAAAGAAGGCACACCAACAAATTAATGAAAGAGACAAATAGTGTGACAAGGCATTGTATTAATCACCACGTTGTCATTATTTACTATTTTGGGCATCTCCAGGTTGGTCCAGAGGTTAAGAACGTATGGTTCATTAACACAACCTGCTGCACCAAATCCTTTTCACCACGCCAAACCCTTGCTCTGATCACTAGGGATGGGACGCCCTCAGATGCCCCGAGCCAAAATTGCTAGAACTTGTAGCAATTTTGGCTCATGAAAACTACCCATAATTGAAACAGACCACAGGCTGTGTTCCACTTTGGATAATAACATGATGTTCAGTCTCTATGGAGAAAAGGTCGGTTGGAAAGGCTAATTACCAAAAAATATATTTGAAAAATTTGAGTTGTTTGTTGAAGGATTCATTGTCGTCGATATAGTTGTTAATAACCTCGACTTGTTGTAGTAAGTGTCGTTAATTTTCTCGGAAATATTGGCGTCATTATTCACGACTTGTACACAAGCAAGTGGTTAATTTTGTGGGTCATGAATATGATCGGTGTCCCTTTGGGGTCACCAACGGTGAACAATCACACGTCACGGGAAAAATCTTAATGCAAATTCTAACAAAGTACAGTTTGGAAAACTATAATTTGTAGGTCCAAACAAAGTCGGTCAGCAAGCAATGGGATCGACCATATACACGCACTTACGTGTATCTTTCGATTTCAATCAAACATTCGGATGCCTCTCCTTCGAGGAAGACGATCTGCTAGGGTCGAATCGTCAGGCCACTTGTTTTCATTTATAACATACTCCCTTTTGGTTGGTTAGCAGTTGTCATTACAATTAAGGCAAAGTTAGCCCGAAACTATTTGAACGTTGAAAAGACAGACAAACTCAAACATTTTACAATGTACTACCATGGAGGTCCTATACCTGCCATGATTATCGTAATTACATTCACGCATGCGTACAATTGGTTGGCAAACGCCTCAGAGTTGTGCACTTGTCAGACCATAGAGAAAGGATCACATCACCATCAGCCCCATAAAAAATCATGGTACAATGTTCCCTCGTTTTGCCAACCAGTAGTGTTAGTGTGCACACGTGATGTGCAATTTACATATTTTATGGGAAAGGTCTATTCTATAAAAGTCACTATTACTATCACAATTATGATTTTTAAATACCTCCTCAATGTATCAATTCTGATTGGGTTTTTGTAATTATTAAAGCGAAGATCAGAAAATTAGTTTCTTTCCAACAACTAATTTTTGATCAATATAAACATAAATATATTTTTGTAATTCTTTAATAAAAAAATGGCCTATTATAAAGTTAGAAATTCAGCCTTCTTTGTATCTGAATGTTATCCTTGTGTTTGTTTGTTTTTTATTTTCCCTCCAGCATTTTTTAAAGGTTTACTTAATCCCACTTTGACTCCCCGAGTTGACCCCCAGAGCCTTTTATTTCCTCGGGAAAATAGCATGGTCGGGGAGTCATTGTTTTAACCATAGCACGAGTAAAAGCAGCCATTTTTGTTTTATATGGTATTTAGCGCTTGCGCAGCTTCCTAGTAAAAATACAACATCATGTGACGCACTCTTTACCAATCACAAGGCAGAATCTAAGTATGGGTGTTATAATTCAGGGTGTTGTACCATGAAGGAAGTTTTGAACCTTTGCAAAATGAAACCTCTTTAGAAGTTTTCCAAACTGAACCTTGACTGAACAAATCAGTATCATACAGATAACCAATCTAACAACACCAAGGCACTTATTTACACTGCAGCAAATCTTAATCCATTTATGGCCACAATCCCACAGATAAACTGATCATTCTTGCATCATACCATGCTTGGGTAATCTCATATAGACAAATCACAGCCCCTACCTGTTAAGCAGATTTGCTGCATGTAATTTATGTTTATGCTTATCAGTTTAGATAAAAATTGACCCTTTGGTCTGATATAATATCTTCTCATTAATGCACTGTTGAAGTGAAACAAACAGTGATAGGAAAGAGTAGTGGCCATTACACATGCTGTGAGCTTTCTGCATGTCATCAGGTTTACTAAGTGATTCACGGGAACTTACAAGATGAAATCTTTAAGATGCTTCCTAGTTTTCATCCTCATGCTGGGTAAGTTTAACAGTGTTGTAATTGTAACAAAAAAATCGGAAGCCGATACGGAGACCGAGAGCTCAGTGTCCAGAAACACAGACCTCAATGTCCGAAACGGAGACCTTGCCATCGATACCATAAGACTAAGACCGGGACGCAGATTAATCTGTACTGTAAACAATAAAACAATTTTCTAAGCCAACTTTCTTTATTTTTAATGGATTTTTTATGCTGAACCACTGCTTTTTCCCCATGGCTTCGCTCATGCTTCACGTTGTCACATAGCCACTATATTGTATGGGGGAAAAAACACCGCAGGGCCAGCTTGAAATACACCTCCAACAATCTGTTAGGTCTTTTGCATTCCTTTCTCTAGTTTTGTTTGTTTTGTTTGTTTTGGGATGATTATGAAATAAAGGTCTCTATAAACAGAAGATAGAAAAACACACTCCTGAAGACTGCCATCATAACAAACTGATGTAACCACAGATTGAGCAAACGGTAGGCCCTATCCATTTCACCCTGTCTCAATTCGAGAAGATTACGAGTAATTCAGAGTGCAGGCCTACTTCCTTCAACTGGGTCCTTTCTCTATGCTTCAACACAGCGTCACAATGGATGTACAGGTTCGGCCATGTCATGTACATATGTACACATTGAACACTACACTGCACAAAAGCAGTTTTCCTCTATAGTACAACTCTAAGGCTGATAATGTCAAGGCCATTAATTTTTTTTTAATGCATCAAGTTAAAGGGATCATACAATATTTAAATTTGTGTTAATGACTTAGATGTATGTTTCAGTTTGTTTTTTTAATGGGCAAGAAGTTGCAGGGTACAAAAGGTATCACGTCTGAGACACCCGTGCAAGAAAATAGTTGTCCTGTGAAAAACGTAGGCCTACAACCCTTCCTATCTCATAGTAGTCCAGCGTGTGGACCGTTTTCGTATAGCTCCGCGCTCAGAGAAAGCTTTTCCAACTTCGCCCTCAACGTCCAGATGATGAGCACAGACAACTTAAGAATCGTAACTGCAGTTTTATGGAGCAGTCCCAACTTGAGTGTTACAGGCAGTTATAGCTGGGATTACCCGACAGTATTGTAGCGCGGAGGTAGAATTATTTCCCGTAGACTTCGAAAAGTATAACACAAAAAGAAATAAGATGTTTACAAAAAAATACATAAAGAAGGCACACCAACAAATTAATGAAAGAGACAAATAGTGTGACAAGGCATTGTATTAATCACCACGTTGTCATTATTTACTATTTTGGGCATCTCCAGGTTGGTCCAGAGGTTAAGAACGTATGGTTCATTAACACAACCTGCTGCACCAAATCCTTTTCACCACGCCAAACCCTTGCTCTGATCACTAGGGGATGGGACGCCCTCGGATGCCCCGAGCCAAAATTGCTAGAACTTGTAGCAATTTTGGCTCATGAAAACTACCCATAATTGAAACAGACCACAGGCTGTGTTCCACTTTGGATAATAACATGATGTTCAGTCTCTATGGAGAAAAGGTCGGTTGGAAAGGCTAATTACCAAAAAATATATTTGAAAAAATTTGAGTTGTTTGTTGAAGGATTCATTGCCGTCGATATAGTTGTTAATAACCTCGACTTGTTGTAGTAAGTGTCGTTAATTTTCTCGGAAATATTGGCGTCATTATTCACGACTTGTACACAAGCAAGTGGTTAATTTTGTGGGTCATGAATATGATCGGTGTCCCTTTGGGGTCACCAACGGTGAACAATCACACGTCACGGGAAAAATCTTAATGCAAATTCTAACAAAGTACAGTTTGGAAAACTATAATTTGTAGGTCCAAACAAAGTCGGTCAGCAAGCAATGGGATCGACCATATACACGCACTTACGTGTATCTTTCGATTTCAATCAAACATTCGGATGCCTCTCCTTCGAGGAAGACGATCTGCTAGGGTCGAATCGTCAGGCCACTTGTTTTCATTTATAACATACTCCCTTTTGGTTGGTTAGCAGTTGTCATTACAATTAAGGCAAAGTTAGCCCGAAACTATTTGAACGTTGAAAAGACAGACAAACTCAAACATTTTACAATGTACTACCATGGAGGTCCTATACCTGCCATGATTATCGTAATTACATTCACGCATGCGTACAATTGGTTGGCAAACGCCTCAGAGTTGTGCACTTGTCAGACCATAGAGAAAGGATCACATCACCATCAGCCCCATAAAAATCATGGTACAATGTTCCCTCGTTTTGCCAACCAGTAGTGTTAGTGTGCACACGTGATGTGCAATTTACATATTTTATGGGAAAGGTCTATTCTATAAAAGTCACTATTACTATCACAATTATGATTTTTAAATACCTCCTCAATGTATCAATTCTGATTGGGTTTTTGTAATTATTAAAGCGAAGATCAGAAAATTAGTTTCTTTCCAACAACTAATTTTTGATCAATATAAACATAAATATATTTTTGTAATTCTTTAATAAAAAAATGGCCTATTATAAAGTTAGAAATTCAGCCTTCTTTGTATCTGAATGTTATCCTTGTGTTTGTTTGTTTTTTATTTTCCCTCCAGCATTTTTTAAAGGTTTACTTAATCCCACTTTGACTCCCGAGTTGACCCCCAGAGCCTTTTATTTCCTCGGGAAAATAGCATGGTCGGGGAGTCATTGTTTTAACCATAGCACGAGTAAAAGCAGCCATTTTTGTTTTATATGGTATTTAGCGCTTGCGCAGCTTCCTAGTAAAAATACAACATCATGTGACGCACTCTTTACCAATCACAAGGCAGAATCTAAGTATGGGTGTTATAATTCAGGGTGTTGTACCATGAAGGAAGTTTTGAACCTTTGCAAAATGAAACCTCTTTAGAAGTTTTCCAAACTGAACCTTGACTGAACAAATCAGTATCATACAGATAACCAATCTAACAACACCAAGGCACTTATTTACACTGCAGCAAATCTTAATCCATTTATGGCCACAATCCCACAGATAAACTGATCATTCTTGCATCATACCATGCTTGGGTAATCTCATATAGACAAATCACAGCCCCTACCTGTTAAGCAGATTTGCTGCATGTAATTTATGTTTATGCTTATCAGTTTAGATAAAAATTGACCCTTTGGTCTGATATAATATCTTCTCATTAATGCACTGTTGAAGTGAAACAAACAGTGATAGGAAAGAGTAGTGGCCATTACACATGCTGTGAGCTTTCTGCATGTCATCAGGTTTACTAAGTGATTCACGGGAACTTACAAGATGAAATCTTTAAGATGCTTCCTAGTTTTCATCCTCATGCTGGGTAAGTTTAACAGTGTTGTAATTGTAACAAAAAAATCGGAAGCCGATACGGAGACCGAGAGCTCAGTGTCCAGAAACACAGACCTCAATGTCCGAAACGGAGACCTTGCCATCGATACCATAAGACTAAGACCGGGACGCAGATTAATCTGTACTGTAAACAATAAAACAATTTTCTAAGCCAACTTTCTTTATTTTTAATGGATTTTTTATGCTGAACCACTGCTTTTTCCCCATGGCTTCGCTCATGCTTCACGTTGTCACATAGCCACTATATTGTATGGGGGAAAAAACACCGCAGGGCCAGCTTGAAATACACCTCCAACAATCTGTTAGGTCTTTTGCATTCCTTTCTCTAGTTTTGTTTGTTTTGGGATGATTATGAAATAAAGGTCTCGACCTAAGACCCCAAGACCTTTGCTTAAGACCGACACCAACTTTTAAATTGACAGAGACCGGGAAACAGCCAAGATGTCAACTAATCGGGTCTTTCTTGAGACCGGTCTCAAGAACTGAGGTTCCCAATTGCAACAAAATGCTGGACATCATCTTGGTGTACCTAGAATTTACTAATATTGCATCACGGAGACTATCAAATGATTCATCATAAAAATTTGTAGGAGACATGGATGCAATAAGAAAAGAGTTTTGTGATGCAGAACAGTGTATATTTTTCATGAATACAGAGTGTGCTTTGGATATAAATAGCGAGGGCACATCAACGCCAGTCACAGCTAAAGGGACTACTATACCAACAATGTCTCCATCTGCAGCCACTACAGTTAGGACCACAGCAAAAGTGACCCCCAAACAACCAACCACAGCAAAAGTTACCACCCAACAACCAACCACAGCAAAAGTGACCACTGAACAGCCCACTACAGCCAAGATGACCACAGCAAAAGTGACCACTGAACAGCCCACCACAGCAAAAGTGACCACTGAACAGCCCACCACAGCCAAGATGACCACAGCAAAAGTGACCACTGAACTGCCCACCACAGCAAATGTAACCACCAAACAACCAAGCACCGCTAACATGACTACTTCACCCTCAAATACAACTGGGAATGTGACCACCATGGTTATGACTACTGTGAACAGCACTTTCCCAAGCACAACTGAACTCGAAAATGGTACAACAGTGACCCTTATAACCACCCCTCCTGCTACAAAACCCACCCCCTCCCCTAGTAATACTGGGATGGTAGTAGGTATCGTCATTGGGGTAATCGGAGGTGTTGCTATCATCATGGGTATTAGTGTTTATATTGTGAAGAAGAGACGACGACACGTGGCATATGGGAACCTTGAGTGAGGCAAAGTAGCACTAGAGTACTTATGATGTCATCTTTTAAAAACTTTGTCCAAATTTAAATGTGATGCCAAAATGTAAAGCAGAATTTTTCTCAGGAAATAAATTAAAATAATTTCATAATTTAATTTATAATTTCAGGTATGCTTGTTACAAAAATATATTGACAAATGTAACCGAATTGATCATCAGGTTATGTAGGGTTTTTAGTGACGACAAAAAGGTCAGAGATTCTGTATACATGTAGTTATCAGATCAGTTTATTCTGCATTGTATTTACATTTTGGAAGATTGAAACCACAAAAAAAGCACACAAAAAAAGCGAGACATTATGGCTATCATGGCTCTCTGAAAATTAAAGAGAAAACAAAAGGCCTATAAAGTCCATCGAAATCACAATAATGTTCATTTCAAATATTATGAACAATTCGTGTCCCTTCTAAAGAACTCCCTTCAACAAGTAAATCGTTACAAACAACTAACAATCTTTTCCTGACAAATGTACAATGTGGCAAGCTACAAGAGAGGTACCCCAAAACACGAATGTCATAGCAATGCGGAGGCGGGGTACAGTCAATCAATGACATTAAATACGCACAATAAATGTACATACAGTATTAAAGGGATTGTATACGTTTGGTAATTGGAACCCACTGTTTGTTTCAATCCTATAATTATAGCTGTAGATATATACCATAAAACTAACCTGTGGAAATTTCATTTCAAAAGGTAGTAGCGTTTTTGCCGAAAAACTTGAGCGGTTATGTCCACACAGGAAGAATAATCTGCAATTGGAATATTGTTTAATACCATCCGGCAAACTAGATAGGTGGTATATTAGGCTTTTTGGTGATTTAAAAAAATTAAAAATTGATCCAAATGAAAGGAAAATTTGCCTCTCAGGATAAAGACATGTTTATTTTGACTATGGAAGCACTGAGCACTGACATACAAAGAAAATAAACAAGATAAACACTAATGATATATTCAAGGGTCTGCCAGAGAAGTAACAACAACTGCCCTAGCAGCAACCCTAATAATAGCCGTAGCTGTAGCCGAAGCCGAAGCCACCAATTCAAATAGCCTTAGTGTACATTAGGGCAGCAATTGTTCCAATCATTTTTACCAATATGAATTAGGTTTACTATTTGCAAGATGCTATATTTTGCACCTAACTCTGGCTAATTTGTAAATTGGAACCAACTTTGCACTGAGGGTTTGAAGTACAAACTAATTACACTCACTTATGTAATGTACAGTATTGTAATACTTTCTTTAATGCTTCAATCTTCCATGGTATTATTCAACTTAAACAAGTCCCTTATGAGCACAAAGTAAAGGTACAATAAATGGCACGCAGAATGATGTGAAAATACTGACATTATTCTCCATGAAAGCATGTCACATAATTACAATAGATATAAAATATTATTGAATAGAATATTAATCAAATTTATGTGATATGGACGGAATATCATTTGAAAATCAAGCAATCATAAAGATTCTTCAAATCCACCAATAAAACCCATAATTATATTTGATGCATGTCGCCTTTTTTTCTGGATAAGCAGAAATTGAGTCCTGGTTTCATGGCTCTGCTTACTGTGGAATTCTGTGCGTATGGGCACTAGCATTTACCACTTAAATGGTTAGCGCCAATTTTCTGCGCTAACTGAATAAGCAAAGCATCCTTTGTCAGGTGTTAAATACATTCCTTGCTAACCTGTTTTTTTCTGCTGTTATAAGCCCTGATTTATCGCTTACAGTAAGGAGAGTCATGAAATTGGTTCCTGGTTTAGAGATCTTGACCACTGAAAATAAACGATTGTTTGTTTACTGACATATTATAAGACATGCTCTGGCAAAGTCTGAAACTTCTTGCCATTTACCATAATGCATAACAGCCATGAAAAGGTCAGAAGGTCAAAAGGTCATTAGAAATAATATGCAAATGAAAGAGAAGCTATCAATTTGTACTAAAACTAAAACATCTTCTAAAACTTTGAAAGGCCACAGGAAGGAAGCAGTCCAGAATCATAGAAATACTATATGTAACACATTGATTTGGTCAGTGATAAATATTGAGATAACAACTTACAAGCGCTTTACTAAAGTTCCACAACGGTTTCAATAAAAATTATTGCATTATGATTAAAAGAGAAGACAACTGTTCTAGGAGGAAATGTGATTTCAGAAAATTCCTGAATTGTATGTCAGAATGAATAATGAGACATTATCAAGGAGCTACATTTACACATAGTGACTAGAGAGCTACAAGAAACTCTTCATTCCACATGCACACATGCACACAAGTCTCCTGGACCTAGACATATTTGACACTTGTGCATCACTGATGAGGACTAAATTAATTATTTAATGGAACGTTTGTACACAAACGTGGATGCGCCCATATGACTTCAAAACGCAGTGCAATTTAGCGATCTAGTCAATATATGTAGCTCTATGGACATTACACAATTGCTATGCTACAATGTAGTCAACACATATCGTCTAGACTAAAACTCAAGTGTGTGTAGAAATGCGCATGGAATGAATCCATCACAAAGCACCTTCAGTGAAAGGTCACACAAACTCACTTAGATTTTCTGCCACAATTGGGTCAAAGGTGAGTGTTTGCAGCCCTGAATTGTTCAGTGAAAACACAACAAAATGGCACCTTTAATATTTAGTACTTAGTTGCTTTACTGCAATAAGTATTCCTAGCAATGCAACCCCCCCCCCCCGCCCCCATTAGGACATGTTTCTCAGGTAACTAAAACTCAACAGCATTTTGCATCTCCTTATTTTGAGCCCAATTTCATAGTTGCTTTAAAAAGAAGCAATAAAGCACACGCACAAATATTGCTTACCAGAATATGTTTACCTGGCAGCCAAAATACCACTTCACATGTATCATCTGTGACTGGTTTTGTGCTCCTTTTTGCTTAGCAGGAAATTATCAAGCAAAATTTCCTGCTTATAAAGTGGCCAGGGTTCTCCCAATGCACAAGCTAGTGTATCGGGCCAGTATGCAGGAATAATGGGTCGATACACACATTGCAGGCCAATATGTGCAACTTGTGGCCGATAAACACACACAAAAACAAATAGTTTGGGGGGGTTTTATACTTTATATCAAATTCACAAAAATCGTAAAAATTAAACCATTTAGAATGCCCCAGTTTGCACAGTAGGGCTTTTAAAACCAAAGATACATAGAAGCAAAAAACAATTCTGAGGACCAAATTTCAATTCAACACATTCAGGGCACACTTCAAAAATATGGATCCAGAATGCACCCCAGTTTTGAAAAATCCTCAAGAGAATCCTAGCAGCTCAATGAAATTGGACCCTGTGGTAGTCAATCTGTCAAGCATGTGGCCACTCATTGCACGCTCAAGACATTTTTTACCACTTCCAGCTCCAAAGCAAAATGTTACTTCATAAACTAACCTAAATTTCACCATTTCAAAGTGATTTTTCTTAGAAATACAGGAATTTTTAGTGAATCCTTGAGTCTAGAATGGTTGGGGTAATGGGTTTGAAATGGAAAAGGAAATGCCAGATTTCAAGGGCGGGAACAATTATTTTGGAAACGACACTGCAAAGCATCCGAAGCGCACGTCCTTTAGTTATCAATATGTCAGCCTGGGGCCAGCATGGCTGTTTTGGACACGCAGCACTGAATCCATCAAAAACAAAGTAAAACTTGCTTATGGGAACAGACAAGTGAGGGTTTAGGGTGGGTTTTTTTTAAGTTTACCCAGTTTTTATCTTTATTGCTTAAATAAAATTCACAATCATCTTACAAGAACAATGGACAGGCCAGCATTAATGTCTTTTCTTTCCAAAGGATGCATTTCATTCCAAGATGAGACGACTCTCTTCACCGCCAGATTCGACATGTGTTATCTTTGCTTCCTGAAGAACGAACAAATGAAAAGAATTGTTATCAAAACTGTCCACATAACAAGCTTTTAACCATTTGTGGCCTTGAACATTTGCAATGTTTGCACAAGCGGAATGCAGCCCTGTTCTACAATTCAAAAGGTCATGGTTTTGATTTCCATCTGGTTGGATTTTTCTCCAAAGGTCTCGTAAAGCAACGAGTGTGCAGTTCTCTCTCATACATGAGTGTAAGGCAAAAATAAATCATAGTCATCTCCACTGACCTGTAATGATAATACTGCCCTCATAGTTGAACGCACAACTGAAGATCTCGTCCGTGTGTCCTTCTAGCACTTGCAGACACTTTCCTGTCAGTGGATCCCACAGCCTGGCAGTCTTGTCCGAACTTGCTGTCAGTAACTTACTGCCTTGAGGGTTGAAGCTGATCTGTAGGAGAGAGAAAAAGATCAACGGGGTATTAGGTCAATTTATGATAAACTAGGGAGCTTTCTCCAAATCAACGCCTGATACTCAGTTCTTGTATGGAGGGCAAGTAACTCCATGAGGTAAAAAATAAATTTCAACTAAAACATTTACAGGGGCACTAAGGCAAATACTGGGGGGCATTAATTGCCTCCCATTGTCTCTGTGAAGTATCAGGCCAGAAAACAGTTTCTGCCTAGGCTGTATAAGGGCAACTCTGTGGTAACTCACATGGGATTGAACATATGAGATTTGCTATTTGATTATTTATCTCAGAATATGCAGCACAAAAATTGTGATTCCAGCAGTCCAAGTATAAAACAAGTAAAACCACCACTGCCCACATGTGGATAATCTCACTTTTGCTGAGGGGGATATCAATTGTGATTCAGATAAGATGTGTATATTTTACTATTGGGCTTCTGTATGATGAAGCCAGCCTGCTGCCAAGAATAAGATGTGTATTGGGCTTCTGTATGATGAAGCCAGCCTGCTGCCGAGAATAAGATGTGTATTGGGCTTCTGTATGATGAAGCCAGCCTGCTGCCGAGAATAAGATGTGTATTGGGCTTCTGTATGATGAAGCCAGCCTGCTGCCAATAATAAGATGTGTATTGGGCTTCTGTATGATGAAGCCAGCCTGCTGCCAATAATAAGATGTGTATTGGGCTTCTGTATGATGAAGCCAGCCTGCTGCCGAGAATAAGATGTGTATTGGGCTTCTGTATGATGAAGCCAGCCTGCTGCCGAGAATAAGATGTGTATTGGGCTTCTGTATGATGAAGCCAGCCTGCTGCCAATAATAAGATGTGTATTGGGCTTCTGTATGATGAAGCCAGCCTGCTGCCGAGAATAAGATGTGTATTGGGCTTCTGTATGATGAAGCCAGCCTGCTGCCAAGAATAAGCAAGGTACAATTTCATTGTTCTGCTTTACTCTTACACAAGAAACCGGCACTTAAGACAGTAGACAAATTTGCACTTAACACAAGCGTAATTTTCAGGTTACCATGGAAGTTTGCTTGTGTGCTTGCACACTTTATTTAACTAGAACTTTCTTTGCTTACACAGTGCAGAAATTTGGGACTAAGCCTTGTAAGTGGAGAATGGCGACCTCACGTGCAAAATTCCACAGGAAGCATTAGGCATGAAATTGAGCCCAGCTCATCAACAGTCCAAAGCAACATCAACTACACCATGGACTACTGGGTTACTTGTGGCAAACAGGGGGTAAAGAGCAACATTGGAGACAGCGCAAAGCAGATTTTTGGACTAGCCTCATAAGTGCACCAGAACTTCTTCATTTAGAAGAAAACAACTGCTTTCTTTTCACCAGGCAGACATAAAAGTCTGATTTCAGATAAAAAGCTGAAATTTCACATTCCTGAAACAGGGACAGGACGAAAGGGTGCACTTGGCAAGGGGGTGAGGGAGAGAGAATTTAATGAAAGATTACCTTTGATATTTCGCCTTCATGACCTTCCAGCTTAGCTATACAGTTATGGGTGACAGCATTGTACACTCTGGCTGTACCTGCACAAAAAACACAACAACAAATAATTGAAATTGCAGGAGGTTGGTAGCTCTCAGATCTACATGAAATAGCTTTTAACCCTCAACATGTTGAAAACCAACTTACTGTCTGCTGATGCAGATGCGATGTACTGTCCGGTAAAATCAAATACAACGTCTAGAACCTCGTCTTCATGGCCCCGCAGGGTACCAATGCATTTTCCATTACTAGCATCCCATATCTTGCAGGATTTATCCATAGAACCAGTGACGATCAATGAGCAGTCGTAGTTGAACTGGGCGGAGCTTATTTCTCCTCTGTGACCGATTAGTGTGTGGATCCGTCTGGGAAGGAGGGACAAGAGAAGAAGATTTATCAAGAAATGTCTCCCATCCAAGTATTGACCACAGACCACAGAGCTTAACTATACATGCCCAGACTAGCTGTCCGAACCATGCCAAAACAAATTTGTTCCCATCCGAGTACTGACTACAGTCAATGTTGCTCAACTAAACTCTTGCCCCTACTATTGCCTGTTTGTCTGGTCCATTGTTCCCTAATAATGACTGTCTGATTCAGCTCTTACCTGCCAGAGTGTACATCCCAGACAGAGACGGTGTGATCAAACGATCCTGTGATGATCCTATCCCCAGTTGTATTAAACGACAAGGAGATGATTTCTGCTGAATGTCCCTGTGGCAGAGAAAAAACAATCAAGCCTATTCGGGTCAAATGTCAAAATCAATTAGACCCATAGATGTCTGTGGTAAAATAAAAAGGGACAGACTATTTCCACTCCCATGATTTCACTGATTTGAATGGGAAAGAAACAAGATGGCTGCATGATGAAGGTCTACTCTACCTCATGGGTGATCGATCTCACTGCGCCATTTTTTCCCAGCATTACTTGCTCACCCATGCTTCTGTTTGTTCGAGTGCCTTGAGCACCTTATTGGTAGATACGTGCGCTATATAAGACTATATAGTATTATTATCATTATTATAACCCCTGGAATTTGTGTAACTTGAATGGGCAAATATACGGAACAATTCAGTTAGGCTTGTCAGTGCATCCCTTCCAGAGGTTAGTCATGTTAGTGCTGAGAGGGGTCGATACAGTGCGCTGCCCAGGGTAGTGAAGTTGAGCTCTACTGCCTGTATTGTAATACTCACAGCTAATGTTGAGATTTCATCCCCCGACTCCACGTCCCACAGCTTGGCAGTTGTGTCCATACTACCTGTGGCAAGTATGGTACTCTGTGGATTGAAGGCTACACACACCTGGCATTAACAAGACAACAAAGTTGATCTGTTTTCAAATACTCCCAACAATAACTAAGACGTTTACTTGTTTCTTTCTAGAACCATCTCAGTGGATGCAAAGAATTCAACCTATGCCACCTAAAAAGACTCATGACAAGGTTGAATAAAATAACAGAAAAATGCATCTTCAGTTTGCGGTAACTCCATGTGATAAAATATCCACTTTGCTGTGTAGATTGTTCAAAGTTATAAGAACTTGTCCTGCATCCATGGGTAATTTTCGAGCCGGGTACCTGAGGTGAATACCGGTCAGGGACCTGTGTGGAAGCCTGGAAGTACCATTGTATTAAACAAAAATAAATGCCCTGTCTATCCATATACAATGTGAAAAAAATATCATACAACTGTGATCTGCGATTCCATCATGATCAGAATTCGACAATGAACATTTTAAGGTTTATGTACCCATAAATCCAGTTTCTATAAACAAAAAAAGGAACTCAGATGACTTAAAAACAAATCCTAAACTAATTCAAAAACGATGTAATTCGTTATTAAATCATGCACCACTGTAATCCATTCCACTACAATTGTTGCTTCGTGAATACTGCCTGTAAATGGTTGTTCTACTTCTATATACTGTATACTTGAAAGGAACATAATGGGAAAATAGCATGCGATTTAATTCTAGAAACATCCCCGGTCAGATTGCTGATAAGTCTCAGTGTCTTGTAAATTAATTGGGATGTTGGAAACATTGTGATTTTATTTTTTGAATTTCCTTTTTGACAAAACGTGCAGCAAAAGGTTTTCAGCGGGTAATGGACCAACAAATTTGACCTGGGTAGATTCAGAAAACCTGCAAACTACTTAGTTCTGACTGAAATGTGACCAAGAGTAGGAGAGTTAATACACCAAGAAGTTAATACTTTTCTAGAATCATCTCAACTCCCAGGGGAAACAAAAAGTAGCTGGATTCATTTGTTGAAGGGGCAAAATACAAAGCAAAAAATAAAGTACTTACAATTTCAGCCGTATGTCCCCGGAATGTGTGGTAGCATTTCCCAGTCTCTGAACTCCATAACTTACACGTCTTGTCAAACGATCCAGTTGCTATTTTATCCCTGTATTCCATAAAAAAATGTTGCCAGAAAATCCTTTTTTTTTTACATTTTTTATGTTGCAACCTGTTACACTCTCATTGTTTCCCTGAAAGATTTGATCCAACAAATTTTGACCTGTTTGGCTGAGGCTCAAAGATATTCAAGCCAGAGCCTCTGAATAGGTCACATGTGGTTGTTTCAAAAGCTCATAATTTATGCACCTAGTTTCAGAGCAGGTCAAAGGTCATGATTTAATGCACCGAATCCTTCAGGTAAACTAGCTGGGAGGGCACCTTGAACATTTTGTTACTCAGCACAAGAGATGTTTTTCTCCAAAAAGGCGGCTGCCAAAAAATATTAGAAAGCAGCATGTGCATATCCATACTGTTTTTGTTCCTACATGTAGTACAAACTGCCTACATGTATGTTTAGTGTGACGGTTAGGGGTTACTCTGTAGTATGAACAACAATAAACAAACTTTGCCAACAGTACCTGTAAATTGTTTGCACGCAGGACTCAGAAAGCACTTTTTATATTCATACCATGAGCAAGTTCGATGGGTAAGGACTAATGAGCAAGGACCAATGGTTAATAAGTGGTTGGTTTGTGATGTACGCAGCGCATGTGCACTGAAGTGCGAAAGACTCTAGTCGTGTCAACACGACCATGAGAAAATGGCAGTGCCAGTTTGTTTTCGTTTTTGGAGGAGTTCATTTAGATGAAAGTGGTATAGTGTGCCTCAGACAATTGTGGATGAACAGGACCCACAAATTTAATCAAACTCGGTCATTGGTGTCAGGCAAAACCAAATCACACTGTTCTTTATCCTCAATGCAATAAATAACATCATTTAATCTTACAAACATTAACTGAAAACTCACCCGTAGGGATTATTGAACGCTATGGCATACACTACATTTCTGTGCCCTTCCAATGTGTGGAGTTCCTCCCCCGAGGCCGTGTCCCATACCTTACAGGTTCTATCATAGCTGCCAGTGATGAAGCTGGAGCCAGATTTATTGAATGCAACATTTGTCAGAGGGAGGATGTGTGCTCGAAGTGCCTGTTAACAGAGTATTAATTGTCATAGAATTATTTGTCAAGCAGAAAGGGGGGGTGTATTAACGAAAAGGAACAATTAACAAGTCTCAGTATATTTTACAACAACCTGATACAATTATGTTTGCACTTGATTTTTGCGTCATGGGTTATGACTTTTATGTGATAACTTGACTTGAATCTGGACTCGAGAACTACCCTCAATGATTCCAGGTAAGGACAGCTTCCGCAGTGGGTGTGGCTTAATAATAATAATAGGCATTTATTACCGACTTTTGAACATTGTATCAAAGGGACTTACACTATTAATCCCTGTTCAGTGGGCCATCTCAACTCCTTCGGAGTATGCAGCACCGACAACCAAATGGGCGTCATTGGGCATACAGGTTGCTTATCATTCACATTAACCATCTCTACCCTCGCAAGTACCTATTCACTCCAGGGTGATGAGATGCAAGTATAGGAAAGTATCATGCCCTAGAACACAAGTGTCACAACAGTATTTGAACCCACACTGCAAAGACTAAGCCATTAAAACTTGAAATTGATACACTAGCTGCTCGGCCAAAACATGCTACTTAATGGATCAGTCAAATTACTTGCTTACCCCACTTCAAATGAAAGTAAATTATTGGTATTTGGGAAAGGAAATGCATTTCCAACCAAGTTGGGGTAAGATGCTGTAACTGACTACCACTTTTTAAGTTATGACCGAAAACATAACCTGGGTAAATAACAAGCCTGGAATTACAACAGAGGCCACAGACACCATGACCGCTGTTGCCCTGGTTCTGGCATTGGTGCCCCTTCAACATTTCCCCATAGACTTTAGGATTTTCCTATGGAAATGCAAATGGCTTTGCCCTCTCAAAGATGAAATTCCAGGCCCGAAATAAGATACTATTTTATGACAATGAGTGAAAAAGTGGCTGTCGCATTCAACATTTATTCCCAAACTTGTACAAGTCGGGCAAGTTCTAGGGACAAAGGAACGTTCATGTTGGCATACACCTCCGATCCACTGGACTGCCAGAACATTGTGTTAGATCGAGACATTTTGCCAAAATATGAAAATACTCCCACATGGCATTTTGAATGCTCCCATGGAAAGTAAAGGCGGTCCAACGGACCAGTCAATGTACGTACATGACATATGCTGATATACTTAAACGATCTGAATACCAGCGTTCTGACTTTTGTGACGCACATTTCAAGATACTCAAGAAGTTTACCTTGAAGAGGTAGAACGTGTGCTCTTCATTCAGGCCAATCTTCTGCTGCAGTCTCTCTATCAGCTGTCTGACCTGTGATGTACGATTAGCTGTGACTAGAGGCTCCTTACTGACAATCTCATCCAGAATGGCGTCGATGTCACTCCTTGAAAGGAGCCCATCAAGAAAGAATTCAAAATTAACACAGTTCTTTATCAAAATTCTTAAGAATTAAAGGAACTGCATCTTAACACAGAAGTAGTTTGCCCTTTTTCATGTGTATAAATTGTGTATCATATAAAACACCAATGTATGATCTGAAGAACTGAATTTTACCACATTGTATACATGTACAGTGACTCTCGTTACAAGATCACTGGGAATGGCCAAATGACCTCTTTATAACAGGAATGTTGTTATAAGAGGACAGCAAAACAAAGTAACACAAAGCAGAAATGAGATTCAGGACTTCAGAATGTATTCTTTATAAGCAGAACCTCTTTATGACAGTGCTCTTTATAACAAGGTTTTACTGTACATGTACTTTAGTGATTAACACTAAAAAATGTTGCCATACCCGCTGCTAAAATATAGGATTAAAACTGCCTCTAGCTACTGGACAAGCTTGGGTGTTCTAGTGGTCAGACATCTGCTCTAAAATAACAACGGTTGGTGGTTTGATTCCCATCAGAGTGATATGCCTGTGGATATTTTCACAGGACTTGGGGAAAGTACAGAGTATACAGCGTTTAACAAACATCGGTGTATGGGTACAACACAAATAATAACTAAAACTAGTTATTCTTTTTCCTTGATGCAAGAATGACAATAATAGTGTTAACCTGTTAGTCCTCAAAATGCCTGTAACTGCCCTGGAAATTTCACATGTTGCCTTCAGTTTTAAATGGTAGTGAAAAACACCAATTGACTCTGTTCAATTATGCACTAGTGCTAGAGGGTTAATAATTTATTTCTTACTCTGGCTTGAGATCCAAGAGGTCAATAGACTTTGTCTTGATGATGTTAGACTGCTCATATTCCAAAATGATACCTATAAGTACAGACAGAAAGCTTCAATTATTTCTTTGTAAAATATGAACATTCTACATGTACTTACTTTTCTCTCATCTGCAAGTTAATCATTCATGGTTATATTTTTTCACACAGGGACAGTGGCGTAGCTGGGGGGGGGGGCTAAGGGGAGGGGGGCTTGTGCCCTAGATGCCGCCTTCGGGGAGGGGGAGCACCAAACTGACCAAGGATTTTAAAAATTACTTGCTCTCTTTTACTAAGATTGTGACTTATCGAAGTCTATGAATGATTACAATGGGCCGAATTCATAAAAACTAGCAATTGCTTATGAGCACAGGCACCGAGCAAAAGCAAAAGTTCATCAAGCAGAAGCTGAAGCAAAAGCAATTGCTTACAAATATACAAATAACCTTTTGCTTTGACTAATTGCTTTTTCTCAAGCTTGCCCAGCAATTGCTTGTAGGTTATTAATAAAGCGCTATTCGTGTGCGATGAGGCATGCGTTAATGTGAAGCTTTTACTTGAAAGAATCCTGTTGAGGATCCTCTGGGAAGGAGTCGCGGGATTACTGTAGGGTCTCATGAGGTAGGGAGCTATATCCGTATCCAGTATCCCTAAAAAGGAAACCGTTCACATTTGTTGAGACTGCATTGTGTACTTCCGATGTTTGGAAGATGCGGGAATCGTGAACAGATCCTGGCCATCCAACATCTACACTTTTGAAGACAAACTTCCATAAACATGATGGAATCTTCTCTGTAAGTTGTTTGTAAATCACGAACAAGTGAGAGGTCAAGCTACCATGTAGGGATCTTGTAACACTGCAAGCAATTGCTGAATAACACTAGCAAAAGGTTGTTGTTATGTATACGTATTTAGGCAATTGCTAATCAAGGTGGCCTTTGCTTGCAAGAAACAAGCTTTTGCTTTTGCTTAAAACTAGAAACTTTTGCTTGCTTGCAACTGCTTATTTTTATGTATGAAGATGTAAGCAAAAGCCTAGAAAAGGCAATTGCTACTCTTTATGAATTCGGCCCAATATTACCATTTACTAAATTAATACAAATATGCCAAAATATTCTAGGAATTTTAAATGAAAAAGTGAGTGAAGGGGCACCATCTATCCTGGCCACCGGGCGCTGCGTCCACTGGCACTGCACAGGGTCTACAATGATAACAGAGTATAGGCCTTTTCACACTACAGAAAATCTTCGTGTTGGACGCGGAACCGATCAGTGTAATCTGTTCTGACCTTTTCACACTACAACATTTCAACTCGGTGTTGATCTGTGTAGAGCGCTCGATCAGTGTTGAAACCAACCCTGCTCGAGATGTGGGTTGAGAATTCTCGATCCATGTTGAAAAATCCAACACGTGTCGAAAGCCGTACTGTGAACACCTGGGTTCATTTTTGATCTGTGTTGAGTAAGCATGTAGCCCAGGTTGGACTCCTCCGTTGCATACAACGCGACGGAGTCCAGGGTATAAAGGTCCCGTACCATTGCGAAAAAATTTATAACCATTTTTTATCATATTTTTACCTTTTCGAGGAAGCTGAAACTTGACTCACATGTTCCTTGTGTCCTGAACCTTACGCCTGCTCTATTCAGAATTGCCAATTTTATCCTTGGATGACATTATTGTGAAAATAAAATGGAAATTTATGCATTCTCGGCGACAGGCCGAAACTGACAAGACGTGAATGCTTCAGCGCATGTGCGTCCTTTGAATAGCGGAAGTCGGTCAGGTTGCTATGCATGTCGCGCATGCGCGCCTGAGCCTACACAGTCAATTGGTACACGATGATAAAAACAGTAGTGCACAACTCGGACTTATTTGCTAGAATAATGTCATTCGTGGACGAAATTGTTATTGTTGGACCCATCAATAGTGAGTTACGGACATAAAGAATATATGAACGGAATTTCAGCTTCTTAAATCAGGTAAAATTATGAAAAACATTAATTCAAAATATGTTCGCATTGTAGAGGCGCTTTATACCCAGGACGTCAGTGTACACTGACTGACGTCCTACCAGGGCTAAGTGTGCATGGTGCCAACCTAGCCCACCTTGTTGAGCTGTAATGGCTCTCTTTTAACATCGGTCTTATAACACTCACCATTACAGCCCACCATCCATACATGTCTTAAACGCGTAGTTTAAAAGTACGAGCAAGTCGTACCTCTTTGATCGCAAATTTGTCCCACTTATAAACATCACATACTACTCCAACCTCCCTCACTTTGTTCCTTACATCCTTACAATTTTTTTGACATATTCCAGGGCTCACCAAATGATGCCTTAGTCCAGATATGATGATTTGAAAATGGCAAAAAAAAATTGTGTACAAAAATTACATTGAAGTTCGTCTCGTAACGGGGCCGCCATTTAACTTCTGCTTCACTGCCTGTTGATCGTGAGAAAGTCAGGGCGCCCGGCTGTTCATGAATATGCACGAGCGAGGAAGCCTACAGGAAGCGCCGTGCGACGTCACCTTATGCATATTCATGACTTGTCATGCACGCGCGCACACATCGAGCTCCGAAGTACTACAGCTTCCCGTGACGTCATCTGATGCATATTCATAATACGCCATACACACACGCGCGAACAGATCAGCCGGGTGCCCTGACTTCTCACGATCAGCAGGCAGTGAATCATACGTAAGAGTATATAAAATACTATAAGTGGGAGAAATTTGCGATCAAAGAGGTACGACTTGCTCGTACTTTTAAACTACGCGTTTAAGACATGTATGGATGGTGGGCTGTAATGGTGAGTGTTATAAGACCAATGTTAAAAGAGAGCCATTACAGCTCAACAAGGTGGGCTAGGTGCCAACCGCACACTGTAGTTGGATTAAGCGTGTTAAAAAACAAAAATCGCCGGCTCGCCGCATTAGAAAAAAGTTGCTGCATGCACAAAAGTTGCTCCACCCTTCAAAAATGCCGTAGAATCTCTAGCATTCTTTCCATTTTCGAGTGCTTTCTTTACGAATTGTTTTCCTCCATATATTGTTTAAATTAAATACATGTACATGGCGAACATTCAAATCGCCGGAAGAGCCGCCATGTTGGCAGTTGAGATTACCACGGAGATGACGCGATGTGGACGTGACAAGTCGCAATGTGGACGTGACAAGTCGCGACGCGTCATGATGGTCCTGCTGCGTCGTGACGCGTCCCGCTCCGATCTGTGTAGCCTGGCAGTGTGAAACGATCACGCAATACATGGATCGGAAGTTAAACGTGTAACCCACCCCAAGTTGATTTTGCGCAGAGCTAGTGTGACAGCAGAATGGATTTAAATCGTGTTGAAATTTTACAGAGTCCACAACTTTTCCAGCAATCATATTCATTGTTTTATACTTTTATAAAATTAAATTTGAATGTAACCTTGAATGAAAGATAAAACTTGTGGAGTGACTTACAATGCTTACCATGCTAATGCTTTTAACTGACTGAAGTGAATGACCAACATGACCAATAACTTTATTCAAAATCAGTCATGAACGAAGTCAACCATATTGATAATAAACTTAACAAATTCATTCATGCATACATTTTTTAACACCAACCGTACCTCCATCCACTAACCGATGGAATTAATCAAAAATCTATCAAATCAATTGACGATTTTGAAAAAGTTTTCATGCAGCATGGCCAGGCATTTTCAACATACGAAAATTGGCAAAGTAATTTTTTGGATCTATCCAATTTCTCCAACTTTAGATAATCATGACCAGCTAAAAAGTGGCTAAATCTTACCTGGTGGATAGTACCTCAATAAAAATCGTTTTAACCTCATAATTCAACCAGCTTTTTATCCTAAAAACGTAACGAATAATGCTTGACAACGGCACCAATTTTTACAGAGATGTATGGCGGAATTTTTGGTTGCTGTAGAGTAAACAGCGCCACCAACGTTTATACAATACACAACAAACATCATGGCGGCTACAGGCGGTGCCTCAAACGCCCAGCCCAGCGCTGATTTTATTCGAAGGTAGGCGTGTTTCAAGTTGTAATTCAGAATAGTGTTTCTTTTACTAGTTCATTGTGAGAGGACGTAATCGTTGGTTTAATTGTTAGGCCATGCCATGCTTGAAAGAGCAGGGAGTTGTTCTGTAACTTACCTCACCTAGCCCTGCAGTAGTTCCGAGAAATAGGCCGTGTGTACTGTCTTCTTTGCGCGAGGTCATCGTCAGCCCCGCCGGGCGTCCGTGCTCCATGGTGCCACACACATGCGACGGACGGCATTTTTTTTTTACACCGCAGCGAGGGGTTTTGTACTGTAATACTGTCAATTCCTGTCTTGAGATGAGACTACAAACATTTATGCCTATAAAGGTTTAGGTTTAGGGTTAGGGTCAGGGTTAGGGTTAGGGTTAGGGTCAGGGTCAGGGTCAGGGTCAGGGTTAGGGTTAGGGTTAGGGTTTAGGGTTAGACCTAGTCTCCTATCTCAAGACGGAATTGACAGTGTTACAGTACAAAACCCCTCGCTGCGGTGTAAAAAAAATATACGCCGGACGGGTCCCATCACCATTGCATTTGCCACTGTCAGTGAAGCTTGCTGTCAAAGCGTTGCTGTTGAAACCGTTAAAAAAACATCTACACAGCGGTCGATATTTCTCAGCACCTATATTCCCACTTTCCATAATTAATTGTTTCTTACATTATTGTTTATTTGTTTACAATGTTTAATAATTAATAAACTAATTAAAATTATTATGATTGGATGGTAGGTATAGTGGTAGCCTGTTATTATAATAATAAAAGTTAATAAGCCAAAGCCAAGGAATTTTTAACCTTTTTCATTATTTTTTGTAAGCTGTCATTATTTGATTTGTAATTAATTAAAAGGGAAAGTGCATCATTGGATTCAGGCTAGATGCCCATCCCTAGTTCCCACAATAGATGATGGTGTATTGTTTTGAGTGATTGGAAAGGGGGACCTTTGAAGTTTGAAAAGGAAGGACGCTAAACAGTGTATTTTTGTTATTATGGCCTTATTCACAGATTAGTAATTATTTTATTTATTTATTTTTGTAATTCCCTCACACTGATGATTTTTCTGATTTTTTCTAGTCACATAAAACATGAAGGCCCTACCTAGCCCAGGTTGGACTCCTCCGTTGCATAGTGCAGGGGTACACTGACGTCCTACCAGGGCTAGGTCCTACCTCTGGATCTACTCTTTTATTTTGTTGTAACTGGATTTTTAGCAAGACTTGAATTTTGTAAAAATATAATAGAAAATTTTTCTTTGTGGAATCTCTACAGAAACCAAACCTTCCTGTTAAAAATTATCTCCAATCTTAATAAATAAAAATAATTTTAAAAAAACATGATCATGCAGGAACTACTGCCATGAGAACTTAGAACTGTGTACAGTGTACCATCTAAACTTTGATTAGATATTAAAATATGCATAAAATTATGATCTTCACAGAAACCTTCAGAGGTGAGAAAGCATATGTAACCACCCCCACCCACTAGGCCTACCACCCAACCATGTCTCGTGACACAACCTTGAGATACAAACAAATGTACAGGTAGTGTTAAACTATGTTTGCATTGTGCATTGTCCTAATTCCAGATTCACAATCAAAATGAATACTATTGATTTGTCATTAATTGTGGCATGTGTTGTGGGATACCAGCCAGACATCTGTCCCCCTCGCCTCCTGTATTCATGAATGTCTACTGTTTCTCTGTCATTGAGTAGGTGTCTATCGTTAATTAAAAATTCCAGTGTAATACTATATAAAGATATAGGGCCACAGTTAACTTCACCTTAACCAGTCAACAAAAATTGCAAAGCAAACTGATTTGTATATTTGCATAGTTATGCAAATTGATATCGGTGTGTGAAACTGGCTTCAGCAATCAATGGATTATTGTTTACAATTTACAATTTACTTATTTCTTGTAGGCCTATTTTAATGGTCTAAATTTTTTGGTCCTCTATTTTTTTTTTTTAAATGATTTATTTAATTATATATGTAGGCCTACGTATACACGTATGTACATTATTTTATTGTATTTAATTGTTTATTTTTATGTTACTTTTTTTTTTTTTTTTTTAAATGTGTCCTTTTTTCTTTCTTTTTTATATTATATCTTTTCTTTTTGTTAAAGTTATTTGTGTATTTAGTTATTTTTGTTATTGTAGTGGGGGTCTGTTAACATTTAAAGCATGCGGACAACATTGGTAATTGACCAACACTAGAGACCACCTTACTTTACGTGACCCAAAACTGCAAGAAATAACAATTAGCTTTAAAGGTTTTAAGCTTAATTCACAGTTTTTAATCGGGTTTTGGTCTCATGAGATCAAAGTTAATTATTTTACTTATTTCTCAAAGCCTGTAGCATGTCAAGCAAAAATATTTCAAGGGAAGTTTCCGACCATGGCAATCTGTATTCCATATTGCAAATCTTTGAACATTTATATATTTTTAATCTTACCAATGTTATCACACCAATTAAATGTGGGCTGTGCAAAAATACAGTGTTTCCTTGTTGATTTTGTCTTTGCTCTTCCTGTAATGAGTAATACCGGATACCTGTCCAAATTTGTAAACAATTTAGTCAGGATGTGAATAGGCCATACTGGGTGTTATTTTGTAATAGTTAAAAATAGAGTCAATTCCTAAATGTCCTTCATGTGAAACAAAGCAAGGATACATTAACAGCCAGAATGAAATTTCACTTTCGGGCATGTCAGGGGCCCTGAAGCCCATTCTAGCAAGCCTTCTTGTTTTTTGGGGAAAAATAGGCCTCCTACCATACAGTCTGACCATTTAATATCATCCACCATGGATTTGGTGCCAATCTGCAATATGATCGTGGTAAATACACTTTCAATAGGATACTAAACTAATATTGACTTTACTGCTAGTATTGTTTCCTGGTCCTGCTGGTATTGCTCCATCAAGAGAGTTACTGTACTTTTACAGTATGCATGTACACATAACGTACATACAGAACGTTGCAGGTTCAGATCCTGCTCTTGTCAATTTGTCTTTGTTCATCCAAAAATAACAATGATTAATGAAGTATTCACTAAAGTAGAAGTTGTGAACGGACTAAACGTAGGGGAAAAAACCATTACGTAGACCAGGGCAGTGAAATAAACAAGCAGCAGGAATGTCCTTTTTGTACATGCAGGGACAAGGTCACATTTACTCACACAGGACACTTGCTTTAATAAAAAAAACAGAGTGCCTATAAATGGTTGTGAACATTTGTACGGGCCACAAAGTCCATTACCAGACCAACAGAGGAACGGTACATTTAAACAATATTATACATACTGTACATGTAGCAGAAATATAGGGTCCCAATTTCATGGCTTTGCTTATAGCAGAAAGTAGAGGATGAGAATGTAAAATGATTTGTGTTAAAATGATGTACCTTTATTTTTAAACGAAAGTGAAAGGAAATGAATCACTATTTTTGACAAGAAATTTCATTATCCCTCAATTTGTCCTTTCAAACCCTTACAAGGTGCTGGGTCTCATCTATCATAGCTCTGCATGTGCTGCACAGAGAGAGCTTAGGAATAACAGGACATCTTTCAAACTCAACATTTATTTTGTTTTCTTCTCCCACAGTGAGATTGATGCCTATGGGTTCAGGCGGCCAGACGACTTCGATTATGACACTTACGAGCAATTCATGTCACAGTATCTAAGTGTGTTGGCAAGGAGAGCTGGAAAATGGGACAAGGTCATGGATGGAAAGAAAAACATCAAGAAATCATTCAAAGGTACATTTGTACAAACCTCTGTATTCAGATAAGATGTCCATGGTTACTTGTGTTACACTGACCACAGGGAGAAGAAGTCTGGGATTCTTTTAGTGACTTCTTGAATGATCTCAACAAACATAAATAGTCGCAAAATTGAAATTACACTCTTACCCAGCCAAATCCTCCAAAATCCTCTTTAGGGTGTTGTCTGATTTTAGAGGATTTGGGACTGTAGGCTCAACTAACAATTGCTTATCACTGGCCAAGGCATACCAATCTTATCCATGTCCAAACATTTTGGTATTGAGTGACCATAGAGTGGAGGATTCAGGAGGGTCTCTAGCTAAAGACAGCGGGGGATACTAAGGTTAACAAAAACATAATTTCTGATAACATTAGTCGATATAGTTTTATAATTTGTCATTCACAATGTATGTTCATGAGGAGCATTTTGTTTAACCTTGGCTTTGTGACGTGTCATGGCCGAGCAGTTAAGAGCACCAGACTCAAGCTCTGGTGTTTCTGATGGGCAGAGTGTGGGTTTGAGTCCCACTTGTGGCACTTCTGTTCTTGAGCAAGACACTGACTGCAGTCAAGGCATACACAAGTGTCAAAACTTGAATCATTTTGAGGTCACGCAGTGTGTTGTAGCCACTATAAATGCATTATAAATTGGGCTGATTTAATCGGCTTGGGCAACTGCTTATCAAAATTTTCTCATTAGCTTTATTATCCCAACAGTAAAACGTTACGTCCGTAAGGGCATCTCCAACGAGTACCGAGGTCTGGTGTGGATGTACCTCAGTGGAGCCGAAGCACTTAAAGAACAAAACCCAGGCATGTACCAAAGACTTCTGGATGGACCTAAAGATGCGGAGCTGATGGAGGTCATCAAAACAGGTTGGTTGGGTTTGTCTAGGTCGTCAAAACAGGTTGGTTGGGTTTGTCTAGGTCATCAAAACAGGTTGGTTGGGTATGTCTAGGTCATCAAAACGGGTTGGTTGGGTTTGTCTTGGCCATCAAAACAGGTTGGTTGGGTTTGTCTTGGCAATCAAAACAGGTTGGTTGAATTTGTCTAGGCCATCAAAACAGGTTCGTTGGGTTTGTCTAGGTCATAAAAACAGGTTTGTTGGGTTTGTCTAGGTCATCAAAACAGGTTGGTTGGGTTTGTCTAGGTCATAAAAACAGGTTGGTTGGGTTTGTCTAGGTAATAAAAACAGGTTGGTTGGGTTTTCTTGTCGTCCTAATTCCCATGGCCTAGCTGTCTACAATGCATACGTCCTTGAGTAACCATAATTTGATTCTTCTATCCTATGTGTATAAATGGCAACCTTGGAGAGTTTTATGCTAATAAACCCAAATTACCATGTACCCTGCAAGTCAAATATCAGATTTTGAAAGATTTAAATTAGCATCCATGTTATGATCCCTATCTAATCAGAATTAGCCAATTTGAGTATGAGATTATTACAAATATAACAAATTAATACATTTATGCCCTTTGATTCAAACTTTCAAGTAATAAATCCCTAGAATTTCAAGCTATTCATGTTGATACTGTTTTTGTTTGACTTGTTGCGTTTTTCTGGTTTTGTTTGTTCTTTTGTCAGATCTTCACCGCACATTCCCAGAGAACATCTATTTCTGTAACGATTCTACGGTCAGTAAACGCACCTCCCTGCAAAACGTCCTGGTGGCGTTCTCTCATCATCACCGGGCGGACGGCTACTGCCAGGGGCTCAACTTTATCGTAGCACTCATGCTACTCATCCTCAAAGATGAAGAGAGTTGCTTTTTTCTGCTGGAGACCCTGGTCAAAAATATTCTACCTGGTTCGTCAAACTCAAAGTCATTACCTTTTAGCCTGTGTGCAGCAACTTTGGTTATGATTTGTTTAGATTCAATGATGTAGCTTGGTACTAATCCTACTGTCTGACCATTCAATATCATCCACATAGTTTGAATATGTAGATGTACTATTCCAGATAGCAATATAATATTATGTGGTGTATCTACACAATACACAGTCAACCCTCCTACTGTCTGACCATTCAATATCATCCTCATGATGTTGAATAATAGATGCACTTTTCCAGCCTGATCTATGATAATGTGGTGAGTGGGAGTGCATATATGTATGTACGCAACACACAGATTGGACAAAATCTGCAAGAATTTCATCATTTGAAACTGAAGTGATTTTTAAATTTTTTTTGTATAGCATACTACACCCCTCAGATGACCGGGCTGAAGACTGACCAAGAGGTACTAGGGGAGCTGGTCAAACAAAAACTCCCTGCAGTGGCTCAGAGGATGGAGAAAGAGGCAGTACCCTGGTCAATACCAACCACAAAGTGGTTTATCTGCCTGTTCCTTGATGTCCTACCCGTTGAGGTAATAGTCAAGTCGTATTGCTGTGGCTGCTGCTGCTGCTGCTGCTGCTGCTGCTTTAGGTTTGCTGCTGCCCTACTCGGTGCAACCACAAAGTGGTTTATCTGCCTGTTCATTGATGTCCTACCTGTTGAGGTAATAGTTAAGTCGTATTGCTGTGGCTGCTGCTGCTGCTGCTGCTTTACCACAAAGTGGTTTATCTGCCTGTTCATTGATGTCCTACCTGTTGAGGTAATAGTTAAGTCGTATTGCTGTGGCTGCTGCTGCTGCTGCTTTAGGTTTGCTGCTGCCCTACTCGGTGCAACCACAAAGTGGTTTATCTGCCTGTTCCTTGATATCCTACCTGTTCCTTGATGTCCTACCTGTTGAGGTAATAGTTAAGTCGTATTGCTGTGGCTGCTGCTGCTGCTGCTGCTGCTGCTTTACCACAAAGTGGTTTATCTGCCTGTTCATTGATGTCCTACCTGTTGAGGTAATAGTTAAGTCGTATTGCTGTGGCTGCTGCTGCTGCTGCTTTAGGTTTGCTGCTGCCCTACTCCGTGCAACCACAAAGTGGTTTATCTGCCTGTTCCTTGATATCCTACCTGTTCCTTGATGTCCTACCTGTTGAGGTAATAGTTAAGTCGTATTGCTGTGGCTGCTGCTGCTGCTGCTGCTTTAGGTTTGCTGCTGCCCTACTCGGTGCAACCACAAAGTGGTTTATCTGCCTGTTCATTGATGTCCTACCTGTTGAGGTAATGGTTAAATCGTATTGCTGTGACTGCTGCTGCTGCTGCTGCTTTAGGTTTGCTCCACAAAGTGGTTTATCTGCCTGTTCATTGATGTCCTACCTGTTGAGGTAATGGTTAAATCGTATTGCTGTGACTGCTGCTGCTGCTGCTGCTTTAGGTTTGCTGCTGCCCTACTCGGGCAACCACAAAGTGGTTTATCTGCCTGTTCCTTGATGTCCTACCTGTTGAGGTAATAGTTAAGTCGTATTGCTGTGGCTGCTGCTGCTGCTGCTGCTTTAGGTTTGCTGCTGCCCTACTCGGTGCAACCACAAAGTGGTTTATCTGCCTGTTCCTATTGTGGTAATGGTTACGGATTTATGCTTTTGAATCACATACAATGACAGAATATGGTATTGAGACTTGCAGTTTTATATAAGTACATTTATTTTGTTCACCTTGCCAGACGGTGTTACGGATCTGGGACTGTCTCTTCTACGAGGGTTCCAAGATCCTGTTCAGGGTTTGTATCAGTCTCATCAAGCAGAACCAAGACGCCATCCTGGGTGCCAGTAGCTTCCCTACACTTATTGAGTCCTTCAAGACCGTCACTTTACACTCCAGGAATACAGATTGCCATACCTTCATGCAGGTAAGGAGTAAGGAGGGTAACTTGTTGGTACCTTTTCCATTGGTGCATTCTTCTGCCCATCTGGCTCTTTCTGCAAAATGCCACAGGAGTCTGTCAGTACACCGGACAATGGGTTCCACATAATACCAGCTGTACAAACGAAAGAACACCATGCACCCAATGCTAGCTAGCATGGAAGGTATGGTACTTTGTGGTAGTCTGCACTACCAGTGTCAGCTCTACAAACAGAAGAAACCCATGCACCCAATGCTAGCCTGGAAGGTATGGTACTTTGTGGCAGTCTGTGGTACCAGTGCCAGCTGTACAAACAGAAGAAACCCATGCACCCAATGCTAGCCTGGAAGGTATGGTACTTTGTGGCAGTCTGTGGTACCAGTGCCAGCTGTACAAACAGAAGAAACCCATGCACCCAATGCTAGCCTGGAAGGTATGGTACTTTGTGGCAGTCTGTGCTACCAGTGTCAGCTGTACAAAAAGATGAAACCCAATGCTAGCCTGGAAGGTACGGTACTTAGTGGCAGCCTGTGGCACCAGTAGCAAGGTTTTAAAGAGTGACTCTGTTGATAAATGTGTACAGATTTCCTACATGTATAATATAAGGGGGGTTCCATTAACTTTGTTTTCACTTGCCATCCGGACGAGTTAAACCGACTTTTGAATTGTCTGCAAGATTTTTCACTAATCCGCAAGTACATGTGATTGTTATTGAATCAAATCTCTTATTACCAACCAAGTTTGTTGTCTGTTCTTTCAACAAATAATAATAATAATAATATGAATTTATTGGGCACATTTTTAACATTGTATCAAAGCACCTTACTACCCATGTTCATAGGGCCTTTTAAAAGCATTCCTGAAACCATCTCAACTCTTGAAATATTATTTTTGACATGTCAAATAGGCCAAGAGCATTAGCTTTAACCCGGCTATAGCTCACAACAAGCTAATTTTTTCAGGACAGGTCCAGCAACATGTCTAGAATAACATACTAAAAGTCCCCTAAAATCCCCCTGGAGCTCTCTCCGAAATCCAAGATGGCGTCCAAAATGGCCGCCATTTTCGAATCTTATCATAACTTTGCAACCAGACATGTGGTAAATACAAATAAAGGGTCAAAATATATGTTTTGAGGCACAAGGAATCTGATAGAATCATTACTTTGAGATTTTAAAACTCATAAGCATCTAAAACCAAGATGGCATCCAAAGTGGCGTTCAAAATGGCAACCATTTTTAATCTCATCATAACTTTGCAATCAGACGTGTTGTAAATATAAATGAAGGGTCTAAATATATGTTTTGAGGCACAAGGAATCTGATAGAATCATTACTTTGATATTTTAAAACTCATAAGTATCTAAAACCAAGATGGCATCCAAAGTGGCGTCCAAAATGGCGTTCAAAATGGCAACCAAAATGGCAATCATGTTTAATCTTATCATAACTTTGCAATTAGACATGTTGTAAATATAAATGAAGGGTCTAAACATATGTTTTGAAGCACAAGGAATCTGATAAAATAATTATTTCGAGATTTTAAAACTCATAAGTATCTAAAATCAAGATGGCGTTCAAAATGACCACCATTTTCAATTCGTATCCATATTTTCTAACAAGACAATAACAAATACATATAAACTGTCAAACATGTTTTGTGGCACAATGAATCCAATAGAATCATTATGTTGTGAGTTTAGAACTCTAGGGCCAATCAGTACCACTCAGTCAGTCTACTCGTCCTCTATTCTCTCTGCATGAGTGTCAGTTAACATCCAAGGATCAACCCTTCTTTGGAAAAGGATGGCGGTAGGTTTAACTTTGTGGACTCTCAAATCACCTTTGATTCTGAGGAGTCCTTTACAGGGTCTCCCATACATGTTAATCGTACATGTAGATTAGCAACGAGAGAAGGAGGCTATGTGGAGCCTGGTAAAAATAAGACTGCTTCGGGAAGCCCAGCCCCTGGTCTCTTTGCGCTCTCCCAAACTGGAAGTTCTAAAACAAAAATTCAACTTAACAAGATGAGAGAGCTGGTCAGGGCTCCCAGTGGAGAACATCTCTTTAGGCCTATCCTGCTGGCTTGAAATGTGTCAGAGAGAGGGCTGCATGCGATTTTGCTTTTGCAGTGCAGCCCTGCCTGTGAGTCTGTGTGATTGCTCGACAACATCAGGCAAGGCAAGTGGGGGATTCTTCCTGGGTATGGAACCTGAGATGTCTTTGAAACCAGGGCTGTCGTGGCCAGAATCAGGCTATGAGGATCGTTCTGTAACCAGGGCTGGCATGGCCAGAATAGGACTATGTGGACCACTCTGCATCCAGGGCTGGCATTGCCAGAATAGGACTATGTGGACCACTCTGCATCCAGGGCTGGCATTGCCAGAATGGGACTATGAGGACCACTCTGCATCCAGGGCTGGCATTGCCGGAATGGGAGTCTGAGGACCACTCTGCATCCAGGGCTGGCATGGCCAGAATGAGAGTCTGAGGACCACTCTGCATCCAGGGCTGGCATGGCCAGAATGGGAGTCTGAGGACCACTCTGCCTCCAGGGCTGGCATGGCCAAAATTGGACTATGAGGACCACTCTGCATCCAGGGCTGGCATGGTCAGAATGGGACTCTGAGGACCACTCTGCATCCAGGGCTGGCATGGCCAGAATGGGGCTATGAGGACCACTCTGCATCCAGGGCTGGCATTGCCAGAATGGGAGTCTGAGGACCACTCTGCATCCAGGGCTGGCATGGCCAGAATGGGAGTCTGAGGACCTCTCTGCATCCAGGGCTGGCATGGCCAGAATGGGGCTATGAGGACCACTCTGCATCCAGGGCTGGCATGGCCAGAATGGGAGTCTGAGGACCACTCTGCATCCAGGGCTGGCATTGCCAGAATGGGAGTCTGAGGACCACTCTGCATCCAGGGCTGGCATGGCCAGAATGGGAGTCTGAGGACCACTCTGCATCCAGGGCTGGCATGGCCAGAATGGGAGTCTGAGGACCACTCTGCATCCAGGGCTGGCATGGCCAAAATTGGACTATGAGGACCACTCTGCATCCAGGGCTGGCATGGTCAGAATGGGACTCTGAGGACCACTCTGCATCCAGGGCTGACATGGCCAGAATGGGGCTATGAGGACCACTCTGCATCCAGGGCTGGCATTGCCAGAATGGGAGTCTGAGGACCACTCTGCATCCAGGGCTGGCATGGCCAGGATGGGAGTCTGAGGACCACTCTGCATCCAGGGCTGGCATGGCCAGAATGGGAGTCTGAGGACCACTCTGCATCCACGGCTGGCATGGCCAGAATGGGACTATGAGGATCACTCTGCATCCAGAGCTGGCATGGCCAGAATTGGGCTATGAGGATCACTCTGCATCCAGGGCTGGCATGGCCAGAATCACACAACATTCCCTCACGATATTTGTGGTAGAGGTTGGGGGAAGGCATATGCAAATATGTTCTCCAATTGCCTGGATGTCGGTTTTGAGCAAAAAAGACTGGGGAAATGTTGTCGAAGGCTAAGCGTGGATTGGAGAGGTCTATGTGAGGACAGTCACTGGAAGATCGTTTGAATGACTGCATGCTTGGTAGAGAGACCATTCTGTAGGGAGGATTTTTCCTCTGGACGAACACTGCGTTGATTCTCCCCGCATGGTGAACTATGTCGTTGTTGTCTTGTACAAACATGAGTGGTGAATGAGGCTGAGTTCCGCCTTGTCAGTTAATGTAGGAGACGACTGTTGAGTGTTGAGTTTTCTGATTTGACAAAAACAGCATTCCCAGTGACAGTTCTGTGCAAGTGCCTCAATGTTTGCAAATTTAAGCTGTAAATGGGGGCAATTTTGGACACTATCTTGGTTTTAGATACTTATGAGTTTTAAAATCTCAAAATAATTATTCTATCAGATTCATTGTGCCTCAAAACATATATTTAGACCCTTAATTTGTATTTACAACATGTCTGGTTGCAAAGTTATGATAAGATTCGAAATGGTGGCCATTTTGGACGCCACTTTGGACGCCATCTTGGTTTTAGATACTTATGAGTTTTAAAGTCTTAAAATAATTATTCTATCAGATTCCTTGTGCCTCAAAACATATATTTCGACCCTTTATTTATATTTACAACATGTCTGGTTGCAAAGTTATAATAAGTTTCGAAAATGGCGGCCATTTTGGACGCCATCTTGGATTTCGGAGAGAGCTCCAGGGGGATTTTAGGGGACTTTTAGTATGTTATTCTAGACATATTCCTGGACCTTTCCTGAAAAAATCAGCTTGTTGTGAGCTATAGCCGGGTTTTGACATATATGACCTAATGCTCTTGGACTAAAATGCCAATCTACCAAATTGAAGTAACACTTATTAACTGTGGCTTTCTGTTTTTCTCTTCAAGAATGTTTTCACAGACTCACAACCTCTTAGTCGAGCGAACATCGAGAAGTTCCGGACTCAGTGCAATGAGAATGAGACAAAATAACGTCACCTTTGGAACGGCTTGAAGGTGCGTCAAAACGTCTTGCAAATGCGAAGCAAGTTTTAGCCTTTGAAGTGAAGATTGCAATATAATAAATAACAAAGGTTTTAGTACAGGGACAAGCAATTTTGAAGGTATGTGTTGCAATTTGCTTTGTACTTGCGTTTGATTTGAGCTTGAGCTGGCATCTTAGGTATATGGAGGAACACTACAGGAAGAAATGCGTATCTATCACTTCAACAAGCTACAAAGGTTACATGTGTTTTTTTGAGGCGCTCAAGCAAAAACTTTTGCTGAATAATTTTCTGCTCCGCACAAAGTAGCAGGATACCAGTTACATGTGACATGGAATATTGGCTGGTAACCTTACTCTGGTAAGCATTTTGCTGTGGTCAGCTTATTTTTGTGTGTGCTTAGGCAGCTCTTTTCATAAAGCCTGTAAGCACAAAAAATAGCTAACCACAGAAAATTATTGCTCAGTAGAAACAGGTAACCAGTCGAAATTCTATGATGCTCCATTGTTACAACTTGTGCTCCACTCAATTTTCTCTTCGCAAAGAATTTTACTAAGCAATATTGTTTGCTTAACAGCTTTATGAAATTAGGCCCAGGGCCCCACATTGGCATGCAACTATGTCAAAAATTACTAAAATTGTTATCCAGTACTAGAAATTCTCAAGAATTTGAGTTAAAGTTTAGCTGATCGTTTGCTGATTGTCATTAATTTAAAGTTGTATAGTCAATGTTTTATTTGTAAAAGCTCTCTTAGTTCTCATAAAGGAGTTGAGAAAGTTGCAGAAATTTGTATAGCCTTGGCAATGAACATTATGCACATCATGACATCATTGAGTAGGGCGCCCTCAGCTAGAGGTCTGAAGGTTGCTCATTGGCCCATCCTCTGCACTGCATGCATGTACAAGATGTGCGTTTCCATTGTTTCATCATTGTTTTACCTCTAAGATGGCAGCATGATGACATTATTGAGTAGGGCAACCTCAGCTAGAGGTCTGAATGTTGCTCATTGGCTCATCCTCTGCACTGCATGCAGGTACAAGATGTGCGTTTCCATTACTTCATCATTGTTTTACCTCTAAGATGGCGGCATGATGACGTCAATGCGTAAGGTTCATTGGGGGGGGCCTTTTGTTGGGTTTTGGGGTTAGATCAGTCACAACCAAATAAAATCTGGATTAGTAAAACAAACAAAAATGAGACTTTATCTTAAATTTTATGTACGTAATTTTGTGAGCAAATCATTTTCATGGTATATTTTAGCATTTTTCTAAGATTCTGTGAAAATTTAAGATGTGTTTGTGCAATGAATTAGGAACTACAGACAGCGCCTCTATCGAAAAAGGTATTTGCGAGTTGAAGTTGTGTGTCTGGTACAAGGACTTGCTTGGTTAAAGTTGAATCACTCACTCAACATAGTACAGGGATGCAGGAATAATATCAATATGAATAATAATCAGTTTTTATATAGCGCTTTATCTATGGGTGTCTTAAAGTGCTTGTTATGTTTGAGACAGATATGTAAAGTTTTGAAACATGAGAGCACTTTGCAGAGTGATTCAGAATAATTTGTTGCCAACTATGCTAGAAATACCGGGGCTAACCCCTTCTCTAATAGCGATAAGTGTACTGGGTTATTTTACCTGTATTACACAACACACTGGACCTACACCTTTACGCCCCATCTGAAGGTCAAAGCAATAATGGTTAAGTGTCTTGCTTGAGGACACAAGTGTCAAGACCTGGACTCAAACGAGCTAGCCAGCCAGACCACTGGGGAAGCAATGTGCTAGCCAACCAGATCACTGGGGACTCTGCTAATCAGAAACACCAGAGCCTGAGTACAGTTTGCAAGCATTGCTTTTCTTCTTCTTTTAGCTCCATGATTTGACTAAAATTGCAATGTCCGTAGGAGTGTTCACTGTCTCGTATAATCTCCTAAGATTTGTGTTGTGACATTAACGACACATTCTTAAATCACAGTAGTTTAAAACTAAATCTAAAAAAAAAATTGTTCTGACCAAGCAAGTCAGACATTTTTAAAAGTTCTGCTCACAACTAACTCCCTTTTTTCATTTTTTTCTTAAATTTATGTAAAAGTGTATGATTACATGGTGACATTTTTTGAAACAATCTATTTGTGGACCATCCTAACAAATCTTTGCTAATTAATTAAAAATCATAATATCTTAAACCTAAAATTTATACAAACTTTATGTGTGAAACAAAATGTTGCTGGTTAAGTTGCGAAACAGTAGTTTATTTTGTTGTTATGCTTATGTAAGGTGTCACAAATGTAGACAGGCCTGGAATTACATGGAGGCCATGGTCTCTGTTGCTCTGGTCTTGGCCTTGGTGCCCCTATAAAAGTTACCCATGGAAGAGGTTTTTTAATGGAAGTGCCCTTTGCAAAATGAAAATGGCCTTGCCCTCTCAAAGATGAAGCTTCAGGTCTGTGTAGAATTGTTTTTCTTTGAAAAAGTTTCATAAACTCTGTTTATCTATAATTATGTGAAGAATTATATTTGCATTTTCATATTAACATTTAACATTGGTAAGGGCAAATCCAACTTTTTCTTGCTGGAAGAATGGCGGAGAAGTCTTAAAAGCCGCCTGTTCTGAAGAAACTTTTCTCCCCCCAAAAATAGTAAAACTTATTTCTATGAGATGACCAAGAGAAAATGTAGTAATGAAAAATCGTAGAATTGTAGAAAGTAGGTTCTTTTTGCCGATATGGAAACCTACAAAAACCGAAATTTGGATTTTGTATTTCCAAGCCAGCGTAAAAAGTTGTAAACAAGTTCCCTCGGAAGCAGTACTGAAGAGTTTGAGTGATATGCTTAAAATCAATCTTTTTGTACTTTTTGTAGAGTTTTGTATATATTATATATTGTACTATTATTGGACAAAAATATATTTATTATTTGAAAAGATTGTGAAAAATTGAACCTTGCCAAATTTTGACTAGGCGTAGGAATTGCCTCCCTTTCTGAGCTTTTGAATTAAACTACTATAGTATGAATGTAATTGTTCACAAACAGGTGACTGTTCGTGTAGTTTGTGTAAACCATACCACAAAGTTCCAGAAACAGTAACATGTACATGCAAAGACTTTAACAATAATAGTGGCTTCAAATAATAATGCTTAAATCCGTCACTCAGTGACACTCAGTGTGCTCAAACATTATTACCCCTGGATACTGGGCCATTTATTTAATTCCTTAAACCATCTCAGATCCCTATAGCGTATACAGCCTGTGCTACATGTACCAAGTATGTAGCGCACCAAGCTAATTCAATCACATGAACCATCTCTACCCTCACAGGTATCCATATACCCCTAGATGAAGAGAAGCAATTATACATGTAGTTATCGTGTCTTGCTCAAGGGCACAAGTGTCATGACCGGGATTCGAACCCACACCCTATATGATGAATTAGCCACCAGAGCTCGAGTTGGATGCACTAGATCGCTCAGCCATGACATGTCATGACAAGCTTTACATTTTGACACAAAGACATTATCTGCAGGTAAATTTTATCAGGTAAAAATACCCTGAATGCTCTAGCACCATCTTGAATTTGAACGTTGATATTTTTTAGAACCTCAAAAGCTTTATATTTGTAGCTTTCTTTTCACTTGTTATATATGTACATGTATTGTTTTGTTTACATTGTCTCTGCTTCTCTGCGCCTTGAACATCTCTTTAGATTGATTTGGCATATTACAAATGCCTATTATTATTATTATTATATTCTAGTTATAGTATGTTTCCTTGAAGCATGGCTTAAAGTAGTGTAACAGAACTCTAAAAGGTTTACCTTTTAAATAAAAAGAAAACAAGAAGGTGAAATACATCTAGTATGAGTTAAGATATGCATACTCATATGCAAGGTCAAACTGGGATTACATTCCGAGAAATACACTCAGGCCGTGTCCGAATTGGATGAGAGCTAAAAACCCTCCATCGCTGCGTTCTAGCGTTCATATTAAAACTCTTATTTTTATGAGTTACTTTGGTGTTTAAGTGTAATCATTTTGTTAAAGCTAACCTTAAATTAAATTGATGACATTAGAGTAGTTACTCCTTAACCGCTCCCCAAATCCTTTAGAATTCAGTGATAGTATTTGTCTTGGTTTGTTGGACTGCTGCTGCTTCTGGTCCTCATCACCTACCTGTGATACTGTGGTGTTTACTAAGCACATAACAGGTACTGAGTATTTATTATGCCCACTAATAAAATGGTTCCTTCATGTCCTTGGTGCAATGACAAGACTGTATGGCATAGCAACACCCTTTAGTTATGGTAGATGATGACTCTCTAAATTATAAGAAGAAAATTTCTTACAAGTCGTCTACTCTGAAATCATAATTCTTTGTAAAGAATGATCTTTTGTTAAGTTGCACAATTATTCGTAAAAATCAACACATTTAATGTGTATTCTGTTTCAATGACCTCTGACCTCATCATGTTTCTATATATTTCAAGTTGAACAGCGAATAAATTAAACTCACACAAAGCAAGAACTTCTGATTCTGTTGCCCATTTTATTTATTTATTATTTGTTTTAATAATTGAAGAAACTCTATAGAAAATAAAAACCACCCTAAACAAATATTAAAGCCAATTTGTTCTACTCTACAAGTCGTCTACTCTGAAATCATAATTCTTTTTATAGAATGATCTTTTGTTAAGTTGCACAATTATTCGTAAAAATCAAAAGCCTAAAGCGAAATCTTATAGTACAAGCAATTTTTTGGTTTGTCCTCAATCTACACAAAGTATGTTTACTAAATCCCCAAACTTGCTCTAAACAACTCTCACCATCCAAAATTACAAATTGCGAGTGAGCCAGAATACTTTAAACGTTCTGCGAAAAAGACAACTTTTAGTTCCCAACCCACAGTTGGTCTAGAGAAGGAAACAAAAGAGAAGGTAATATGACATGCAGCAATCAATGTACAAAAAGGTGCTGCATTACAGCCGTTAAATAATATGTTATATCTGTACACACTCTAACATTTTTGATTGTTTATAGAATTCAAACCAAACGCTTGCCATTACTAATTATAGTACTTTTACTTTGTAACATCTCTTGTGAACAAAACACATGTAAACAAATGACTGGATAGAGTGAGTTGATTTCAAGATCCATTGAGCTTGGAGGATTCATTAAACAATAGAGAGAATGGCACACTTGATATGCTAGCTTTGTTCATGTAGTTCTGAGCAGTGCTTCCACAATCAAAACAAACATTTTCTTATCCTGGTATACTACCCTGATTTCCTTCCTTTCTTTTTATCACTAACAGCCTATACATGTAGTATACCACTTTTCCAGCTTGCTAGAGAGTGGGCAGAGTTCAGTTCAGTGTTCAAAATATTGACCAATCTCTTTTGAAGAAATCAAGTTATTGCATGTGCAGAGCATGGAACTCTAAGAAAAATGGCATTTCAGTCACAACTTATTCGCTAAGCGGCAAGTATTATCCCATAAGTCAATCTGAAGTTGAAAGGATAGTCAAAAGAATGGCCAACTTGGGAGAGCATTATAGAAGTTGTTCAGAATTTAGTGATTTCCTTAGAATTTCTTTATATTTTGAGGATTGCCTTAAAATTTCCTTGATTTATTTCCACTTCAACATGTTCAATGTTCAAATTTCCTTCAAATAAGGAGTTTCCTTGAAAGTGGAAGCACTGGTTCTGAATTTGTGTACATTTTCAAGAGCAATGGATTTACCTAGAAACTCTGCTGCCATCTAGAGTCCAGAAGGTCTCCAATTGCAGTGGGGTTTTTTTAATATAGAGAGAGGAGTAGGGTCTAAGTGTAAGCCATTTTCTTGTGTATGAACAAAATGATTCAAGGCCCCTATTAGTTACATTGTAACATTTGTTTATATATACAAACGAAATAACAACTGTTTTTCCATTCTATTTACACTTACTGAATACAACTGGCATGCATTTTTCACACCAGGTTTTTACACTGTTGATAGATAAGCCCTACAAAACAAAGTGAGAAAATTATTCATGAAATCTTAAAATGTTTACAGACAAGAGAGGTACGAAATGACTGTGACACTAATGGCCAGGGGTACATATATAAACTGGGCCCAAGTTAAAAGAGCTGCCTCAGAGAAAATATTACTTTAAAATTGTCCTGCTAAGGAAAAATTAAGCGGGGCACCTGTCAAAAACTGAACACTTGACATGAAATTTTGGTTGGCAACATTCTTCTGGTAAGCAAATTAGTAAATAAGTGATAAGTAACTTTCTTTTAGCTTACACAGCTCTATGGGATTTAGCACAGGTCTCACTGGCTGTACGCCTACTGAATAATGCACTCGGTGTTTCCCAGTCCCTGTTAATTTACTTGTTTTTTTGTTAAATTTTGTTGTTTGGGGGGGGGGAGGAGGGATCGAAGACTGATGGTTGCCTTTATTTACATCAACATCTACGAATACAGATTTGCCATATTTTATTTTTACAGTTGTGGTAACGTAATTCATGAAAATCAGTACACATTAAACAATCATTCTGTTTTTGTTTTAAATAAATCAAAATCCAACAGAACTTAAATACACACTTTGTCATTCCAATCTAGTTTGCATGACAGAAGTTGGTAACTACCTTTAAACTAGTTACTTTGGAGTATGGGCTAGTACTGATTTTAAGTTTTGTTTCCATAAAACAACACAATCATCATAAATTATAAGTACTTTGAACTCAAATTCCAAATTTATGCAAATGAGCAGGATATGTCAAACTATAGTACTTGTTAATTATGTGAAGTTATGTTAATATCATTGCAGAACCCAAGTCTAGTACTTCTCAAATCTGCCATTATCTTAATCTAAGAAGATGAGGGTCGGGGAGAAATAAATACAGTATTTTCAAACCAAACCTTATGCAAATCTATGCTAATGAGGGACTGAGGGTCAGAAGCATTGTTAACTGTATCAAGTACTGTATCAAGCAAATTCATGCTAATAAAGAGGGTCTGAACTTGGTATAACCAACTATAATACTTTAATATGCAAATTAAAACATGTCAGAAGCAAACTCAACCAGTGTAGTGCTGGCTCTAACATGTCAGAAATGCAAACTCAACCAGTGTAGTGCTGGCTCTAACATGTCAGAAATGCAAACTCAACCAGTGTAGTGCTGGCTCTAACATGTCAGAAATGCAAACTCAACCAGTGTAGTGCTGGCTTTAACATGTCAGAAGCAAACTCAACCAGTGTAGTGCTGGCTCTAACATGTCAGAAGCAAACTCAACCAGTGTAGTGCTGGCTTTAACATGTCAGAAGCAAATTCAACCAGTGTAGTGCTGGCTCTAACATGTCAGAAGCAAACTCAACCAGTGTAGTGCTGGCTTTAATTTGTCAAAAATGCAAACTCAACCAGTGTAGTGCTGGCTTTAACATGTCAGAAGCAAATTCAACCAATGTAGTGCTGGCTCTAACATGTCAGAAGCAAACTCAACCAGTGTAGTGCTGGCTTTAATTTGACCTCAGTCAGGGCGTATTTTGAGCCATGACGCCATATGAAAGGGTTCTATTGACGCTGTGAAATTTATCAAGCAGTTTAAAATGAATATTCACATTTGATAAACAGAACTACATGTATGACACACTAGGAGAAAGAACATTAACTGCCAAATTGTGCAAGGCATCGTCAAATAATTCCAATAGTTCGAAACTACCTCTTATTTTTCTAATAAAACAGAAAATTTAGTGCCGGGAACAATATTTCTTCAGCAATGCATAAAGAAAGATCTGTCCAAACATTTTTGAGGGAAAAAACCAATTCAGTTAACATTTACTTTTAAGACAATTTACATTTTTATTTTCTTAATTGAGATAAGACACACCAGCGGTTTCTTTATTACATGGTTAAATATGGCCTGGTTTGGTACTAGAGTGGAAAAATGGCTACCTTATATATGTTAAGCCAGTCTTCTCTACTACATGTCTTAACCCACAATTAGAACATCTTTCAAATGACTCTTATTTCAAAAAGACTTAAAAGGAAAAAAGTGCTTGCATAGTTATATTATCAGGGTGACATGAAACCCCGGATACACAATTCTGTACACTGTACACACACTTGTTTCAAACTCATATTAGTAACATTACATAACTTACAAAGCAGTCACATGACAATGACAAATAATAATACAAGAGAATAAAATAATATGGAGAAATCAGGGGGGTGCAGATTTACACACCACTCTTTGCTTATAACTTGAAACATTGCTTTAATAATTGCGTTGTATAATAATACTGACATCTAACTAAAAATTACCGCATCATGTCTTCGTAAATTGTCTCGAACAAGTCGTTAAATTTGTGTGTGGAAACGTAACTTGGTGTCAATGTACATGTACCTCAATACTGAAATCACCAATTGTGTTCAGACTTACATGTAAGTTTCATAATAATAATTAATAATAATTTGGGAGACTAATCATACTTACTCTCAGCTAAGAAGCTGAATGGTACTAGACGCAGCTACAACATGGTCGACCCACAAGCCGACCAATAAATGACCATGAAGCACAACCAAAGGTTGAAATTTGTTTGATTTCTCTGACCATGTTTCATCTTTAAAAACTTCAGTTTTGGGGTATGTACAGTCCTTTTGATTTATCTTTACATGCCAGAAAGAGTGGCCTTTCTGTGTTTTTGAAGCTCAGACATTGATGTGTTACAGAGAGGAAAGTTGACAGTGTTTATCTCAATCACCTTAAGTTACAAAAAACACAAATATTGGTCAGGATGTTTCTTAAACTTGTGGCTATTTTTTAGACAAACTGCCCGAAAGACATTCCTGCAATAAGTGAACATGCAAGATAGAAAAGTGATGGTTGATTAACAAAGCTCAAATCGGACCTCTATTCAAGTTACTTTTATGCAATTTATTTATGATACCAACTGTTAACAAGTACAGGTAGAATTATCAATCAGTCTAAAATGTCACTGCTTGTAGTGTCAAATGTCAAGTACTGTAATACTATCAACTTCTATGAAATGATCAGGTCTTTTTATAATAATCACACCTGGAAAAAACAGTTTTACACTAACAAAAAAACCATTATGTTTGTATAAAACTAAATGTAACATTAGAATAAACATCAACAAGAGTTGTCCATGTACAAGCAAATCTAAACTGATTTTTATTACTTTTCTTATTTATTTATTTTTTTTGTAAAATTTTGTTTAATCAAAAAGTTGTTTTGTAATTGTCAATTGAAAGAAGTTTCAAATGCATTATCTTACAAGCATTGTTATGAAAAAAAGCCTCACATAAAATTAATTACAAAAAAACGTTTGAGAGAGATGGTCAGTCCACTGTCCCAAGTAGTGCAGCGCCCTATCTAGGCAATTGTTAGGGTATGAAAGGCGCCCTGTATTGTCGGGCAAAAAATTCCAAGGAGCACCTTGACCTTCTATATGAATGTATTGCACGAGACCAAACACTGCCTTTTAACGCTATGCAACCAGAACTACATTTCTGAGTTTAACTTTAACTATTAACAAGGTCATTACTAATCATCGTTGTCACACCGTTTTTTAAGAATACAAACAAATCTTCTGACTTTGGCATAATAATGGGGCTCAAGCAATTTTTCAATATTTTTTTTTTTTTTTTAGTTTTGTAATCTTAGTGGGGTTTTTAAACTACATGTACATTAAGTCTGCAGTTTAAGGCCCTGGGTTTTAATATACAAGGAGCTTTATGTCTTCTACTTCATCAGTATGACAAGTTATTTTAAAAGCACTTTTTGTTCATGCTTGCCAAAACAAACAATCTTATTTATACTTTGGCCAAGGAGTACAATTATAAGGCATACTTTTGTATTTTTTTAAATGTTTCCTCACAATCTATTAATTAGAAATCTTTAACACACACCAATAATCAACACATCGTCTTGTTAAGTTGCATGCCACCTCCCCTTTTGTGTTCACATAAGGGTATCAACCAAAGAAAGATCCCCAACCTTTTATATATTACATAACACTGAACTAGTCTGCAATCAGGCTGTACCATTAACCAGTTGGGGGGTATCTGAGCTCACCTCAGTTGTACCCTTTATGGCATTCTTGCCTTCATTGGAGTCATCGCTACCCGATTTCGATGGGCCATTCTGACTCCCCGGCCGGCGATTTCGAGGTCCACGTTGTTCCTTGGGTCCGTTGGACGGACCCCTTGGTGCAGAACTATTATTCACGAATTTGCTACCGTTACCGTTGATCGATGGGCTTTCTGACGACTCAGAGACCATGGGCCTGGAGCTACCTTTAGCTCCATTGTTACCTTGTGAATAACCCTTGTCTCCAGCACCACCACCGAAGCGTCGTCTGGGCATGGGTGAGTTTGTCTTACTCGTATCAGTATCATCGTGGTTATCAGCTCCCCCATGGAGCCCCTCGCCATTCATCGTACCCCCTCTACCTCTGTTCTTGCGTCTACGGGGTCGACGCCTATTCTGTCTGCTTGAATCATCTGGTCAGAAAAACAAATCAAAATTTAGAGCTTTGAGTTTGACACAAAGAGAAGCCCCAAAGGATAGGGTTTGTAACTTAAAACATAATACATCTACTTTTTATTTTGTAATCCACTAACCCTTAGGAGGTGATATACAATAACTTGCCGAATAAATGTTAGAAACAACTAACTGACGTTGATTCCATGCTGGCAGTAACCAATGACAAAAATATGTCCTGTATTTTTTATGGTAATCATTGTACTTTTTGTGTACATAATGTAATTATTGTTTTGTTGTTTTACCTAGTTGCCAGTGGAAATCAAATTTCTATATTTTAAAAAATGTACACAATTGACCCATTTCACGATGGGCCCACACTTAAAACGCGCCTATCCTGTCTGCCATTTTGGCAATCAAAATATTCGCACAGGAATTGACACCCGAAATGGCGCAAATGGTTGATGCACCTTTTGCGGAGGTGCACTCTGCGTCGTGCAAGGGGTCAGTAAATGCAGATCTATCTACAACTATCTAAATAGGTACATGTGAATGCAGATACACACTACAGGTAATTGATTTACAAAGTTGAACATTGATTCTCACAGGCAAATTCACAATTATACAAAACCACATGAAGACACACAACTCTGTAATTGCAAATAAAAGAGGAAATGGCCAACAATACTTAACTTTATTACATTATATTGTTAAAAGAACAAAAAGAGGAAATCTGCAGATCAGCTGGAAAGCTCCATGCCTGCTGATGTAACAGTACATATTTTGACCACCATACAAACAGCAATTCATAATACTTTAGGCTGCGGACAAACACTTGAAATGTACATCAAAATAAAACTTAAGACACCAGACAAATTTTAAACAATTCTCTAATTAACCATTTTCAAATCCTGTATCCTCCGAGGGCTGTAGGTCCAAATAACAATTGCTTATCACTGGGTCAGACATTTCAATCTTATCTCAAGTCCAAACAATTTAGTGTAGAGTGACATACATGTAGAAGAGGAGGATAGTGGGGGATTGAGGTCATCTGTCAGCAGAGGGAGCAAGGGTGTAATGGATCAAACTACATATAACAATAACAACTACAATATCAACAATCCCCACATTTAATGCAGTCAAAATAGCATATTCATCAACAAACAGCTGCTTGAACTCCATCCCCCCTCTCCAGCCTCCTTTCCCCTCCCCTCTTATCCTTACCTTCCCTCTCTGTATTATTTGTATCCTCATCAACTGTAGTGTCTTCGAGGAGAGTGTCTTCCTCATCGTGTCTACGGCGACGGTTGTCACGGTAACTTTCTTCATCAGTTTCTGATGGTGGGGTACCAGTACGGGGTGCATCTGCTACAAATAATAATAATTTTGTTTTTTCAATAATAATACTAATAATATGCAGTTGTGATATAGTGCCTTATCACACCTGAGAGGCGTCTCAAAGCACTCATTATTATAGAACAAGTATGCAGAGCCATGTTTGAAGCACCTTGTAAGAATGTTCAAGGTGATGCAGCGCAACCTGCAGCCAACCATGCCACAAACATGGGAGCAAACCTCCTTCTCAAACAATGATAAGTGTACAGCAGAGATGCCACTGTGGTAACGAAAAAAAACCTGAAAATTATTTTTCCTTAAACAAAAGCAAAAAGCCACCACATGAATGTCGCGAGTGGTAACCATTGTGACAAATTATCGCAGAGCAATCATCGCAGAGATGCCAACATTGAATTCCCAAAAAGAGTAGCACCGCCGAGCACTTAAGTTCAAGTCAGGCATACAACTCACCGAGTTGTAAAAAGAGGAAAATTAAGACATTTACGATATAAACTAATATTTTCAGCAAAAATCACTTATTGCAAAGCGGACTTGCTTTAGAGGCCAAACAATTATAACTTCATTCAGGCTTGATTTAAAAACCAGAAATCTGGGTAAATCCGGAAAAGTGGCATCTCTGGTACAGCGTTCTTTAACATGCATTACACAACACACACAATAGGCGCAAATTGTGGGCCAATAAGTGGAATTGCAGGCCAATTTCCATGATTTGTTGGCCCAGGGTTCTCCCCATGCACAAGCTAGCGTATCGGGCCGATACGGCAAATTTTGACCGATAGGCAAAAAAATAAATTAAAAAACATATAAAGAATGCTCCAAATTGCACAGTAGGGCTTTGAAAACCAAGATAAACACAAGTAGAAAACATTCCGAAGACCTTGTTTTAATTCAGCGCGCTTCGGCCAAACATTCTCAAATTTTGGCCCAAAATGCCCCCCAGTTTTGAAAAAACCTGAGGAGAACCCTGCGAATTTGTGCGAATTGCGGGCCGATACCTGTGAATGGACCACTATGCACGAATTGAAGGCCGATACCCGTAAATTGCGGGCCGAATACACACAAGTTGCAGGCAATATGTACTAGTTGCAGGTCGAGACGCATGAATTATGGCCGATACCTACAAATATTGAGCCGATACATACCTGGTGATACGTGCTAGTTGCGGGCACATAGTTGCGGGCACATAAAATGTGGCCGATACAGGATTTGTTTTATTTATTTTTTATACTTAAGATCCAACTCACAAAAATAAAGATAAAAACTTTTAGATTGCCCCAGATTCCACAGCAGGGCTTTTTAAACCAAACATAAACACCCAGCTTAGGCCAAACTTCCTCAATTTGGGTCTAGAATGCCCCCCAATTCTTAAAAAATGCTGGGGAGAACCCTGCATTTAATATAAACGAAAATGTTAAAATGTATTACATGATACGTAAGAATGAGCTTATAATGTCCTACTATAAAAATATAAAAAAATAACATCTCCAAAAATGAAAACTTTACATAAGTTTTCATGCCAGGATTTTCCCCTATGACAATTTTAACAGCAGAGAGGTTTCATATTAAACAGAACAATTGATAAGATTCTTGTCAGAAACTAATTAGACGGATTGTAACAATCCAGTGATTTTTTGAGCAGTGTACCATTCTTACCATGACCTCCTCTGCCTCTGCCACGACCTTGTGTTGTCCTCCCACGACCTCTGTTGGAAGTCCCCCCTCTGGATGACCCTCCTCTAGACATCCCTCTGGGAGGCCTGGAGGACATGCCCCTTGATGATGAGGGACCATACTTATGATCAAAGGGCTTGCCTTCTCTCTCCTCTCTAACTTGCTCTGCCCAGTCACTGGACCGTGCCCCATCTTCACCTGAGGGGATCTCCTCTGGTGTGCTACGACCCCGCCCTGAAGAGTCAACATAACACACTCATTTGTTAGGCTTCCTATTTAGATACTTACAGTAGTGTATATGTTATGTTCCCTACATGAACATTGAACAAATACATTCTGACTCACATAAGTCTAGACTATTTTTTTCCTTCAAACCTCTCTTTGAGGTTTTTATAAAATGAGAGACACAAGATGGGTCCACCGCGATGAGGGCTGGAGTATTTTCCCATCCATCCTCAATATAGGATTACACATAGGGGAAAAAAGGAATGCTTCAGTTTTTGCAAGAGAAAAGGAGCTTCTGTAACTCGTGCTGTTTTGTGTTCTTTAATTACCTGTATCACTGAATTTGTACCTGTTGTTTTAATATTGTTCAGAACATTGTTTGGGTGTTTATCACACCAAGATACACACACAAAAATATGACAGTAAAACTGAAGGGCGAGAGTCACTGCTGACAAAAAGGTCTGAAACTAGAACCCAAATTTTAGGAGACATGTTGGTTAACTTTCTGGAGTTATAGATTTCAAGGAGCTTTTAGGAACAGTATCCTCAGCACCAGAGAAGTTAGAAATAATCAACAGGCAGACAAAAAAAGATTCTGACTTCAGATAAAGGTTTTAAATTTCTCATCCCTAAAAAAACTGCTGCACAAAAGATGAGCAACTCACCAGAACTGTAACCACTGTTGATTCCCCCTCGTAGACCACCTCGCCCCCCTCCCCTTGAGCCTCCTCTGCCCCTTCCTCTTCCCCTGCGCCCTCTACCACTACCGCCATCCTCTGAGAAGTCCGACCCATACCCCCTCTCATTGCGTTCTCTGGGTGGGGGAAAGTAGGGTCCAGAATTGTAACCCCCGCTGAAGTTGCGAAGCTGTTGGTCAATCTGAAGACGCTGGACTCGCAGTTCCTCCATACCCTAAAATACAAAAGAATTCTGGTTTCACTTTCCAACTTGTCCCCTGAAGGCCTACAAAGATAAAGCTCCTTCAACCTCGACAAGGGTTAATGAAACACGACACCCTCTTGCTTTTCTAAATTGTAGATCATGATTATTTGTTTAATGACTCCTAATACTTGAACTGTCTGATATTCATCAGAATGTTTCACCGTCAACTTAACACCTTAACCTTTAGAATAAAGAGTTTATACCTTTCCCCAATACCAAGAGTTGTTATCTTGGCTATGAAGTAATGAATCCATCAAACTCAGATTAAACCTTGGGTTCTGTACAACATTGGTATGGCTAGCTCCATGTCAGACATAATTGGTATGAATGTGTGTTATTTACTTTATCAAATTCAACTACCTGGCAAAAAATAGTGAGAATTTGAGGTGCTATCAGGTTAGGCATTAAATAATTATATTAGATTAGTGTACGCTTTCCTCAAACCTAACACCATGGAGATGCATTGTATTTAACATTAGACTACAATACTAATTGTGATGGCATGTCAGTCCCCTTGTTGAGCTTGATGAGTTTCACTGAGTAGTACTGAGCTCTTCAGCACCAAACCAAACCTACTGTTGGATTCTGACAGGTTTGTGGTCAGTCAGGATCAGAGATACTCCCACAACCATCTACCCATGCGTCTTATCCTCACCTAGTGTAAGTTTGTACTCCAAAGGGAGAAGGAGAAGAAATACTCACCTTAAGATGTGCTAGATGGTACTCTAGTAGAATCCTGGCATTAACAATATTCTCCTTAGTACCCACAAACAAGAACGGTACCATTATGTTAATATCAGATGACTGATCCCGCTCATTATCACCTTTGATCTTCACTCTGACCACGCCCGACTTGTCCACAATCTCCTGGATGACACGTCCGTTTTTACCAATCACTTTGCCTGCATTACAATAAGCATTGATTACATAATGATAATGAAAATGGCAACACTCAATTCAGATTCCAATGTTAGTTTGAATATGCCTTTGTTAAGTGACTTGGATAGCAATTTAACCTTCGCTGCTTATTTTCTATTTGACCAAGTTTTCCTTTGTAAAAACAATTATAAATCAATTTTGGGCTGAACAATTGAATGGAATTTGATGAACATGCGCTTTACCAACTGAGATATCTAGCCTAATGTTGGCAGTCTCCCTATTTAGTCAATATCTTAGGTCCAGTGGGGAGGGGGAGGGGAGGGGAGGGGAGGGGGGCAATCCCTGAGTTGTTTAGAAACCTACCTATAAGATTCCGTGGTACATCACACACTTCTTCTCCAAATTCCAGCATGGATCTGGCTTGACGAATGGCATCCAGCTGTCAAAAAAGATGCAGAAAAACATAATATTTATTACAGGGGTGAGAGTCACTGCTGACAAAAAAGTCTCAAACTGGGATTCAGATCTTAGGAGGTACACTGAAATGATGGCATTTCTACCTTTTGATAACCCCTGGAGTGTTAGATTCCAAGGAGCTTTTGAGAACAGCATCCTCAGTAGATCAAAGAGCCCGACTTATATCATTTGGAGAAATTACAGCACTTTTGTTTACCAGGCAGACTTGAATTCAGACAACAGTCTGAATTGTTTTCATCCCTGTTATTATCAGCAGAAGCAAGTGTAAAGCCACTTGAAAGTAATGAATATGCTAATACTAGGGCCCTTTGGAGTGTTTTCAGTTTTCTTTGGTACCATGGAAAAAAACTGAAATCAAAATGAGAAGTTACAAGCTAGTTTACAAAAGTAACCTAGTCTACATATAACAGCCAAAAGTAATTTAAGTAGGATTTGAAACCTTGAACGGTGAAAATACAATCTAGTAAGGTTTACGGTAACACTATGAATATAAATCTCTCTTACATGTATGAGTTGTGGTGGTTCTGAAAAGAACAGGGTGGTGAAACAACTTGAAGTTTCAATCAGTATGCTCTTATCATCTTCAGCCTTTCTCCTGACTTTTTCTCCTTCAGGTCTTCTCCAGAAGACAATCAGAGCATACTGATCGAAAGGCCGAGTTGTTTCACCAAACAGTTCTTTTCAGAACCCCCACAACTCACGAGAGAGTAATGTATATGTGATGCGATCAAGCTAAATGAGTCGTTTGTCAGAAATATCAGTATGGAGAAACACGCCAATACAGGCGAACACGCCAATACGAGGGTGAAATTTTCACAAATATTTTTTTTGTAAATTCAAATGCCTAAATATATCTTCTCCTATATTGGCAACTTCCTTCCTGATTAATAAGATCAAAAATGGGTTAAAATTAGCATTGAAAGAAAATGTGCTGATGTAGTTTCAATAAACAACTCAACTTTAAACCCCCTTTTCTCAGTTTCATTCTCTCGCATCTCTTGGTGTTTCTACTTTCACAACATGGTATTTTAACAGTACTAAAGCATAGATTAATGCTCTTTTCAAATGTATATAAAAATGAAAAATGACCTGGGTCAACAACGACTCATTTTGCTTGATCGCATCACATATAGTGTTATTGCAAACCTTACTATAAAGTAAAAGAGTCTTAGCTGATGTGGTGGTTGTATGAAAAACCAGAAGTGAGATAGTCTCAGCTATCTTCTCAGACAGTATTTTCTCATGTGTGGTTTTACAAAGCCTCAGATGAAGACTCACCTCTCCAAAGACTCTAAACGTGCATGTATCCTCATCCAGGTCAATGCGTCTTACCCCGATGACCCGTCGTGCATTCTGGATGTTTGCTCCGTGTGCCCCGATGGCTAACCCCATCAGATCTTCACTGACGCTAAACTCTTCCACGCAGCCCTCCATCTGAGACTTGGTTACCTCTAGCTGCTGGGCTGCCTCCTCTGCACGGCTCATCATCAGCATCTTCTCCCGGATGCTGCGAAAGTGCATGTCGCTGAGGAGCTCAGCACGACGCACCAAGGATGCAGAGTTACCCTGAAGATGAAGAATACATTACCATCAGTCATGTACGTCTAACTTACCTAAGCACTATGTACTTATCATTAGCATTTGAACTAAACAACAGACTTTGCAAGTCTCATGCATAATCAAATATTTGGACAAGTTTAAGAGTGCAATTTTGTTTCCTTCACACATTAAAGCAATGAACGTGGGACCAAGCTATTCATAGACCAATCAATTAACCTTTGCCCAGATTCCAAATGCACACTCCAAAGACTACGCTCAAGAGTCTGACAAGTAAGATATAGCAAAAAGTAAACACGCTGCTGCCACTGGTAAAACTGCATTGGTATTCAAGCTGTATTGAGTGATGCTACATCGTGTAAAGCTGCATTGTGTGTGTCACAGTACACTGGCTCCATAACGGAGGGCTGAAGATGTATGCACCAATCCAGGCAGTTGCTATGGTTTTCAAAGATAACACCCCATAACTTTAACAAATCATTTGAGTAAACTCACAAAGACAAGCAGAGAACTTGTGTCTTCATTATAGATGATGGCAAAAGCGCCTGTTGACTTGAGAAAGTCTTGATGATGTTTGGTGTCCATAGCACTGAAATTGAAGAGAGATGAGATGAGTTATGTTTACATAATTTGCATAATTAGAACAACATTTGCATAGTTAATATATAATTTGCACACACAAACAGATAGCAAGATAATTCTTATTTGATGCTTGTTTAGCTGTTGTAAAACAGGACCTTCTCGGCTTCTTAAAACGGGAAACATTGCAATATTTTTTCTCTTCTAAAATGGGGGAAAAGGAAACAAATAACATGAAAGTATTTGACTCACTATTCCCGGATGTCTGCTGGTACTGTTATTGACACCTTGTGAAATGTTTCAGCACTAAGACATGGTCTGCAGGAAGTAAAGAAAATAAACACTCAGGTATACACTGATGACATTATTATATTATTACATTCAGAGCGTATACAATTAAAGTTCCACTGAAGTTGTCAACTTTTCTGGTCGCTCCAGATTACAATACATCTATTTTAGAGCAAGATAAATTCATCTGATGAGCATACAAGCTTTAAATTGAATATTTTCAGTTAGTCAAGTAATGTCCCCCTCCCCGTCCCAATTCCCCCCCTTACCCCCCCCCCCCTTATCCCACTTCTATTATTGGGAAAGTGAAACCGATTTAGCTATTTTTAGAGCATTCTTACTTGGGGTTTAATTTCTTATATCTAAACCATAAAAACACATTCTCAATGGATGTGACACGAGAGGAGTTTAGGGTCACAGAGGGGCGGGGCAGCCTTCTTTCCATCCTGTCTTTGAGCATTCCTTACTCAGGGAACATTTTCTCATATCTTCCAATACTTTTCTAGTATCTCTGCCTAAATCTAAATGGGTGAATTAAGCAAACTTTGGGGGTCACAGGGTATCCCTTTTTCAATCCATTCCTCGATCAACAATTTGTTTTTTAAATCTTCCCAAGATAGTAGATAACTTACTGTGTGTTGGGCTGCCTCAATCTATCACCCTGTACAATCTCATTGTATGTTGCATCATATCCATGGTATTCTATTACAAAGAACTGGGGAGAAAATAAAAAAATGAAGGTCAAAGTGCATGCTAGTTATTATTATACATGTATGTAAAGAGCAGTGCCCAATTTCATTAAGCTGTTTACCAGTAGGCAAATTTGTGTGCTTACTTAAGCAGAAAAACATGTCTAACAAAAGTGGATTACTTTGCGTGCTACAATAAAGGCAAGAAACATTGAACACTAGAAGGTGTTTTCAGAACAATGCAACAGCATGAGAGCAATATGCCCTGTGTTGGTGAAATATACCAGTGCATTTAGCGATAGCATACAGAAACCCATTAAAAATGCCTTGACTGAAGAATAGTTGTGTCTGCGCATGCTCAGAATTTTTTCCTTTTTCCCCTGATATTGCAACAAGCGTCATTGCTGGTGCATGGGCTGAAACCGTAGACAGCACTGTCGTCACTGGTGCACACACGAAAGTTACTGACAGCATGGTCGGCGGAGCACAGTTCCTCTGAAATTTTAGCTTGTTTACGAAAAACAACAGTATAATGTAAGATTTGTTTCTTCTTGACTTTGTTTTGTTGGGGATTTTCTGTTTTGGGGATTTTTTTTGAAGGACGATTGCTCAAAGTCAAAATGCTGTGATGAAGACGCAATGTTTTGATCCCCTGCACGATGGTGTAAACAGTTTTGTTATAAACTGTAAATTTTGTTTCTGAGACGGACCAAACATTTACACATTTACAAATATAACCGTAAACACAAAGGCTTATTTCTGTCACATAAAGTCATACCTCTCCTTTGATCATCTGGATCTTGGCATGCCACCAGCCACATGGCTCTCCCTCAAAAGATCGGGAGAATACCTGATAGGGGAAGGGAAAAAAACACAACGATGACACAGGGATTAGAAGCAAATCAGATCCGCCCACATTAAACTGCTGCCTGCATACCATCCACATACTAGTAACCATGGGTCATAATGTCGTCTGGATCCTGTATTTGTTCCATCTGTTTATTGTATGTTTTAGTATTGAATGTCAATGTTCTGCTGTAGAGATAGAACTCAGCACAGTGATATTTACAAAGGTATTTTACCTCATGTCACAAAATAAACTGTAATAACTACAAACACAATTGAGCATACCACTTTGCATCCCTTACGTTAGCAGTTTTTTCTATGGTTGTAATTTGTTTTAAGCACCAGAAACCACCCAAAAGTGTTCCAACATTTGAATGGACATGGACATTTGTTGTTGCTTTGTTTGGTTTTTTTGTTATCACCCTCAACTGTCCATCAAAAATGGACAGAAAAAGTTTTCTACCTTTTCAATACATTTTTTGATTGAAATTATGACTCAAAGTAATGAATAATACTAATCAACTCAAAATATTTTTGGTGTAAGCCGGCATGTCCTTTTACATGTTGAAACACTTTTTGGGTGGTTTCAGGTACTTAAAAAAAGTAACAACCATTGGAAAAACTGCTACATGTACGTGATAATAATAATAATAATACGCAGTTCTTATATAGCGCTTTATACTCCCGATGGGTGTCTCAAAGCGCTCAGTATTTTGCCTACAAGGTAAGTGGAATTACGTGTTGAAGTATGAGGCCTATTCCTTTGCATAGCACCATGTAATGGTTTACAAGGTGCTGTGGCGCAATATGCAGCCGATCAAACCAGGAACACCGGGGCGAACCCCTTCTCTTTACGATAAGTGCAAGGGGTTCTTTTACGTGCATTACACAACACACAGGACCTACGGCTTAACATCCCATCCGAAGGACGAAGCACGTGGTTAAGTGTCTTGCTTAAGGACACAAGTGTCACGACTGGGATTCGAACCCACACTCTGCTGATCAGAAACACCAGAGCTTGAGTTCGGTGTTCTTATCCCCTCGGCCACGACACGCCACATGTTGAAATGGGTGATGGTAAAAAGTCTCCTGACAACGGACAGAGTATAGGCCTACTGTCTGAAACGTTGATCCTATCTGTTCTTCTCAGAACCATCAATCACTCAAAAGAGATCTAACAACATGGTGTTACCGCAAATTTCTTATGTTTACGGTAGAAAGTGTTAAACTTTATTGTGTTTCTTGTCAAATGCAATATCTATATTTTTTTATATTTATTGGTTTATTTCATAAAAACATTAAAAAGAAATGAACAGTATGACAACCGATAGGGTTGAATTGCACTAGAACATGTACAATATAAAAATTTCTTAAAAAGTATGATAAAGGGAAACAAGTAGCTTTGCATGGGACTATCAGGGACAACTTCGAAAATACTGTGAATGCATGCACTAGCTGTGGAATGAGGTGCATGTTGGTCAGTTAGCCACCAATTTTGTCATTAACTAGAGGTGCATGCTGGTCTACATGTACATGTAGTTAGCCACCAAACTTTGTCATTAACTAGAGGTGCATGCTGGTCTAGTTAGCCACCAAACTTTGTCACTTACTAGAGGTGCATGCTGGTCTAGTTAGCCACCAAACTTTGTCATTAACTAGAGGTGGGTCATTCCATGTCAATTCAACACGCTTTTGGACCTGACCGTCACGGATTGAAATGAAATTTAGTGTGATGATTGGACAAGTTGAGAAACCCCCAGAACCGAAATTTTATGTCATTCGGTTAATTATTTTTTGAGATATGGGTTAACGAACTTTTGACTAATTAGCATGACCTGCTATGTTTGTACATTCATATCTCCAAAAGTAAAGCACCTACAGAGATAAAATTTACATAATTTTAAAGCTCTTGAGTGGCCCTTATTTGATAACACAAAATCTAAATTATACCATATACCACAAAAAAATTATGCAAGAATATGACCTTTGACCTCGATTTGCGAAAATGCGTATTTTTCAAAATGCGTAATTTTTTAAATTATCGTTAGCTTAAGATTTAAGCAACATTTTCAGAAAGATTTGGGATGGGCACTCTTACAGTTTTTTAGTTTTGATTATTTGAACATTGGCTAGCAAGGACAAAAACTTAAAATGTATGCATTGTACATGTACATATGTATAGTGTAATGTATACTATTGTGTACAATAGTACACTATGTGCTTGATGTACGGTATACATGTGATTGCATTACTTGGTGCATTAACAGTGGCCATCCCCCAAACCGGTCATTACCAGGCAGTGAAGACCAGGTCCTCACACTGTTATTCCCTAATGAAAGTTATGAATTATCCCTCAGTCTACGTGTTTTATTAAGGTGACTGTAAAAGGCATGGGATAAATTTATCCTAGAAAAGTTTGGGAGGACAGTCCAGAAAGGGTTGCATGAGGCAAAATGAGCATGTATTGTATTGGTGCAAGGTTGGCAAGCCCCAAAGAAGAAGATTTTGGAAAAATTAATATTAGCATGATTTTCTATGGGTCACCCTAGGGGGGGAGGCTTGCCACTCTTGCACAAATACAAGACAATGTATTGTATTGGTGCAAGAGTGGCAAGCCCCAAGAATGATTTTTCTATGGGTCACTCTGGGTGGGGGGGGGCTTGCCAACCTTGCACCAAATACAATACATGTACATGCTCATTTTGCCTCATGCAAACCTTTGCAAACTTTTCTGGACTGTCCTCCCAAACTTTTCTGGGAATTATTTATCCCATGCCTTTTACAGTCACCTTAATAAAACACGTAGACTGAGGGATAATTCATAACTTTCATTAGGGAATAACAGTGTGAGGACCCGGTCTTCACTGCCTGGTAATGACCGGTTTGGGGGATGGCCACTGTTAATGGACCAAGTAATGCAATCACATGTATACTGTACATCAAGCACATAGTGTACTATGTACATGTACACAATAGTATACATTACACTATACATATGTACATGTACAATGCATACCTTTTAAGTTTTTGTCCTTGCTAGCCAATGTTCAAATAATCAAAACTAAAAAACTGTAAGAGTGCCCATCCCAAATCTTTCTGAAAATGTTGCTTAAATCTTAAGCTAACGATAATAAAAAAATTACACATTTTGAAAAATACTCATTTTCGCAAATCGAGGTCAAAGGTCATATTTTTGCGTAATTTTTTTGTGGTATATGGTATAATTTAGATTTTGTGTTATCAAATAAGGGCCACTCAAGAGCTTTAAAATTATGTAAATTTTATCTCTGTAGGTGCTTTACTTTTGGAGATATGAATGTACAAACATAGCAGGTCATGCTAATTAGTCAAAAGTTCGTTAACCCATATCTCAAAAAATAATTAACCGAATGACATAAAATTTCGGTTCTGGGGGTTTCTCAACTTGTCCAATCATCACACTAAATTTCATTTCAATCTGTGACGGTCAGGTCCAAAAGCGTGTTGAATTGACACGGAATGACCCAGGTGCATGCTGGTCTAGTTAGCCACCAAACTTTGTCACTAACTAGAGGTGCATGCTGGTCTAGTTAGCCACCAAACTTTGTCACTAACTAGAGGTGCATGCACCTCTTTCCAAGGCTAGCGTGCGCGTTCTTTAAGTACATGTACACCAATTCCATCAGCCATAAAGTTTGAGCTATACATTTATCTTATTGTTTGACAGACTCCAAAGAGGTTTGGGTTCAAACACAACAGATCTTTCACTATGGGGCATCCATCTGGTATTACTCCCATTTAAACCAAAGAGAGGCTGAAAGGGTAAATAGTCTGGTGCATTTTTGGTATAGATTTGAAGCAGTATGCATTATTAACATTTCACACTGGGGACTTGACAAGATAGCGTCAGCAAGTACTTGTTTGTCTGACATGTACCTCAACTTCATCTCCAGCTAGTAGATCCTTGGGCTCTTCAACTGATGGAGGAGGGGGAAGACGGACATCAGAAAAAGGAACACGCCTCTCAGGGCTCCAACTACCAATCAAACAGAAATTAAAAATGTTTCAATAATTTGCAGCAAGTTGCTAAAATATAGACCCATTGCATAACGCGCAGCGTACTCACGTGCGCCTATCCTGGGTGTCATTTTGGGTGTCAAAATCGTATACAAACATGCACAAAAGTGAGTTTTGACACCCAAAATGACGCGCATTGTTCGGAGGCGCGCTCCGGGTCTATAGAAATCAATGGATCCCCCTTGCATAACGCGAAACGCTACAGATACGCTGAGGTCACGCGCACGTTTTTACGCACAGAGAACAGCTATCGTCCAATGATCTGCCTCCTTTTTCAGAATGTGACGTCATATGCAATGGGTCTATACAATGTACAATTATTGAAAAAACATGCAAATTTATGATAAACTATGGTATCCAAATTCAAACCAGGTTGTACAAAAGGCTCGTACCCAGACATCTCATCGTCTAACACCATGAATTGCATTCATACCACGAATGAGATTTGACGAATGTGAACCAGGACTTGGCTCCCCCTTAATCTACATGACCTAGACCCATAACCTTCCAGATATTACTGTTCATCATCAGTACAAAACTACAGGTTTGAACACAATGTGAACTATTTCTGTCTCCCTTTGGTAATTGCTTTACTTCTTTCCAGAAGGCTCAGGGAAGTTTTGAGAAAATCCTGAGAAATCACACTCCTGTCATTACTTAATTTGGGAGTTAGTAAGGCTGTGTCGAAATTTGCATCAACGGCTGCGACTATTGGTACCTGGGTGTTGCAAAATTTGAAAATTGCCTACATGTACATGTGCATACAGCAACATCTGACAGTCTATGATTCCCATAAATAGTACACTATTTTAACTTCTAAAATTAGGAGTCATATTAGTATCAAGTATTTGAAGAAAGAGAATCGCGCACACGTAAAAATCAATATGGGTGGGACCAACTTGGTCCTGGAAGTTCAAATACACGCAAGACTTGCACAGTCTATAGCGGAGTGTACAGTATGACAGTGATGAAAATACGTACATGTAGAGACTTGAACCAAGACTACAGTAGCCTGCTATTAGCGATGCAGTCGTGATTCACTGAATAGACCACCACTGTGCGGATTCCATGTTTGTTATGGCAGTGATACACTTTCTTCACAGACAAAACATGAAACATACTAACAGTCACTATATATTTATATGCAAGCATACATGTGTAGCTTAAGTGTGCCATGTGGGAGGTTAAACATACATAATGACTTACTTGTTTTCAAAACCTACAGTGACCTCTTTATCATGGATGTTCTTGATAACCGCCTGCAATAGAATGAGACAAAATACATTTTTACACATTTCATGTAGGTACACCTTGCTCAATTTTCAATGTTGGACGAATGTTGTGCAACTTTTCAGCTAATTTTCTGTAAAACACGATTTGTAGAGTCGTCTGATTGTACTAAAAATCAATTATCTATCAAGGATACAAGATCTACAATGTAGGTAGGACACATCTACACTAAGGATACATTGTACTTTTATATAAAATAAAATAAAAATTTATCTGCAAAAATATAAAGTTCATACTGTGCATACAATGAATGTAAATCCTTCTTTGTACCAACATAACACTGTGTTTTAAATACTTATTAGATTATTAACCCTACCCCTCCCAAATCCTTCTACTGTTTATCCTCTTTGCCGAAATGAAGGATTCAAAAGGACGGAGGAGGGGGGCTGTAGGCCCAAATAACAATTATCACTGGGTCAGGCATAAGTCCAAACAAGTTGGTTTGAAGTGACATAGAAGAGAAGGATATTGGAGGATCGAAGGCACCTGCAGGCAAGTGGGCCTACATGTAAGGACAAAGGGTTTTAAAATTACTTAACTTCAAAAAGACACACTCAACATACGTACATCAATCATCAGTGCACCCAAATTAAAAGATGCAAAGATACTTTCAAGGAGTTGCAAGCATTTTTTAAGGATGGACTTACACATACATTGACTACATTGATCGTTCATTTGCCCAAATCAGATGTACATTGTACACCATGTACACTAGTGATACACAAGATGAGTAATGACCAGACAGCACACAAAGTGTAGAGATCAAATACAATTTGCCCATTTGCCCATTGACCTTAAACTTTGGTCAATGATAATATAATCACATTTCCCCACATGCCCATCACCACCATCTTGTCACAAGATGGTTTTACCATCAAACCATAAAAACCATGTTCAGTTAGAAAGGACCTTACATTTTTGTTAATGCATTGGATTCAGATGTATAGGCCTACACATGTCATTCAGAATAACTTGTTACAGGTAACTCTTGACAGGTTAGAAACCAGTAACTCATAAAAATGTATTGAGTGTTTTTCCCATTGTTTTGACTTCACTGAATCTGGAGCACTATTGCAGGCCTGGAATTTCATCTTTGAGAGGGCAAGGGCATTTTGATTTTGCAAAGGGTACAATACCATTGAAAAATCTATGGGAAACATTTGAAGGGACACCAAGGCCAAGACGAGGGCAACAGGGGTCATGGCCTCTGCGGCCTCAGTGTACATGTACTTCCACTTCCAGGCCTGATGTTGTGCAAGCAGTTGTTTTAAGATTATAAGCAGCTATGGTTATAAATGGTTTTGAGATGTTTGAATGATGTTAACTGCTAATGCATGCACAAAAAACACATTGTTTGAAAGGTTACTGGTTTAAATAATGAAGAGAATTCACCCATATACTGTATATAATGTACAACATTATTGTAAGGCAAATTCAAATTATTGTACAGACTGAACATCAATGCATTTAATGTCATTTTTGTACAATGTATACTGTGTACAGATGTACATGTATCACATCAAACAACTTCAATAAAACTGATTAATGTTAATGTAGATGTTCAAGAGAATACACACTACATACATGTACATTAAGTTAAATAAATACCATTGACTGTCTGACTACATTGTATTCGATACCGTCCAATGTGGTTTTGAATGGAACTATGCCAGCCCGCAATCGTGTAGTGAATGCAAAGTACACAGTACCCTCTGTTGGAACTTTCCGAACATGATACTTCGATCTTGTAAGGGCATGGTAGTTTTTCATTGATAAAGGGCACCTCAATGAGAGAAATTGTCAATTTGTTCCAGAACATTTCAAGCAGCGCCAAGGCAATGTACATACACCCTATGCATGTACATGTACCACCATTGTCTAGTGCAGTTTCTGGCCTGTACAATGTACAGTACGACAGTAATGGTATTGCCATCAGAGTGGGGACAGCAGAACAAAGGAACACAAAAGGGACAATGCTGTCCTCACTTTGGAATCCTTTGTATTTTTATGTCCTCACATTTTTTCGTGCAATTAGTCTATAATGGAAGAGTGTTAAGTTAGAGGGACAAAGGAAAGTCCTCACATTGATAGCAAAAAATTCATTATAGTACATGTATGAATATACACACCAGATACATACACGTTTGTCGACCTGGTAAATCAAGTGACTTCTCTTTGTTAAAACTCCCATTGTTTGGACTTAATTTTTCTTGACAAGTTTTCATTGGTTTTTCTACACAATATTAAACAGGACGTCCTGGTCAATCATATCAGCCGGGATCCCTTCTGTTTAAATCCTTGGTGTCAATGGGTAAAAACCTCATGATAGTTCAGTGCACAGTTTTGCCACCATACACAACCCATGCAGTGAAATGGTCAACTCGCTGAAAAATGTTTCCAACAGTAGGAGGAGTTAATGTTATTTTGTTACCACAACAAAGTGAATTTCCAAATAATGTCCACACTTCAGTATTCCCTTTAAGAATTACCATAAATTCATGTGGGATGGGAGAAAAGAAGGTAATCATGTGGAGCTAAATCTATCCAGACAGGCACATTCCTTCATTTATGTGCTAGGGCAATGATTTACAATGTATTAAAACCCAAATACACCAAATTGTACGCCTCAATATAGTCAAGGTCAAAGACAAGAATTCATGCATTTACTTTGTAGACAGTAACTCTCTATAGTCAACTCATTTATACACACTTAGATGCTGAGGTCTTGCTGATCTTTGCCAGTCACACGCTGGGTGTGAAATTATGCATGTGAAAGTTGGCCATATTCTCATTTCATGTATTAGAACACATACATGTACTACGTGTATGTAGGTGTAAGACAGGGGTCAGCTGGATGTCAGGTTTGCACAAAAATGTCTAACAATACATTAACAAGCCGTAGTCTTCAAAATGTGCAATGGTTTTTATTTCAAATAATGCCAACTGATCCACATTCAAAGCTGGCACCCATTCTACACACGTACATGTATGTATTCTTCTGAGATGTTACTGACCAAAAGGGTCTACAGTACATTTCTATAACGGCTACAGTTCATTATTTTCTAAACTAATGATGGACTTCCTATCCTTTAACCTGGCATTTTGTTTTGAAATCCCCAACACACTACATTAGTCCCACACGCCACACTACTTTATTTGTACTGAATACAAACTGCAATAAAAATACTTTGAATGAAATACTGTCTTTAAAGGTCAAGTTTTCATGCTCAAAACATCTGAAAACATTTTGTTGATAATATGTTTGAGTGCCATCTTCTCATTACCTAGCCTAATAAGTTAGAAATTTATACAAGTACATGTACATTTATGCAAGCCTTTTTTATCAACAAAATTTTGTTAAATCTTTAAGTTGTTTAAAATCAACCTTAATACAGACTACTGTACAAGTACATGTAGGCAGTTTGGCTAGCACTCTTCTTCTACATCATTCCACACCAAGTTGTTTGGACTTAGTACATAAGATTGGTATGCCTGACCCTGTGATGAGCGCTTGTTTGGGCCTACTGCACCCCCCCCCCCCCCAAGTCCTTCTCAATCCTACATGTATACTTTGGCAATTGAATATTTGAGGTGGGGTTACAAGGGTTTTAACAGATCAAATTTTGAATTTGAAATATCAGTTGAAGATAGGTTACCTCTTTATTTTTCCCACAAATTTTGTGGCAAATTTCAGTTCATAATAAAAAATATACCAGTAAGACTAGAGTTGATCCTCAATTATTCTCGTTGGCAAGTTGACATTTGTTAGACATCGTTAGACACCGAGTTCCATTTCAGACTAAAAATATTCCTGGTAAGCAGGCCACGACTGTCTGAGAGTCATGAATCAAAATGGGGAATCCTAGACAGTCATCCTGATACTATAGGCTGCCAACACAACTGCTAATCTAACTTTAAATGTACAGTGTTATGTACACTGAAAAACTGAAATGTTATAATTTATTCGGGTTGCCCTATAAATCAACATTTGTGATCTGCGAAGGAATAAATTAAGGATGCTTGTTCAGACATGTACAGATTTTTCCGTGAAATAATATACTGAATTCCGTTTCCTAAAACTCTGAATTCCGTTTCCTAAAACTCTGAATTCCGTTTTTTTTCCGCTTTCTAAAACTCTGAATTCCGTTTTTTACCAGTGTTATTTTTTTACTATTTCCGTGAAAACAACGGTGTTAATTCAAGGTAAAAAAACACAACAAATATGACACAACTACCCAATTGAAGCTCAATTAAATCCATCCGATAAATAAAAACTTTCCTATGGTTACTGTCCAACTCGAAGCTGGTGATGATACAGTTTCATTGTGGAGTTTTCTGGATGGCTTTTCCGCCAGCAAAGCCTGTTTGGACGCCATTGGGACACACTGAAACAGACGGAGTGTGCGTGGGTTGTGTACCCAGATTCTATTAATTTGTGCTTAGATGGCCGGATACCAGGACGTGTTGTCTGGATCCCTATGCGGCGCATAGCTAAACATGTACTAATGGAATGCTGGCAACAGGCCTGTGAGTGGACCCTTTAAAAAAGAGCTGCAAAACACTACTTGATGTAAGAATGATCGTGGAACGTCAAGTGAGCGCGCGTCACGCATTTACGCTGGTCGAATTGGGGCACCCCATTGATCCAGTAATTAGGCTTATTTCACATTATTGTAGTTGTACATGTACATTATTGTTGCCAAGCATATAAGGCCAAAAAGTGGGGGGGAAAATTACAGATAATAAAACGGGAAAAAAACAAATAATAAAAATTTAAAAAGCGGCAAAAAAAGGAAAAAGCGGATATATCCGCTTTAAAGCGGAGATCTCACAGGCCTGTGGCAAAGAAAACGCAGACTAAAATGCGTGTGTGTAGACTCTAAAAGGGAAACCACTAGCCGCGAAAGTCGCTGCTAGCCCGCTAGTGCTTGCGCTTTAGAGTCGACCGATCGGTGATGATGCCGACTCGCGCTGGAAAGTAATGTCAGATCGATCGGTGATGATGGACTTTATAAGTTTATCGCCAGAATTTGAAGGAACTCGAGTTTGTAGAATGTTATATTTGTTTGTTCTCGATTTTATTCTAGTCATTATTTGAATCCAGTATTTCGATTCCTATTGAATTCTGATTTTTTTTTGTATCCCATGAAATTACGTGCAATTTGATCGATTCCGTGTTCTACACCAATTTCCGCGATTCCGTCCATGTTCACCGCGATGCGGAAAATTCTGAAGTCTGCTTGTTGTGTATTTTGATGATTACATGTACTGCATGCGACACACAGAACTGTTTATATTATTTTGGTCTAACATTTATCTGTAAGAGTACCTTTATTTAAACTTCTCTTTATTGTTTCTTTCAACAAATACATGTAGAAATACATGATTACAAGCAGGTCAAAAGTAAGCATGTAATTGTTTAAAATCTTCAGTGAAACATGTGTGTATATTACCTTTAAGTACATTTTGGGATTGCAAAAAACTCCACACACAGCAGACTCGGGGGCAAGTACTGTACACAGTACAAACATGAGTGGCAAGACAAATATGCAACCTTTCTCATGAACTTATCTCAGTGCCTAAAAGAGCTTGCAATGCATGCGACTCAATTATCAAAATCTGAAGAGAGGTTACTCTCACATGTTCAGCTAGTAAGCTTAACAGCTAGAGAGTCCACGTCTCTACATGTATGTTACAGTACATTGCAGGCCTGGAATTACACTGAGCCCATGCTTCAGTTGTCCTTGTTCTTGGCCTTGGTGCGACTGCAAAAGTTTCCCAGTCTTTAAGATTTTCCAATGGGAGTGCCCTTTACAAAATGAAAACGACCTTGCCCTCTCAAAAGTGAAGTTCCAGGCGTTATGCCGTTGCAAGGCTTTGCAAACCATTATTCTTTCTTCAGTTCTTTTTCAATTAGGCCAAAACAAATTTTTATGTTCTGTTCCGATTATGCCATTTTAAAATAGGGTCGGTAGGTAGGAAAGTTTGTTTTGTTTACGGGTTTTTATTTATTCTGATACGATACTTCCCCGATTCAATTCAACAAAAACAAACAGTGAGTGACAAAAAACTGCTCCAAAATCTATGAAATACCTCTCAGTTTACTATAAACTCACAGGAGATGTTGCTGGTTAATATGGAGGTAGGATTATGTTAAATATATTCAAAAAAAGACAATTTTCCAGCTGAAACGATGTCTAAATCGTCTGCTCACGACTTCTGTTGAGTCCACAATTAACCGTTGAGCGCATTCAACGAATTTGACAAACTTGTGCGCAATCTTCAATTTGCGCTCTGCAGAATTGGCAGCTCAATCTGCCCATCGAGCAAAGGCATGCGCAATCTGTAGATTGCGCTCTGTGGTTGCGCTCTGTGATTGCGCTATGCATTGCATTGTGGGTATTTTTCGCTTGGTAGAATAGTCGCATACGACGAGGGCCGTATGGATCACAAAATCATGAGATTCAATTTACAGAGATATTGGTAAATTTGAATTGATGTCTTCTGGTTTTTGTTTCAGTTTTGTTTAAAACATGTTAAAAGTTGGTCAAAGTCAGACCTTTTGTCCATGGTACAATTTTTAAAAATGTTTTCCTTTTCAAGCCGAATAAAAAGTTTAGGGTTTGGCATACATTGTAGTTAGGGTAGGTCGGTAACCGGAAACAGAACACATTTTTGGGGGCCTTACCCCGGCATCAGTGAAACTGCAATGTAAAGAATTGTTTGTACACTGCACAAATTTTAAAACACAGAGGGGCAGAACCATCCCAAACATTGAGAATAAAAATGTCTTGACCTGGTACACATGTGTGCACCCCTGGTGCATTTCTCCCCACAGGCATGTGTAAACTAGGAGGCCCAATGTGTACCAGTCACAACAGTGCTGTAGTGCACTTAACTCAATCAACGTGACACAAGACCCAAGCTATGTGAGCTATTTCGCCTGTCAACCTTCCATTAGATATCTGCCATCTGAAGGATCCAAAATGGAAAAACCTCTTACACACCTCCTACAGTTGTGTCCTTATTTACCCCCTTACGTCATTGAAATTAATGTTCACTCTGACATCAATCCTTCATTAATGTTATACATGTATGCATAACCATCAATACACGAAAATTTGCAAAAATGTCTCTGCGGTGTACATGTACGTGTAACATCACAAACCTGATTTTTAACCATGATCGTGTGAATATATAAGCTGTATTGTGTCTATATTTAGCGCATAACATATTACATCAAGGTACAATGTAGACGGGGACATGTAATATGCATGGTATGAGTTGTCATCAGGATTATATGCCTTGTTTATGGCGACATTCTCCTCTTCAAATCCCATGTTAGTGAATATCCAGATGCTACATTACTTGTGGTTTTTTCTTACATTACAGTGATCATGTCACATAGGCCCAAACTTTAACTCAGATCCATGTGATTACACCAGCAAACTAACTTACCTTACACTGTACATTGTATGTCATTGACCTCCTATATAATGAATTCATGTACATTATGTACAGTATACATGGACGTACAATTATGATACAATGTACAAAATATCCAACCCAAAACCTTTACATTCTGTATGCAAATTTGGAAACCTGTTTGGCACATTGTTCACCATATAATGTGTAGAATTATTGCTTGCTTCAAGAATGTAATGTAAATGGTGTACACAATGTAAATGTATTTTCCAAAGCATGTATGTATGTACAATGTATTAATCTACATAGACTAGACAGGAATAATTGAGGTCGTTGCCTTGGTTGCCCTGGTCTTGGCCTTTGTGCCCATGAGTTAAAAAATACATTGTAATTTCCAGGGAACTGAACAAATTCCCTTTTTCTTCCTAAAAAAAATGGCCCTGTCTGTACACAATTCACTACATTATGTACCATCACTCATCAGGCCTGGATTTTCATCTTTGAGAGGGCAAGGCCATTACCATTTTGTAAAGGGCTCTTCCATTGGGAAATCTTTAAGTCTAAAGGACAATTTTGAAGCAGCAGCATGGCCAAGACCAGGGCAACAGAGGCCATGGCCTCAGTGGCCTCCATGTTCCAAGCCTGGTACATACTATTGTATTGTATTCCAGGTCTGTTTTGAACATGATCTACATTGTCTGACTGGTTGTGAGAAGCAGATTCATAACATAGGAATGTTGTATCAGTACACACGCATGCATTACATGTATGTACTGCACTCTATAGGCCTACATGTATGTACATGTACTAGAAACTTCATACTACATGTACATGTACATCATATGATACAATGTACTTTACTTATTACTATAAGTGTACGTACTGTACTTCATACGTACTACATGTACATCCGTGGACAAGTACATGTTTGTATCCATGTACATACATATTCACATACAATGTATTCATACAGACAGAAATTATGCTCAGTACTGTGACGCGACAGGGTGCTTACCTGGTTAATAAATGTTCCATGTATAATAAAGAATATGCGGAAGTATGTAAAGGCTATGACACACGGCTGAGGGCGCTAGCGCATAGCAACGCAGCTCCGTGTAGAAAGCATAGGTGTAGTGTAAAAGCATAGGCGAAGCAGCGCGTGCACTGAATGGACGGTGAAGGTCACCGCTCATTCACGTGCAGCGTACAGCGCATGCGCGAGGCTACTCCAGAGCCTATATAAAGCGCGTCGCTCCATGAGAGCGGGGTCCTGCTCTGTTTAGGATAAGGTGCGTAACGAACTGATAGGCGGGTATAACCTCCTTGTATAACCAGACGGTTGGGAATGTGGTAGGCTGTGTGGAGATAATAGGATTCTGTCAAGACTATCCGCTATTTGCGAATAATCGAGATGGGAAAAGGAACACTTCTCAAAGAAAATACAGAACAATTCTTTGGTTAAACTTCACTTATATTATTATTAAAATCAACTTCATCTTTCAATTTGTGCACAATACTACAATCAGTCCAGTTGGAACTTGATAAAATTAATCCAAAATAACCATATTTCTTCTCAACCCACAAAACGTCAAAATCTTCAAATGTAAATCCTTGTTAGGGCCAACCGTACATAATACAAAAACAATGTATGTACAAATCAATTAATCGATTCGAAAAGTTCACAAAGCCGTTGTCACGTAAAATCCCTCTTCGAAGTTCTCGATTGTACAAATCGCTTCATCTACTTCTGAGAATTCGTTGTCCCATAAAATCACTCTTCAAAGTCATCCTTCAAATTCCGGCCTCTGCCGCTCCATCGGTGGCCTGTCAGTCGTGGCCCAAGAGTTCACTCTTCAATAATCTCCTGCACAGCCATCTTGTGTACATTCACTAATTGGCCATCTACAATCATAAATAAAAACAGTCCAAAACTTCTGATAACACCTTCTTGTGACCGTTCAGGGCTAAATAACAATACACTCTGTTTTGTGAAACTCGACTTTGAATCATCATAAACATCTCTTTCCAAAACACAACACTAATTAATCGTCATAAACTTTTCTTCAAAATACAATACTAAATTTCCGTGAATTTCTCTTCAAAATACAATACTAAATTGTCATGCTCATACAATCAAATACTAGCAGTTTTCCTGAGCAACTTTGAACGTTCAAGAAATGGTTTCTACTTACAGCCTTTCTCCACAATGTAGCTCTTTTGCTCTCCACTCAGCCTGGTTTAAAATATCACCATAAAATGGTGTTGCACACAGCAAATAATTTAGATTGCCACACAGGCAAAACACACAGCTTTCTCAGGCTATGCTGGCCCTCTTGAGCCTTCCTTGTCAGCACACATTGCTATCACAAACTTCAGCAGCCCACAGAGTGGGGGAAAAAGACGTCTTGCCTCAATGCTGTCTCATGGTGATCTGCTGGACTACGCCCCAAAACCTACATACCTCTTCCTTGCTATTTGCATAAGATCCTGCCTCACTTTCAAAACTTAAAGCCATAAGAATAAACTTGCATAAGTTACAGCCTTGCTATCTAGAACTCATTAAACTCTAACTGAGAAAAGCTATGGCCCCTATTGTACTTTACATTCCACATGTCTATTATGGGACTCAACTGAAAGCACAAAACCAAAACTATGTTGCCCCATACATTGGTGACCAGTATTCCAACTACTTCTACTGATGGAATTCAAGCTATTTACAGTAAATCACAATAAACTCAAATAAATCATGACAGATTCTCATAGGATCCTAGCGGTACGGTGCGATCGGTAATAGAGATCTCTGCCGAAACCCTGCAACGCAAGTTGCGCGGGGCGGTGACTCTATAATCTCCCGTGGCTTAAACAGACCCTGGTGTCCGGTGTGCGAGGCTGGCGGTACTGCCTGGTCCATTGCTGTCATTTGCGCAATCGAATAGGGTGGAAAAGGTGTGGGGCTATTACCAGTGGTGCGTGCGATCGAATAGGATACGGGCGTGTTGCCGGAACCCAGCAGTGCTGGGGCGACATCCCTTTCCTGTTATAGTCCCGACCCGCTTCATTCAAATCTTATGCGCATGGGCGTTGCAAACTGAGACGTGAGTCATAGACCTACAATAACGTTGTGTAAAGGGCGCCACCTACGGTGGTAGAAGAGTTCATGAATAAACCATCTTTGTTGCCAAGTGTGCTACTTTGAAATCTTGTGTCATCTGTGTACTTCTTGGTGTCTCCTTCCCGAGCCAAGTCTAGAGGTTAAGGGTCCCACGAGCATCTCGATCGACCTACCATATACCAACACTGGGACGGTATATTTCTATCCCAACGGATCTGTCTCTAGCCGCTCAGAGCGTTTCCGGCCAGGCCGTCCGATGCCGACACTCTCTTAGGGTAGTTGCCTAGCGACTTACTTGTTCGAGGGAGGTGTCGCGCGACAGTACACACACTCTTTTGGAGCTTGGCACCAACTGTAGACAGTGCTGCGCCAACATGATGATGTTAAAATGCTGTCTGAAAAGTGGCTAATTTGTCAATGATGGTTTGTACATGTACATATAATCCCAAAAAATACAATACAAATTTCATTTATGGATGCCATGAGAATTTCACACCCAATATGGCCCCTACATGTAAATGTACCTACAGTACATGTTACAGTACATGTTACAGTACTACGTTACAGTACATGTTACAGTACATATTACAGTACATGTTACAGTACCAATGTACGTGTTACAGTACGTGTTACAGTACATGTTAGTTGTTACATGTACATGATGTACAGTACTTGTTACAGTACATAGCATATGTTACAGTACATGTACATGTTACAGTTCCTGTTAAAGTGAATGTTACAAAATTGTACAGTAAATGTTACAGTGAATGTTACACAGTACATGTTACAGTAAATGTTACAGTCGTACATGTAACTGTACAAATGTACTACATGTACATACTTTACTAATTACATGTATTTACAATCATCTTTATTGAGAGTAATCCGTCCAGCAAGCTCATTATTTGTGGTTTTCTGTTATTACACAAACAAAAGGGATACATATTTTTTCTTGCTACATACATGTAGTACGTAAGGGTTTACACAAGTTGTCACACCATCACATGACACATCACTACCACTTTCTTGGGAAAAGATCTAAAACAGATCAAAAAGATTTATACCAAAAAAATAGTGAAATCTTTTGAAAACAGTTGCCATGGTAACAGCTGACACCGCCCCCCCCCCCAATAATAACTATTTCTACCATATGCCCCTAGGTGAATGTTGGAAAAAGTCAGAAATTATGTGGTGATCTAATGCACAAATCAAAAAGATTCAGGCAAAAACAATATGCCCCCCGCCCCTCCTGACATGGTTTTTTTTTTAAACTGAACATGATGGGTCGGCTTGATTTCACAAAGCACTAAGATTCATCTTAAGATACAGTGTACATGTAAGTTGTCACTATCACCATAGTGATTTCTGACATCACACTTTGCTTAGCAATAAAGATTGATACAAATCTCAAGATCAATCTTACACACATAACTCTTTGTGGCATCAAGCCTTGATTTTCCACAGAGTCATATTTAGAGGAAATGGACTCTTTACATCACCACAGCATTGAAAAATAAAGGTTTCAATACTAAAGGTTTGTGTCTATGATTACTGGACAACAGAGTGAATGTAAAACAATATCATGCTATCAGGGAGAATTGGGCAATTCCACACTAATGGGCACAAAAGTGTGACACGGGAGGGGAATGTTGGATAGTAGTAACAAAATGAACTACGTTGTCATGTATTTTTGTCTGTACATTCAGAAGCACATGAGGATTGTGGTTAACAAAAAAAGAAGGTAAATGACCGAGTATTTAAGAAACTGGAAGGATAAGTCTTCAAGATTTATACGTATGTAACAAGGACAGACATTTTGGTTATCATTTGATAGAAGTTATACTAAAATAAATGTATTGCCCAATGTTGTCCAGATACCAATTCTACAGACCCTTAGGGATACATGTAGTTACCAGCCAAAATTAAGAAATTTTATTCCCTGGCTATTTAAGAAATTTAAGTTTTAAAAACAAATGTCTACGTACAAACAAGGACAGAATTTTGTCACAAAAGTGTCTGTCCATTGTTCGTACATGACTTATTTCCCATTTTTATTGCCTTAATACCCACAGCAACATCTCAGTTTCATTGCTTACAATCTTTAAGAGTCAGGAAAGTTACTAACACAATATTTTGTAATTGTTTTCAAATTCTTTCTTTACTCTCCAGGCCATAATGTCTGTCTTTGTTGCATACGTAACACATTTCAAATGACCTTGTAATTCCTAGAGGTCACCAAGGGGTTTTTTTATTTTTTACTAGGAACAATCATAAACAGATTTAAAATGTAAAGGAAAAGACTGTAACAAAATAGTTACTTTTGTCTCGCTCTCACATGCCTATCTTACAAAGTTATCTTTTGGCCCATTAGTGTGGAATTGCCCAATTACTAAAAAATGACAGGCCGATCAAGTTGCTTTCATTGGTTAAGGTGCATTCAGCAAAAAAATAAAATAATTAATCAACTTCACTAAAAACAATTCAATCGCAAAACAAAAAACATGCAATTATCTTCTTCCGCTCAATTTAAAATCCCAGTGTCAGGCAAATATTATGTATGGGAATGTCCGTTACTGTTTTCAACATATTATAATGACCAATTCTCATAATGCATCATTACCAGAACCTGGCTACAAATTGTCAGTAGTTATTATTAATTTTTCGAGGGTGCATTTAACTTACAGTATATTTCAATATTTATTGTCATACTCTGAACATTAGTAATCAACAGGCAGAATCGTGCCTCATTTAGCCTTGCTCTCCTTTTGTGCTCCTTTATCCAAAGCACATGACTGCAGTATTCCCTACCCCTAGTCACCTGTGACAGATTAGTGGAGTGCACTTCATTATTGTTCCTGTCAAAATGGAACACCTGTCACGCTGGTTTTGTGCCAAAATATTGATTATTATGCACAGAGACAAACAGAGCAATAAAAACTGCAAACCTCAGCAATCTAATGTGTTTTATTAGAGAAGGGATTCCCCAGTTTTCCACACAAACAATGGCGATTAAAAAGCAACACTCTCTGTGATTACAATACAATGTACATCCAGCTATCAGTATGACTGGGAACATTAGAAAATGGTCAGGAATCGGGACGAATTTTGCAATTTCGAGCTTGCCAATAATCCCCCTTTTTTGACAAGTTTTCATTCAAGCACTACAACTGCACAGCGTGTAATACAAGTCCACGATGGGGCTTCAATGCACAAAATACACAGACTTTGGAAAAAGGGCAATATGTACACACATACATTCCCTACCTACCCCCAACCCATCAAAATCCGAAGTTGCATACAGTGTTTGATTCTGTTGGAGGGAGGACTGCTGTAATTAGTAAATTGATTCACATGGGATCAGGCATACATGTACATGTAGTACTACATCATCGGTTAATCAGAGTCCAACAGTTTGGGCATCAGGTTACCATAAACCTACATGTAGTGAGGAAGGATCCAATAATCTCTCAAAAGGGATTAGGGTTTGTAATCCCACATAATTCTGATTTGAACATAATTTATTAAAGCTTTTAAATCTAGAATAAAGCATTTATAACATTAATCTTATAAAAATTCTCTCAAGGGAGTTCGTTTTGGGCTGGGTTTTTTTTAAACATTTTATTCACATTTCTTTAAAAAGTTTTAAAATTCAGATGTAGGCTATCATGAACCTTTCAAAAACCTGATGTCGACAATTACATAAGTACTTTAGGTACAGTTTTTTTACCGAGTTAGAACTTATTTGTAAGTACACATGGACACAGTACAAGGTACATAAATTACAACATCCGTACACTATGTGCACGTGTGCACACGCTTTGTAATAATTTAACCACTCTCTGACCCATTCACTGAGAGCACAAATTCTGCGGACCTGCAAAAAACTATGGTGAACCCCAATCACTGCTAAAGGAATGCTGCACCAACACCAGACTGGAGCATACAAAAGCAATCTATTATTGTGAACTGGGTTGGACTGCATGAAGCAACACTTGAAACAAGGCCTCTTGAAACTTTATGCTTTATACATCAATGGCTAATTTTAATGAATGGTTTGGTTTTTTAAATAATACTCCAAAATATCCAAGGTTATGACAGAAGCATTGCTGTTCACACAGTGCATGCAGCTGGCAGTATAAACAATAAAAACTTGTTTTTAAAACAAGAATTTGAAACTTGGAATAATAACCTGATGAGATTTGTGGTACATTTTCTACACAAGATGTCCGGTCTAGATGTAGTCTACACAATGTAGATCATGGATTGCCTTCAGTTTTTAGACACTAGCCAAACAAACCATTAAATCCATCCCTGATACAACAAAATGTGCCAAATGGTAAAAGTTGTTGTATTTTGTTGCAATTACATGTACATGTTTAGTCAACTCAAATCTCCCGTACTCTGTTGCACTGTGAGCTGCATTTAGCAGCCTGGTTCTACATGTTCTTGGCATGTACATGTACATACATACATGTGCAATCCATGCATGGGGTGCTTAGCCGGGAAATGCCCAGTGCCAACCAAGGCTGGTGTAAACCAGCTCATTTTACAATTCAAATTTTGCAGCAATGTAGCAGGGTTTTTTCATTTCAGATGTGTTGCATTTTGCTGCATGTAGCAGGGTTTTCATTTCCACTGTATTGCATTTTGATGCATTTAGCCAGGTGCCTAGATAACACCTGATGGTGGTTGGGGTTAAGTTTGCTGCTTCGTGATTGTGAGTAAGACAGCTTTTTCATTGGGTCCATTTAAAGTTTTTATAATAATGTGTGTACAATGAACCAACCAGTAGGACCAGGAGTTTGGTCCCCAATCCAGTGTTTCAACTGGCAATCAGGCCAGCACAAGAAAGAACACTGCATGTTAAAGAGAATCCATATTGACTGAAGATCTCTAATTTGGGGGCACACCCAAAACCTACACAAAGTAATCTTTTGTGTTCCCCAAAAACACACTGAAAGTTTACATAATTTACAAGCGGTCTCAAGCATAGGAAGCACACTGGAGAGCTAAAGGTACCATGGTAACTCTCAAGTCATTCTTCAAATCTTCAAATACCTTCACAGTTTCTCAGACAAATTTTATGCATTTTTGTTGTGCAATTATTTTGTTTATTTAAACACAACGTTTGTTTTAAATTTCTTCCTGGAGTTTCCAATCATACTTGTTGTCTTTAAACAAAAACAATAACAAAAAGCACAGATTTAACTCTTTGCAGGTTTTGTATATTGACAAATTGGGCCATTCTATTCTTTCTAAAGACAAATCAGATCTTCTTAGATCTTCTGAGACAAAATTCTTCTTACTATTACTAATGCCTCAGAATTCTTTTTCAATAGCTGGCATTGGAACTTTGGAATACAATGTACTTATCCCATAAACATCATGGCTGCCCCGCCTCTCATAATTTTCAGGTACATGTCTTAAATACTTCTTACTCGTGACACCCTAGAAATTGTTCATCTTCTTGTACAGCGCTTTGATCTTTCTTGTAAATCTAAAAGTGCTTTAAATTAGTATTATTATTTATTGACAAATAAAAGTTGATAAATAAATAAATTAGAAAAAATCTCAAAATACTGTTTCTCATCAGACATCAATAAACAAGATGTACTATGAAGCGATGAGCATTGCCAATGCCATACCATTACTAATCCCAAGCCCAGCGGATGTAGTTGTCAAGAAATCTGCTCAAGAATGCTATTAAAGCACCGGCGGCGGAACCGGGGGGGCCGAGGGGGCCGTTGCCCCCCCACTTTTGAAAATGTAGTCATTTTGCCCCCCCACTTTTTATCGAGCTATTGAAACCAAATTATGGTTCACTGACAACCCCGTTTGTAATATTATACACACCTTTACATTTCTCAAAATAGTCTTATTTATATAACAAAAAAAACAGCAATTAACGCCAAACGTAGGCGAGTTGCCATCCCCGGACAATTGTAATGGCCCACGATGCACATTTCACCAGTCCTGCAGTTCGAGTCACCGCTGGTGCGAGTAGTGTACCGCATGGCCGGGCCAAACCAGCACACACGAGACTAGCGATCGGGTGTAAAAATAGGCTGACTTTATAGCGGGCTGGTTCCGGAATCCCGGCTGCGCCACAACGTGTCTCCGTGCGTTATTCCCATTAGAAGCCGTTAGCATGCACCAGCCGCAGTTACAGCCTTAGCCGCAATGTAGTGTCAGATGTTTTTTTAAATGTAGTCTCCCATTTTAATAAGGCTCACCATATACATCTGATAATAACCCCGATGTCATCTTTATTAGGCCCGAAAATATTGCTAGTTTATTTAGTTAAGCAGCTCATATTTTACCGGCAATGATAAAATGATGCGAAACGAGCCCCCCCCCCTGTTGACGCGTGCACGACTACATGATTTGTATGTGACATTATATATAGTATTTTAAAGCTAAATTTTTTTCATTCCCACGTAGCCCAGCGGACTACGCTAGTGCCTCTCGAGTGCAATGTTGCGCGATCGAGTAACTGTTAATTTGGGTTTTCTTCAAGTTTCTTTTTTTTATCCCCCCCAAACAAAAAATTATTCTTGTTTTATTATTAAAGTTTGATTCCTATAATTAAATGGATAGTGTTACCTTTTCTTTTTCTAGTTTGTGGCTCTCGATTATTTTTTCAAGGGAAAATTTTGCTGATTCGTATGAACGCCGATGATAATGACAATTGTGTTTCAATTTGAAAACAAGTTACACCGTCCATGAACATGACCACCACGTAGGCCCTAATCACTATTCACTTTGCAAATTAGGTTTCCCAGAGTTTACTGAGGACTGGTGCGATGGTCCATTAGTTTTAATAGCACGCCTGAACATGATGGCGCATATTACCGCGAAAGTGTTTATTTTCTCAAATTCATTGTGCTGGGTCTCGACATTTGAGGTTCCTTGATTTGCACTGAATCACTGATGTGTGCTAGCTCACCCCTCCAACCAATAAATGGTTTAAAATTCATCTTAATTAAAAACAAGTCAACACTGTAATGTCCTTCTTTGAAGTACAAGGTGGAATGTAGCTCTGAGTACCGGATGGTGTGGGTCGCTGCCCTGTACATTTTTTCATATCTGAAAGTGAAACGTGTAGTTTGGTGCAATATTGTGACCTTGTTTGTCCTGTTTTGATTTCTGTAAAAGGTAGGATGAACAACAAACCCACTGAAACACCACCATAATTTATTTACATTAAAAATCAACAACTCTCATAAACCACTTTCTGCGCTGTCTTCAGGTCAATAGTCAAGATTTTATTTTAATAGTCATGTGGTCTCAATACTCCAAGCAACCCTGTATTATATTTACATATACGTATTCACAAATTAAATCAACCTATTTCCGATAATTCATCAAAGAAGATTTCTTGTGCGGCCGTTTTGAAAAATGCTCGTCTGCAAGTGCGCATGCTCATAAAGACACCATTCCAAACGTACGGTCGGGATGCGTCTTTATGGGCATGCGCACTCGCCACGTTATCCGATTAGCTTAGCGGCTGAATGACGTAGACACAATCTGCATTTAGTCGATCTAACAAAACACGTCTTGATGTCCAATTGGCAAATCGCAGAATGGTGGTATTGTTCAATGTATAAGGTATGAGTAATTTTGTCTAACGATCGTTCCCGAAAAACGCCATCTTTACGGGCAAATTGCATTTTGGCTTACAGCTGCGTCAATCGCTCCTGTTGTTAAGCCAGTCGAGTTGAAATTGGTTCAGTAATACACTTTTTAGATCGCTGAAAGTAAAATTAACTCCAAAGATCTTGTGATTTATCTGCGTAAAAGAATTGGTTCAGATAAATCACGTGAACTTAGTTATTTGAAAATGTTAGATAACGGCCAAATTTGACGGTTAGGGATTGGTCTGCTCTACTCCTGGAAGACCGTCTTAGAGTCATGTGTGGGTCTATTTTGTACCCCCAACATAGCCGGTGTGTGCCAACATACCTATGTTGTGCAAATGGAAATAAAATACATATGAAAAAAGGCCCCCCCCCCCCACTTTTAAAAGTGTTCCGCCGCCGCTGTATTAAAGGATATGAGTTCAATTTGGATTCCGTACCAAAGTGTCTGTAGATTCCTACTATGTACATACTGTACAAATACTTACAAAATTATGAATACATACACATACATGTACATGTAGTAGGAGAAAAACTAAAAATAACTAATTATTCATCATAATTGATTCAAGATTTAAAAGTATGTATAATAATACTTTTCTTTGTCTAAGTTGCCAGGCCCAATTTTTTGCCAACTTGACCCGCAAATTTGTTTAAATTTTACATTAAACCATTTTCATAGATCTGACAAAAGCTTTAATTTAAGGTATTGCATGAACAAATCTGCCAATGCTACTTAAAAACTAAAATGAATTATAGTCAGGATCCTGACATTATGTCAAGTTCATCAGCAATGTACAAACAATTTAGCATTTAAGAAGTAACTAAACTACATGTATAACAATAAACTAGTAAACTTGCGGGTACAACCGTGTAAATCTCTTTAAGGAGGAGTGTTCGGTTCATTGTCCATGGCATATGCGAAAGTTTCTGTATGTTTTTCGTTTTGAAATAGCATCACCTGTCAATATTCATTCAGAGAAAAAATAATGTTTACACATTTCTTTTGTTAATATATGCCTCCACACTACATGGTTACACACACAGTTGGGATTTTGTGACAAATGTACACAATTTACTATGGTCAACATTGGGATTTTGCTCTGCAGTCAGAACAGACCCCAACAAATTGTTATTTTACAATTAGATTCAAATGAGTCTCAACTGATAAAATGTAAATGATGTACAGGATTATGTACAATTATACATATTGTACATGTTGACTGTTTGCATGTCTGGTACAAGTAAAAGTACACAAACATGTTTGTGTGCAGTTACATCCAAATTGTTGTTCCTCCTGCCAGATTGGTTTTCTAATAATCAATACATGTAAGTAGACATTCAATGTTTTGACTGACATTACTCCATAAAGCATTCTTTATTGTAGGCATTCTGAAATGACTTCCAAGATGGCTGTCATCATTACCAACAGTCATACATTGTAATATTAGATTGCTCATCAGTGGGAATTCCCCACGCAGGCAACATAAAGTACACCCTCATACGTGTACGTAAACTGTACATGTACATACATTGTACATACAGTGTACACATGTAAAGTTTGGAACTTAATGATGCATGATAAATTTGCACACAATGGACATGTAATGTATACTTTGCAGTTTGCACACTTGACAACAGTTCAAGCAACATAAAAGATTTTTAACACTGTACACAATTGACATATTTTCAGTACCGTATGCAATATGTTCATGTAGTTCAATTAACAGGCACGATACTTGGCCCTTGGGAAAAAGTTGGAAAATTCTGTTTAAGTTCGAGGGCTGACTTACATACATGTAGTGCATGTACATGCATGGGCTTTTATAGATTTTTCCTGGCTATTTAATATAAAAATTACTGATTCTTCTGAGGGCAACAAAATAAGATTAAAGTAGGGAGAATATCATGCCTGTATCAAGTTGGAATGTGGGCTGTTTTGAAAAATGTTGGGGAAAAACACACTTTTTTCCTAATACTCAAAAGACCCTTCCTAAGAAATTGCACATCGCACATGGGCACTAGCACTACTGGTTGGAAAAATGAGAGAACACTGCTCCTTTTTTGTATGGGGCTGTTGGTGGAGTGACAAAAACCTTTGTACATTACATTAGCCCAACAGAGCATCAGGAACTGTGATAATCTTTAGCATGGAAACTCACGATTTTTGCAGAAACTTTTCCCCCAGTTGTCAGTTACCGTTGTGGAGGGTACATTAAAACTGATTTTGTGCGAACTTGTTTTGGTGTAATTTTATGAAGAACCGACAATTACTCGCTTAAAAATCGTTGGCGCCATGAATGATGTTTGCTGATGCACATGATCATGAGTGCTGATTCGATTTGCTGAAACAGCGGCATTACCTATCTAGTTTTTCTTTGAGTCGCTGTGCAATGTGCTACTCTACTCTGCGCTGCTTGCTGCTGGTTTGTGTTCCGTGGTGGTGGTGCTGTGTCATGAATACCGCATTGACTAAGACTGCTAACTAGAATAGCGAAGTTATACAGTTTGTCATTGTCATGCGCATCAGTAAACCTCAAGGCGCCGACAATGTCAAAACGAGTGATTGTCAGCTCGGAGATTCTTCAATCTTCATAAAATTACACTAACAAGAACTTGCACAATATCTTTTTAATATACTCCCCACAACTGTGAGTTTCCATTTCGAAAGATCATCACAGTTCCTGATGCTACATGTACATGTATGTGGGGTTAATGTGGGGCTAGGGCCAAGAAGCGGAGGGAGTTTGGCGTATTAGCACTATTTTAATGGGGCCAAGTAAAATGAGTAATAGACAACTCATCAGTCAGACAACTCGGCAGTTGGACAACTCGACGGGTCAGACACCTCGATATGTCAGACAGACAACTTAATGGCTTGACAAGTCGTCAGTGAGACAACTCGACAGAGGGCCAAGACAAGTGGAAGGTGAGTGACGTCACTGACATTGACAATGTTAACACACATTTCCTGTTTACATTTATACGTAAGTGGTCATCATAGGGTCAGGCTCATCTTGGATGATTGATAGTTTTTTCATTTTTTTGTCTTGACCTGGACAATTTTATGTAAATATGAAACATGTATGATTTGAAATAAAATTAAAATAAATTTAAAATACACTCTCATTTAAAACAGACACCCAGACTAAAATCAAAAAGTCTGCCAATTGATTGGAACCACAGAACATATTCGAGTCACATGCTTTGCCGAAGTGCTCGCCGGCTGGATGTGACCCAGTCACATTGCCGAAACTAGAGTAACATTTTAGGGGGCACAAGGGGATACACCATTTTTTCTAGGGGGGCACTTCTGGCCAAATAAAACTTTAGTTTCCATTTGCACTTTTCCTACACAAGACCCCTTTTAGCACGTTATTTACTATGTTTACTTCTATTTTTTACATAATCGGCCCTGGAGGTGAATATGCATAGTATGCGTGTATGATCGACCCCTGGCACCGTTTGCTGTCAGGTGGCCATGGTTTGCCTATAGATAGGTTGCAATAGCAAAACCATCTTTGCAGGCAAATTGCATTTTGACTCGCAGGCATGTCAAGCGCTCAAATTATTGTTCTCTAACCAATCGTGCAATGAGTTTTGTGAAATGTGTGCCTGCTGCACACCGTTCCACTGCGAAACACATGACTGTGTGTTCCAATTTACGTCATTGCAACCCGGGACGTGCGTGCCAAGTCAGTACAGTATACTCTTCCCTAGTTGCGATAATAATAACCTCCATCCTCCCGATGGTCGAGACAGGAGGGTTACGAGACAACTCATGTACAAATCACCCATGTGCAATTTCGACCATTTTTCTCAGACTAGTGACCAGATTTGCCCAATTATTACAACTTTCACAAATCATGACACACGTTCTAAGAACACGGATTCGATCTTCAATGTGTAATGAATCAATTTAGAACACTTAAAACATCATGAAGAAAACATCGACAACAACTTACCAGAGACTGAACGAAATGTTCCAAGAACCGTGGACGCACATCTACATGTAGCAACATCTTGACCAAGCGTGACCCCAAACGCTTGCAGACCACATGTTGAGCGCATTTCATTGATTTGCACAATCACAGGTTATTTATGAGGAACAATTTACAGATTGAGCGCACATTCTAGAATGCCGATCCCACAAACAAGCAGCGCGACCTGCAGATTGTGCATATCCGTTAAATACGCCTACACAGCGGTTGGTTTACGCTGATTGGTTGAGATGTTGCTAGGTGCAGGGTTTGAAAATTCAACCCGGCGTCCACTGCCATGGACATTTCAGTCAGTCTCTGGTAATTTTTTGTTGTTTTTTTCTTCAAAATATTTGCTTGGTGATGTTTTAAGTGTTCTTAATTGATTCATTACACATTGAAGATCAAATCCGTGTTCTTAGAACGTGTGTCATGATTTTTGAAAGTGGAAAAAATTGGGCCACACTGGTCACTAGTCTGACAAAAATGGTCGAAATTGCACATGGGATGGGTGATTCGTTACATGAGTTGTCTCGTAACCCTCCGGTCTGTGACCGTCGGGAGGATGGAGGGTTACGATTATCGCAACTAGCTCATCCCCCGTGCTGAACAACCCCGTTTACCGTCAGCTGCACAGCCACTGGTGTCACAAAAAATCTTCTGCCAAGAGGATTTGAACTCCACCCGTTGAGTTGTCTGATCAAAATTCAACTTGTCCTTAACACTGTTAAAGACAAGTAACAGTTGAACATGTTGAAAGGATAAGCCGTTGAGTTATCTGACCCGCCGAGTTATCTGACCCAATCAGTTGTCTGACACGTCAAGTTGTCCAACTGTCGAGTTGTCCGACAGACGAGTTGTCTGACATTCAAGAAAAACACTGACAGACAATGAGTGACAGACACACTGACACTGTGTGACAGCCCTGACTGAGTCGGTATAGTCAAGCCTCCTATTACCGTGGGTCTTCTAATACCGTGGTAGCAGAAAATTCACTTTTTTCGTTGTCAAAACGTCATCTATAGACGACTTTCATGTGATGAATCAATAGCCAAGAACCCTTTACCGATCTGGTAAAAACAAAAAAAAATGAGCTGTTGCGGAAATATTTAAATTTAAATAATTTTGAAAAAAACGCTATTTCCCGACTGGACGAATTTTCGCTGACCATGTCTGTCAAAAGTGCCATTATATCATTAAAATTTGGACCTTAAATGTTGTTCTGTGCATTGAAATATCAGTGCCCAGATCCTGTTCCACGGTAAAAAAAAGATTGACATCGAAAGTACGTATTTTCACCTAAAAAACGTAAACCAATGTCTGCCGTCCAAATAAGGATAGAAAACTAAAAAGGCTAAAAAATTCAGCACCTTTGCAAAGGGCGCCCTCAATATGTAAGTTTAACACACAAAGTAAAAAACTCGCTCAAATTACAGACATGCTTGCACAAGTACAATACCTGTAGCAGGCGAATGCACGCAATTTCCAAACTTGCGCAGTTATGTTTTAACTTGCGCGGATTACTACTTTGCGCTTGAAATCTACGCCTTCGGATTGATCCAAAATTGAGCGCAGGGGTGACTAAGGAAATTGTAGGTACTCGGTAATTAAAATGCCTAAAAGTTCAAAAAAATTCCATCTGCTGGGAACTTAAACATCTTAATCCCAGTATTAGGTAAATATTTGAATATTATCTTTGGATTTAGCTCCTTTAATGTAGAGATAGTTCATTTTAAAAATGTATTTCTGATTACCACGATAATAGGAGGCTCACCTCCAGAATCACTCCGGGCGCATGCACACTTTTAGAGACTTCGTGGATGAATTTAATCAGACAAACGATGTATGATTTTTATGTCAAAGTGGAAAGTAATACTTCAACAATAATAATAACTGGACACTTTTTATAGGTTGCTGATTTTTGTTATTCTAATCGAAAAACGTCCTAACCACCACGGTAATAGGGTAACCCATCCTACCCAGTGAGTGACATTACAGAGTCAGATTTGGCATCTTTCAATCTTCTTACCCAACAAAACAAAGTCAAAAGCACACCAAAGTCCACTGGCTGTTGCTTTACATCATTTCACGTATTAATAAATTTATGGTAACGTGCGACATGTTCGACGAGCTGTCCAAATTGCTAACCAATGCAAAAAATATTCACCCACCCATCCCATGTTTTAATTATAGCCTACTTCGTGTGAACTGACTGCATGCAGATGAGATGGGCAAACAACTCATGGACAAGGCACATCGCTATTTCCCGCAAATTTTTCCACTTTCCATTTACCGTTAGAAACAAAATATAACTGCATACATATTCTACATTATCCATGTTTCTAAAACTGCATTCTGAAACAAAAACGCCCCACTTAAAAATTAGGAAATTTACCTTGTAATATGCACCATTTGCGTCAAGCACTTCGACAGAAAGCTCCTCCATTTTGGACTGAAGTTTCGAATGGCATTGTGGGTAAAAGAGAATTGCGTATATGGATTGCTTACACATCGATCGTGCGTGGACCGTGTGTGGATGAGTTAAGTGTAGCGCGCGTGTTGCTTGGTCGTCACTCTCTCTCCCAAGGTCACTGAGCTGCTGATCGAGGATGCGGAAGTTTTTATAAACAAAATTAGACAAATCATATTGTCATATCTGTCTGCATTTGAGATGTGTTTCGTTCTTTCTGGTTGGAATTGTTTTACAGTTTGTATAACTTTTGGGGAAGCTTGAGATTCTCGAATCGGCACTTGGGCCGGGGTGTGGCAGAGGGATCCCTCAATCGTGTAAAAAATGGGCCAGTTATCTTAAGTTGTCCTCACACTTTGTTTATGCAATGTGCAAGATAAGGGGAAACCAATTTGGGGGCTGAGATTTGCTAAACAAGTTAAGGTTTTATGTAATGATTACTAGATGTCCAGCACAAGATGCGTCCCCTTGATGACGGGCAAAATGTGTGTGGAGATTTATATATAGATGGTTCGAATTCCATCAATATGATTCACGGATATGCCTGCAGCGCAGCGAGGATCGTAATGTTGATGGGGAAAGTAGCGCCGTTTGACGGCAGAGCCTTTACTTGTCCCGTAACAATCATCTGGGGCCTGTCACGTGGATTCCACCTCCCTCCCACTGCAGTGATTGATGTTCCACGATGATAATAATAAGCAGCATCAAGGTTGAAAGGCTTGGGAAGATGACTGCTGAGAATATAAGGGGCGGGTCACTGTGACGTTAGTAAGGACAGATAGTTTTTGCATCACTGGTTATTGACCTTTATTGTTCTAGACAACAGAAAACATCAGAAGAGTCACATAATAAAGCAAACATGCCTACAGAGGCCTACAGGTTTTACAAACTTGATGAACTCTTCCGACGGTTCTGAGGCCCAACTTGGGATAAAACTCATAGATCGGTTTGGGTAATGTTTTTAGTTTATCTTTAAGGCATTGAAACTGATGAGGAATGACGTAATATGATTGTAAAAACGAGCTTGCTCTTTTATTAACTTGATAGTGCCATGGAACCCTCCGTGATCACGCAGCCTGAATTGTTTTGTCTCGTAAATAATTTTTTCGAAGCAGGCTACCATGGGGGCCTATATTTACCTGCTACGAATGTTTTTTTATTTGTCACAGAACTAAAAAGAAAGCCTAATAATAATCGTATAGTATACTATTATAGTCCGGACACTCTCGGCAAAAAAAAGTTACCTTAACTTTCATTCATTCGTATTTAAGCGTTTTTGTCTCTTCTAAATTCAATTTTACTTTGAGGCATGCAAATTTATAGTGTTCTATTCAATCATAATATAAGTTTTTCTGGCTTTCTTTTTATCAATGCGAAATCGACATTCACCGCACGCAACGCCCCTCACCACCACCCGCACAATGCGAGTCTGGAGATTTTTCACAAGAAAGCTGCTGCGAATTTAAATGCTGTTCGAGTGTATACATTGAATGGTTATCTTTTTTAACTGTATGACCACAAAAGAACAATTGCTTACACATTAAAAGAGAAATGTCATCAATGTTTTAAGCTTAAGAAGCTTTCGATTTCACGCGAAATAGAATAATGGGGTGTATAATGGCCGCTGATTGCCGCCGAACCGGGAAAACCTCGGTAGGCCTAATTCTTTGTGAAAACAAAATTGATGGCCCTACGGAAGCGTATTATAAGGACATGGCCTGGGCGGTTTACTAATTCGCCCGGGCGGTTTACTAATTCGCCCGGGCGATTTACTTATTCGCCCGGGCGATTTACTTATTCGCCCGGGCGATTTAATATTTTAGTAATAAATCGCCCGGGCAAATTAGCAATTTGGGAAATTTCTGTTTGCCATGTCCTTAATACGCTTCCGTACAAAACGGATTTGTTACTTTTTTATTTTAATAAAAGAGTTAATGAACTTATTGACGGGGAAATGCAACTATGTCCAAGAAGTTCTTATCCGTTTTTCAAGTTTCGGCCCACCTCTCTTGGCTTTCTTGTCCCCATCTTGACCGTAGCGTATGATTTTCTTTAATTAAAGGATATTGTGTACGTTTGGTATTATGACTCTGAAAATTACTGGCAATAAAAGCTTACTTGGTAAGAAGTACAGCAGCTTTGGATAGTATAATGCATTTTGAGAAACTTTTCGCTTCGAAGTACTGCGGTTATGGAAAAAGATATGCACTTTCTATCCCCCAAAATTTTAATCTGAGAAGCGTCACACAGTAACGTTTCTCAGATTGTGTTCTTCAATTGCAGATTATCTCCAGATTTTCGGCAATAACTCAAAAACGCTACCACCTTTTGAAATGAAATTTTCACAGGTTACTATAGTTTTATGGTATAATCATCTACAACGATAGGATTGAAACAACTATAGGATTTATTGAAACAACACAATCCCTTTAAATGGATGAATGGTGGCGCTATTTATTTTCACCGGCGATTTTCGATAAGTCTTGTCACTTGACTCGATATATGGTAAATAGTAATATTACCCGACGGGAACCCACCGACTAAATATTGAGTGATAAGCTGAAATGGAGTTCGCTTAAACACTTCACTGATCTGTTTGTCTTCAAAAGAAATGTGTTAATAAATAAATAGTTTGTTTCGTTAACTTTGGCTTTGGTTTTGAACAATATGGGAGACAAGTCAACAATAGATCTTAGTGGATGTAACAATGGTCTTTGGCTCGTAAAGGTACAGCAAATTTGTCTTTATTTATTAGTTTTTCTTTTTTTACATTTCCTTTAGTAGGCCCTATTACTTAATATTAATATTAAATTAATAAAATAATAAGGTTTTGTTTTTTTCGTGGCCTGTGCAATGCTGTTATGTTGGAGTGTTTGTTTGTTTGTAGGTAGGTCTAGTGAGTTCTCCTATCCTACCAGTCCTAGAACGATGATTGAATGAGGATGGTTCCACTATCGTAGCGGAACAAACCTCATTCATATAGTACTAGGAGTACTAGTGCTTTTTAGTACTAGTGGTGTTCATTTTTGCCAGTACTGCTGGCCTGGCCGGCTGGCTGCCTTTTTTAATAAGCTAATTTTTTTTAAGCCGGCAGATTGTATGTGCCCTATTTTCTTTTGAGTGTGACGCGAAGAGTGGCCAACATATTATTATATCTTATATAGATTAATTTACCGGGAATTTTGTCCACTTCTTGTGGTGGTACTGATGTAGACCGAGAGGAATCCCGCTTAAATATTCCACTACTGAATAATGCTGAGGCCTGAAAAATTTTCCGTATCCGACTGCCACTTTTTCACTCATTGTTCCCAAAAGCAATATCTCATTTGAGTAAATAAGATATTCATAAGAATCATAAAGAGTGAAAAACTGGCAGTCGGATACGGAAATTTTACCAAAGGCCTTTTTTCCTTTTTTTTCATCGACCCCAAAAATAAGAATATTCTTCTTTTCTTATTAAAAAGTTAACTTTTCTATTTCTGATTTGTGGCTCCTGAAGATTTTTTTTAAAGCGAAATAAAGTCTGAAATTGTAACGGTCTGATTTTCATCTGACTCCCATGATGGTGTGAAACCAAATGTTTGTCACAACTCGCGGTAAAAAAATTTAAGTAAAAAAAACCCAGTCACTGCGCATGTTCAGTGCCATTCCTGCTTTATATTGTTTACTTAAAAAGAAAGCTGGTACTGGCAAACTATACACTGCCTTGTTTGTTTACCTATGCTATGGTTTAACTGAACTCATGCAAGTTTTTGAATTATTTATGTTGTGCTTCAAATTAAACATAATTAACATCGTACAACATGTTTCCTTACTCTTTTATTGGTTTCTACATGTAGGTCCCAAAATATATATCAGAACGATGGGAAAAAGCAGACAGCTCAAGAGAGATTGGACACTTGAAAATCGAACAGTAAGCATAATAGCTATGATTTTAGTTATTTATGTTGAAGCTACTCCTGAAATTACAAATACAAGGAGGCCATAGGCATAGCCTCTGTTGCCCTGGTCTTGGCCTTGGTGCACCTTTTCAATAGAATGTAAAAGAATTCCCATCAACTGTAAACTTTTCCAATGGAAGTGCCCTTTGCAAGATAATTTAATGTCCTTGCCCTCTCAAAGATGAAAATCCAGGCCTGGAAGCTAGCTGCAATAATCATAGCTCTTGGTTGGGCTATCCCTTAGAATGACTTTAGATTTTAACAGCAGCAAGGTAACTCAAATGCACTTTTGGTAGTGACCCCTACCCTCAAACTCATCCCCTACCATGTATGGTTGTGGCTCCATAAATGCTGCAGTGTTACAACCACTTATTCAACTGTACAGTGGTTTATCTTCATACATCAGTTTAGTTATGTCGCAATTAAATTGTAACTTGTGTTGTCACTTTCAGACGGTTTGGAAAGCCAGATATAACTTTCTCAATGAAGGGGAAACTGGCTGATATGAAGATGAAGGAAGATGACACAGGTATACCAGCTGAAAATAAATTCCACATCCTCAGCGCTTCAGACAGGACACTCATGGTCTTCTCAGAGAGAAATGACAGCGGTGAGGGAATCTCTACAATCATCCTTTTTCATCTAGATGTGTAGGACTTAGATAGATAGATAAATTAATCTATTAAGTAAAAAACCACAAGGAAAACTGACTGGGTCAGTTTCTCTTGTTGTTTATAACTTGATATTTGAAATAAAAAGTTGCATCCCCTTAAGGTGATCCCTCTGCTGCTGCTTCCCAGGCCGTATCATAAACTTGGGTGTGATCCCTGTCTGTACGGCAGTTACAGGTTGAATAGCTTCTGACTGGCACCGCTGAAGAAAGATATTGACAAAATAGGGAGATCACCAACATTAGGGCTAGATAGCTAATATATGAATCATCTCTCTTTGTCTTTTTTATTGTAGAAATGTCGGAGCAAGGGGACTCGTCATCAAAATCAGGTTTGTTAATATCGTTAACCTTTTTGAAATGCGGTGGACGCAGTTTGATGAGATCACTGTTTGGATTGGGTAAACCATTTTGCAAACACCTAAATCACACACTTGACAATGAAGACATTTTCAGTGACCAAGTATGTGGAGTATTAAATCTTTGGAGTTTTGTAGACGAATGGTCTTGTTCACTGGACTCAAGATGTGGTGATTTCAGCAGCAGAGCTTGGGTTCGAATCCCTGTCATGGCACAGGCATCCTTGAGCAAGGCACTTAACCAGAATTGCTTCGTCCTTTGGATGGGATGTAAAGCCACAGGTCCCATGTGTTGTGTAATTCATGTAAAAGAACCCAGTACACTCATCATGAAAGAGAAGGGGCTTGCCCCTGTGTTTAGGGTGCAGCAAGTTCTGCCACCATGCTTCCCTATCGGGTGCTTTGATGGTTCACATAATCATTCCTTCATGACAAATCCCTCATCTGCTTGTTTCTCTTTGTTCCAGCGCCTGGAGTACCTTATTGGTAGATACATGTGCTATAAGACTCCGGTATTATTATATTACTATGATTTATTCACAGATATTGTTATAGAGGGTAAAGTGGCTTCCAGATTGGAGTGTAGACCGCTTGCTGATGACATTTACATGAAAATGAAGAGGTAAGTTACATCATGAAGGAGAGAAGCAACTTCAATCCTGGATCAATACCCAGACACATTTAACCCCCTACTGTATTATATTATAAAGGGGGCATACAATTTTGCCTTCCTAGCCTCACTTCGGTTACACTGATTTGAATGGGTGAAAAATGAGATGCTAAACAGTCCTTTACAGTTGTGTTTTATTTGCAGTGGTATGGTGAGTCTATAAAACCTCTTAAATCTAACACACTGAGGATCAGATGGGATTTTCTCCTTTAGGGAAATTCACAAAAGTTTGAACGGTAGAATTGTTCTATTTGGAATGCTTAAGTGTTCCAGCGGGTGCGTATGGACCGGTCCTTTAGAATGGCATATTCTCTTGTAGGAATATTCCCATAGTTCGGCACAGTGCTGCAGTCCAGCTTTTTTGTTTGTTTGTTTGTTTTGATGATATATTTTGTCATTACAGAACACAGTTTGAGAATGCCCATAAACCCACAAGGATGACGAAGCTTGAGGACAGGCCAGTGCAGTCTTTCAAACCCATTAAGAACCACCTTAGCAATGTAAGTTTCTTATAGGGTGGGCACAACATTGGTTTTGATTTTAATAGATCTTAAATTTGCATCGGGATAAATATTGTTTTTGTTTTTTACCCATACACCGATGTATGTTAAAGGCACAGAACACGTTTAGTAATTGTCAAAGACCAGTGTTCTCATTTGGTGTATCCCAACGTATGCATAAAATAACAAGCCTGTGAAAATTTGGGCTCAATTGGTCATCGAAGTTGCAAGAAAATGATGAAAGAAAAAACACCCTTGTTGTACAAATTTGTGTGCTTTCAGATAAGGAATAAAAACTTCTTGCAAGAAGTTTTTATTATTTTAGTGAGAAATTACCTCTTTCTCAAAAACTAAGTTACTTCAGAGGGAGTCGTTTCCTACAATGTTTTATACTATCAACAGCTCTCCGTTGCTTGTTACCAAGTAAGTTTTTATGTTAATATTTGTTTTGAGTCATTACCAAACGTGTACGATACCTTTAAGCACTGTAGACTCGGTACTTTCCCCCGAGTCCTGTGAAAAAAAGAATTCATAGGGATTCGAACCCACAACCATTCTAGAGCAGATGCCCTACCACTAGACTGCCGAGCTTGCCCACTAGCTAGAGGCAGTTCGAATCCTATAATTTAGCACCGGGTATCGCAACAAGTTTAATAGATTGGTAAATTGGTTAGATTGAAAAAAAAAATGTTCACAGATTTACACTTAACTTATATGGTTTAAAGATGGTCATGGCTTGGTCTTTGTAGGGGATACAGTTTGCCGAACACAGTGTGTTGATTACATTACTCCGTTATAGTTTGGGTTTGATTTGTACTCCTGGCTGAAGAGAAGTCAATTATGGTGTTTTTTTTCAAGAAGCTAAGCATAATAAAGAGGATTACAACCAGCAATCTTCCATTATCTTTAATCTAATAATGGCACCCTTTCCCGTCCCCTAAAAGGGACATTTAAGTGCCAAATAGTGGCTCAGATTGCAACATGTGTGGTTGACCTTTAATTGATTTTACTATTCGATTCATTTAGATTGAATATGACAAACGGAAGAAGGAAGAGGGCAAGAGAGCAAGGATGGACAAAGACAAAGTGCAGGATATTCTCTTCAATGCCTTTGAGAAACATCAATATTACGCTTTCAAAGATCTGGTAGGACTCACACAACAGCCAAGTGTAAGTATGATAAATATGAACTTATTATCATGGATTTGTTAAATACAATATTGAAGAAGACATTTATTTGTCACTTTTGTTTTAAGTTATTTGGTGTTGGGGAGGGGGATGTATATGATGTCATATCAATTTGGGAAGGATAACAATGGAAAGAGACATCTGAGTAGATTGTCATGGCAGAGTGGTCTAGTATACTGGACTCCAGCTCTGGTATTGTCAGAGTGTGGATTCAGGTCCTACACTTGATAGTTGAGCCCATTCAAAATGGGTTTGCCAAGGTAGGGGTGCTTTCGTTTGTCTCCTCGAGCAAGTGCCTTTGCTTCTCTTTATTTTTAACCCCTCTACTCTTGGTAATTTTTTCAAGCAAGCTGACCAACAGTTTGAAACCATTCAAACTGCCAAACTGCACAACTTGTGTTTGGTGGCACACACACACACACGTGTGTAAACACTGGCAATCGTGGACCCTCCTTTGTTCAACTCTTTGTGATAGCAACAGTAGACCACAATGTTTTCCTTTGTGATAGCAACTGTGGACCTATTATCCCTTTTGTTATGGTCCACGGTTTGAATGTGGATACCTACCTACACACACTGAACTGTGTACAAACAAGTGTGTATTGTTTTGATACATTCACCAGATGATATAATGTTGTTGGCCGGCATAGTTTAAATACCAAAATGGATATTATTGAATGGTTAGACAGTAGGAGGGTCAATGGTTTGACTGTGAGTAATTTTTGCTATGAAACTGTTTTTCCCACAATTTATTATTGTATTTTTTTTACAGCCCTATCTGAAAGAAATCCTTAAAGAAATTGGCATCTACAACATGAGAGCGCCACACAAACAAATGTGGGAACTGAAGCCAGAGTACAGGCACTATGCAGAGGGGGATAAGAAGGAAGACACTAGGTAGTAGTCTGGTGCCTCGCCTGTGCAAAAGAACTACAAACTCTCGATGGAGCGAACTGGACGGAAAACAGAAAACTCCAAAGTATCACAAGCCTAACCATGAGTTTTATCAGGTCAGGAAGCTTCAGGGACACAAGTATTTAAAAAAAAAAAAAAAAAATCGTTTTTGTACAAAAAAAACATTTTCTCTGATTTGCAGTATGGACAAGGTCGTTTTTAACCTTTACCTGAGAGATGTTTTGAGATTTGTGTGCACTTGTTGGCTCCCAAGTGAGGAATTTGTTTCTAGTTTGAATCAAAACCTCTTTACACAGTTATGTGGAATTAATTTTTAAAGAAATTTAAAAACCATTAGTTTTTGTATAAAAACTCCTTTTGTCAGATTTAGTGAAATGCAAGGTCGTTTTTACTCCTGTAACCTCTTTGCTCTCTCCCTTATCTGAGAGAGGTCATGTTTTTAGATTTGTCTTCCCTTCTTGGCTCCCCAAGTGAGGAGTTTCAACAGTTTGGATTGAAACCTCTCTAACAATTAAACTCGCCAGTATTCTGGCCGGATGCTATCCCAGAGCCATCAAAATACTCCACTCTTTGGTAACTCAACACCCAAATGTTGGGACTCGGTTAAGATAATTTGTTTTCCTGGCTGATGCTAAGCTTGGGTGGCTTGTCAGTACTGGACCATATCCCTCAAATACTTCACTCAGTGGTAACTGAATACCCAAATGGTTGGACTTGGTTAAGATTTGTATGCCTGGCCCCATGCTAAGAGTGAATGGCTTGTATGGACCGGACCACATCTTTCAAAATACTCCACTCTATGGTAACTCAACACCCACATGTTTGGACTTGGTTAAGATTTGTATGCCTGGCCTGATGCTAAGATTAGGTGGCTTATTAGTTCTTGACCATCCTTCAAAATACTCAACTTCAAGGTAACTCAAAACCCAAATGGTGTGACTCGGTTAGGATTTGTATGCCTGGCCAAATGCTAAGAGTTGCTTACTTGTAAAGTACTTGCACACAGTCTGTTGTAATAATTCTTGACTATTCATTATGTTGCATTCTACTGAGGAATTTTTGTGATAAATTTCTGAGATAAACTATATTATGTTCAAAGTAAATAAATATGAATGCCCTTAGAATGAAGGTATCTTGTTTCTAAGTGCTCTTGCTGGTATGTACATTGTAGACATTCCAAAATTAAATTTATAAATGTAAATAATGAAAATGATGTCTTTGTTTGTGACAAGGTAAGCCACCAAACCTTTCAGAACTGAGTTAATATAGAAAGCCATAGGCATAGAAATTATAACAGGTTTTGCAGGCCTGAAATTTCATCTTTAAGAGCGCAAAGGCCATTTTCATTTTGCAAAGGACACTTCCATTGGGAAATCTTTGGAAACTTTTGAAGGGGCACTGAGGCAAAAACCAGGGCAACAGAGGCCATGCCTATGGCCTCTCTGGCTTGTGTGTAATTCAAGGCTTGGTTTTGTATGATGTGTTTTAGGAAGAATAAATGAAGCTATCAAAGTTACTAGGACACACTATAGCTAAGTGTGTCTAAAAACACAACCGAAGGCTTTCCTGTTAACTTAGTCATAGCAGTGTCCTGTCCTGATTAAAATTGGCCTGATTTCGGACTGTGTATTGGCAGGACCGATTATTTGGCCCAATTTATAATGCGTTTGTATTGGCTACCACATACAACATAACCTTGAAATGACCTTTGTGAAAGTTTTGAGTTGAGACCTAAATAAATATTGGGAAGTCAAAGGCACAATTCCCCCACTATTTCCACCTAGTGTCTCCCATTGGTAAGGGTTTCACTGAAAGCTAATGTAAAGCAAGCTTCAAGATCAGAAATCATTCATAACTTTTCTGTATCCTTGCCAATCATTAACCCTTCAAAGTGTTATGTTGCTGTATTGTTGCACTACAACAAAAAACCAGTGCATTGAATTGCAACATTTAACCTGGTCCCAATTTCATGGCTCTGTTTATCACGGAATTGTGCAGTGACAGTCACCATCTCTGCTTACTGGGTAAGCACCACATTTCTGCACTAGCTGTGTAAGCCGACGAAGAATGCTTGGTATTAACACGACGTATGCACAAACACAAGCAAACAGTCCTCGCTAACATTAAGGGATGATTTTTTTTACAGTAAGTAGAGCCATAAAATTGGGACCAGATTTCTGCTTCAAAATATACAGCAGTAGCCTTCAGTTTAGAATAAGTGCATTTAATAGGCTGCTAAAATGCTAGGCAGTTGCTATGTTGGGCATAGATTGGTGTATTAATTAGGCATGTTATGTTATCCTTAGCTCATTATGCATCCTAATCTAGAGCAGGGTCCAATTTTATAAAGCTGTCAACCACAAAAAAAACTTGCTGAGCACAAAAACAAATCATGCTCATCCAAACCAGTTTACCAACCAAAATGTCATGTATATTGCTTGTGACTGGTAGGCTAATCTGCTTAATTATGCTTAGCAGATGGATTTGTTAAGCAAGTTTTTCTGCTAAACAGCTTTATGACATTGGACACACAGGGCAAAATTTGAGTGGGGCACCAGTCGCAACTATGTAAACTTTATGGAATTTTTGTGCTTACAGGCTTTATGAAAATAGTCCCTGTTGGTCAGTGGTTGAAATCAGATGCATCGAATTGACAGTTTTGCATTCAGTTTGGGCCGAAAATTATCAAGCTGTTCAGTAGAAATGTCGATGAGCCAAGTTCTTCCCGAGCAAAAATGACCAAGGCACCATTTACAATCATTGTATATTATAAAATATCAATTTAGCTGGTAACCTGTTTTTCTAAGCCATCAATTCCTACCAAGCAAATTCCTTTGCAGAAATTTCGCCCTCTGCTGAAACCCTAGCGCCCCCAACCCCCATCACAATCAGTGTTGTTATATGCAAAATTACCTGGCAACCTGTTTTTCCAGAAGAAACTGTTTTCTGTTAATAAGCTGATCTTTCTTATTTTGGTTTTACCCTAGAACGATGTGTGATAAGCACTGTATACTCGGTGCTTTCCCCGAGCTCTGTGGGAAAAAATCCATAGGCATACAACCGAGTCGGGTGGGATTCGAACCAACAACCCCCACATTCTAGATCATGTCTTGCCACTAGACCACCAAGCGTGATCGGTAATAAGAGGCTAGTTTCAATCCTGTAATTAGCAGAGGGTACCACAAACAACTTAATAGATGTCCAGGATAACAATTATTTCCGGTTTTACCCTTACACCAAGGTGTGATAAGCACTGTATAATCTTTGCTGTTCCCATGGGTTCGAATCCCACCCAAGTAGTATGCCTGTGGATTCTTATTTCCACAGGAATCAGAAGGAATGAGTGTACAGTGCTTATCACACATCAGTGTAGGGTAAAAAACAAAACAAAAACTTTATCCCAGATGCAATCTATTAAAGCACATCCTTGCTAAAATTTCTTTATGAAAATTTGGCCCAACTAAAACCTACCCCACTCTCGCCCAACTACAAACCTTATCTTGAAATCATTAATCAAAAGCAAGTGTGCTTTTAGCAAATAGATGAGGATTGCTCGTAAAGAAATCTGCATTGATTAAGTAATTGCTCGCTCACCGTAATCCAAAATTGCGAAGTGATATTATTAGTCAGTTTGCTTTGGGCTGTCCCAAGCAAACAGCTTCCTCGACACGGCAGACTGCATGACTGTTTATAAGTAATATGGTTACAAAGTAAACTTTGACAAAATTCAATTACTGATTTTACCGGTACTACACTGCACGACAGTAAATGGTTATCAAGTTTTTTAATTTGGAGGTTGTGATTGAGATAGTAACTGCGATGCGAAAAGAAATTCTGAATTCTAGACCTGTTATTTTGGAAGGATTTTATAAAATGATGTTTTTATCTGCTAATGAAATTCTCCGAGGTTGAAACCTACTAAGAATTTTGTTACAGCCAAGGTGTTTTTTTTTCTGGAAGAGAGTGGCTTTTAGGAGTGAGAGCCATTGTTGATAAAAAGGTCTGAAAACTAGAGTCCAAATTTGAGGAGGTATGTTGAAATGATGGCATTTCAATTCTTTGGGAATTCTGTGAGTTATAGATTTCAAGGAGCTTTAAGGAACTGTATCCTCAGTGCTAGAGAAGTAGACCAATGAGCACGATTATTGATGTATTTATATCTTAAGAAAATAACAACAAAAATCACCAGGCAGGCATAAAAATGTCTGAATTTAGATAAAGGTCTGAAATTTATCATACCTGACCTTCGCCGTAGGTAAAGGGCAAATTTGGAGTTGGCTGATGAATCTTTCTTCTTTTCAAATTGTGATGTCACATTTAATAGGAATTACTATGGCGATAATGATAACTCAACTCAAGATGAATTATAGTTATTATGTGGTTTAAACGAGCCCAGGTGTGGATTAGACTTTTTATACCATACCAAAATGTTTTACCAGAAACTTTGTAAATATATATGTATGACATATTTTGCATTTGAACTCGGTGCTGCCCTCTCTCCTGAAATGTTCACAGATTGAATGTTTATCTGGATTCAAAGAATGTTCTGAGCATATTTTGAAGATGCGGTTCCGTTGATGTGGCTTGTCTTGTCATGGCCTGTGATGAGTGGCCTATATATGGGGAGAGACTGTCCTCATTCTAAACTCTGTTTCAATGCCATCTCTGTATCGCATCCAAAGTGTAACTTTAACCCCAGAGAAATTATCGTCCATTCATACGTTCTCAATTTCACATGAACCATCTGCTTGTAATCGTTCAAGACATTGACACTACACTAATGTGAGAATTTATTATGCTTGTCGGAGGACGGTCTGTCCCCGCGACAAGCAGATGACCTTAATACAGACTTAGATTCCCGCTGAAAAATGTCACTCATTGATGTGTGTAACTAGAGTGGATTATGTGTCGTTAAATCCTAATTTGCACAGTTGAACACAATGTATTGTTATAGTGCCAAATAAACCAACACATTTTAAGTTCAAAGTGTACTCGGTTTCAAATTCGTATTGTTTGCAGTTCTGATGATTTAGTTTCTTAAGGAAAATATTTTTAATTAAAAATAAACTGAAATGAGTACACGTATGTTTTCTAGAAAATTAACAAATGTGTTTACTTTCTTTATCCCCCATGTTCCACACTTATTCTTCACTTTTGGCTCCATCATAAATTTTCAATCTGTTATTTGTGGAAACAAAATTGCAGTTGAAGTTATACATGTTTCTTTTTTAGTTTAAAGCACATTAAATAAAGTATATACAAGATTTCTCAGTGGTTATTTCAGACAAAAATGTCCTTAGGTTTTGACACCGAATTCATACCAAGTTAGATTATTGAAAGAAATTTAGTCCATGGACATAACCTGATGCTTTCTTGTATTACACATTTTTGTCACACAACTGCTGAAATTGTTTTGGTTAAAAAAAAATATGTTAAAGATATTTTCTGAACCAAAGCATCTGGGCCCAATTTCATGGTGCTGATGTACTGCAAAATTCTCCTCTTACAGCCCATAGAATCACACGCTTTACAAGGCGCCGTAAGGGCAGAATTCTGTGGTAAGCAGCGCCATCATATTGGGCCCTGCACATTTGGTAACATATCTAATACAGTGTGCATGGTATACATGTGAGCGGATGGCAGGAAATTTACTGTGAAGGAACTCAGGCATTTCATTCTGAATGAAAAATTAATTACTTTGAAGTTTTCTTTGACAAAATTACAAATAATTTATGCACTTGATTAAATTGGCATTACATTAGTTATGGTAGATCTATTTCTTTTTGACGCGTATCAAATTCGACCTGTGATCCGGACCTCCATTATCAACCTTACGATGACAGACAGAAGACACAAAGCATAATGAAAACGTGCCTCAGTCGGCAATAAATTTCAAATAAACTCCATGTGGATTGCATTCATATTTTTATTCATTCGCTTCTTTTATTATACCAGTGCCAGTTGGTTATACATGCATGAAAGATACATATGATCAAAAGAAATATGTATGGCTATATTGTGTACGCTGGCCCTGCAACTTTGTATAATTTTCCCCCATGAATAAAATATATAAAAAATGTGAAGAATGTCTCAAATTATGATGCATGGCAGTCGTGGTAGACACTATTTATAATGTTCATCGGTAAATTGTTTACATGCAGTGCAAAATCATACGTGCATATTCACTGAATATGGCTATGCTTACAAAACTGCCTACATTCCAGAATAAAACAAATTAGGCTTACTATATGAGCTTTAATTTTCTTTGAATTAAAATTCTAGGAAATTGTAAAACCAAATTTGTTCTTTTTATAAAACTGATTTCTTAATGCATATTGCAGCAATGTACATCCATACAATTTAAAACATTAGCCTCAAAACAATTAATACTTGAACGGTTAATGGAACAATTTAAAAGTTCCTTTACATTGAACAAAAATTAGAATACTTTGCAAATTAACTCTTGCAAGTTAAAACAACGTTGCTTAAGAGAGAGGTCTCATCAGGCATTTTTTGAACAATTCAGTGAAATGTAATTGATACCATTGACCAAGGCCCAATTTCACAAAGCCGTGTAGAAGAAAAGTGCTTCACAATTAATTTTGCTGAACCAAACCTGGCAGGGAACCATTAAAGAGCAATGAACAATGAGCATTACACAGCAGGTTGGCTGGTAACCTGATTCTCTTAAGCCAGACTTTTCTGTTCTTGGCACAATTGTGTACTTTTATTAACAGCTTTATGAGATTGTCCCACTGGGGAGGAGCACCACTGGTCAGAATTGAGTACCTTTGATTGGTTACAGTGACATGCAGTACCGGAAAGGTCAAAGGTGAAAATCCCATGCCCCAAATTGTTCAGTGAAATCATGACAATATATCTCCTTTAACATATAAAACATTGAACAATTGATTAACAAGATATGATGTGAATTCAATTATTTTTAATCATAGCAATTACAAACAAAATGTAATTACTTTTTAACAACCTTCAAATTACATATGTAATTTGAAGGATATTTTGTTTTGAGCTTTGGGTTGGCGATGGGGTGTGTACGTGTACACACAGGATTTTTTTTCAGTTATTTGAAAGAAAAGGTACAAGTCTTTTTTCCCCTTAAAAAACAAAACAACAAAAAACACCCCATCCCCAACCTAAATCTTTCCTCTATACACCATTTTGTTATCTAATGTCTGATGGTGAATTAGATTCCTGTTGACATACACTTCAACATATTGACAGGCGTTGACAAATATCCAAAGTCTGTGTAGCAATCACATTGAACCTTATTGCCCATATTTTTAATACGGACCAGAAATTAGAAAGCTCGTTTTCAAAGCAACCTTGTACCTTGTTTAATTAAGTCCAAGATTAACTGCCATTTAAAATGGAGACAAATATAGTATACTTGGTATACAATTATTAACAGCAATTCATGTGGAGCAAGATTTGGACATTTTAATTGTGCCGTGGTGTCAAGCTTTCATATCAAGCCAGCACATTGGATTATAATATTATTATTTGATCAGCTTAGTTAACAAATATTGAGGTCACAAGCCAAGGGTGCTTGCACGATACGTCTGAATTGAGCTTGGTTGATGCAGATAGTTCTACTTGAGGCCCAATTTTATACAGAGGCTTTAGCCCCAAAATGAGCTTAGCACTCCTTGCTTACCAGACAAGAGGACCAGCCAAAAAACCCTTTACAGACATTGTCTGTGACTGTTTCCTGCTTAGTTTTGTTGTTGATAATCTGTTAGTCAATATTTTCTGATGAAGCAGCTCTGAAGCAGGGCTAGATCAATGATAGGAATTCAATAGTTTTGCAAAATCCCAACAAGATATAACAACACTTTAGAAATGTTTGTTTGAGTGTGGGCTTGATTAATGCGTGGGTTTGTGTTTGTAATGTTAGGTGGGAGTTTTCTTTTTGCATATCACACATAATACTCTTCTCAGAATAAACAAATGTACTGTACACAGCTCCTCCGATAACAAGCCGGGTGTGAAATTATGCACTGCTACACGGCATACACCCAGACGTTGAAATATCAAATAATCGGTGCCGATTACTTTAAACTGGTATCTGATTTTACTAACAGACAAAGGTAAAAGAAGCTGAAGGGAAACAATCATCAATATTTGGAGCTGATTTTGTGCATTTGTGGGTGTCCTGAGAAAACACTGCATCCCTTTATTTTATAAGCTGAATAAGAAGCACCTGACAAGGTGATTAGCTTGTCCTCAATACGGAAACTGGATTTTTTTCTTCTGTTCTTTCACGTCGGCCACAAACTAATGAATTGTGTGAGTCACGGATTAGGGACATTTACTGTAAAAATGGGTGTAGCAAGTCTGCAAACCTTGCTCCAGTAAGACAGGGTGCAGCATTGTAAATTATAGATGGAAATTCATCCCAGTTATCCGTTTGTTCTTTACCGCTGTGTGATTATTAAGCATTATACTCAGTACTTCCAGAGTCCTACATGGAAATAATCCATCAGCACCTCGCAACCTTTAGCAGTAGAGTACATGTATACATGTCTCAACAGCTACTGAGTTTGTCATGTCACAACAATCCAGCTCAAGTCCTATTGTATAAACAACTTATTGGTAAATCACAATTTCATTATTTAACCTTAAGTTACAATTTGGAACTTAACTTAAACTTCAGTTAAGATTAAGTTAACTTTTGAAACTTAACCAGATGCAATTTACAAGACCAGGCCCCAAATTCTTAGAGCTGCTTAAGCAAAAAATGTTGCTTCAAAATTTTCTGCTAGCAAAAATGAGCTAGGCCAGTCAAGATGGTACGTATGTGACATGTATTTTTACTGTTAACCTTATTCTGGTAAGCATAATTTTGCTGAAATTGAGCCAAGAAACAGGGCCCAATTTCATCATGCTGTTACAAAAGGGCTTAGCACAGAAAAACCTTGCTTAGCAGAAACAGGTTACCAGCCAAAATACCATGTAATGTGTACTGTTTTTGACTGGTTCTCTGTTAATTTTTGCTTAGCACTATTTTCTTTTGACAGCTTTATGAGATTGGGCCCTGGGCCCTATTTCATGGCTCTGCTAACTTTAAGCGAAAAATCTGCGCTTACAGAAGCTGACAAAATCTGCGCTTAATAAAAGCATTCATGAAGCAAGGAATTTTCGCTTGTACATCATGTTACTAATAAGAATTCTTCACTTACACAGCTATTGCAGGAATCTGGCACTTGCCCCTGTAAGTGCAGAATTCCACGGTAAGCAGAGCCATGAAGTTGGGCCAAACTTCCATATTCCTACATGTAGTCAATGTGTACTGCTTTTTAACATAATTTTCTTCTTAAGGCATGGGTAATGGGTACTTAGCACGGTACTGGGGTGTAAAACTTCAAAGTTAGTTGTCCACAAAGGAAAAAAAACAAAAAAAAACAAAAACTAAAAACAGTTTATTTTCCCCCCAAATCTTACCAATACCTTGCTTTTAAGGGTGAAGCCTTTCAACCCATATTAGGAAATCTTAAATACCTATATGGTATGCTTAACACATAGGCAATCAATCCCAACACCAGGGATAAGTGGAGGCCAAGGTTATGTGTGAAATTTCAACCTTGACGTTGACCAATGTAAGTCACCCCACCATATGGCGCTGAAAAAAACGCAGAAATGTAAATATTCAATGATTTAATATCCCGCTAAATAAATGACAGTAAAAAACACACGCTTGGCTATGTGCCAGATATGACGGACTGCCTAACATGGAATTTTTGTTCCCTCCCCCAGACGTATGATGCTAAACCTCAAGATGTTTAGACAATTTTTGTTTGTGTAGGCTGTGATCTTCAACTATTTTGGTACAATGCAATAACAATGAATTTGAGTGAATTTCTGCGCTTCAAAGCATTAAACCCCGCGTACATGTTCAGTGAATGGGAATATTTTTCAGTTTCTAAAATACGGGAAACACAACATTCCCCGGGAAAGCCCATTCTCTTCATTGAAATATTTACGTGAATTTATAAAATATCATTTCTTCAATGACACAAAATTTAAACCAGTGTTTGGATACAACATTAATTATAAGTGAACGATGTTTCTCAGGAACCACCAATGCAAAGCCAAACCCTAGCAATGAGAATACAGATTGGTTGAACACATAAGTTGAATATCTGTCAAACTACAGGAATCAATCTGCAACATGACTTGCTTTGCATATATTTGCCTTTGCTAAAAGTTTTAACAATTCTAAGGAAGCATCACTGTGTGGTGGAAAACTCACATTTTCTGTTATTAACAATCAATGATGAAACTAAGCTTCATTCACAACTAGCAATGTGCAAGCTACTGTACCATCTCAAATCCAGATATGCCATGTTTTGATTACTAAAAAAATAAATTACACAAAATAATTAAACTGTAAAACAATACAAACAATAGATTTGCTATATATTTTCTATGATAAAAACACAAAATGTGTAAACAAAACAATTAACTCAATAACAAAAAGCACTAAAAATGATTGAACAAACCAATGCATATTTCACTCGCACAATTCCGTCATACCATTTTACATGTTTTTTTCTTTAATCAGGAAACAAATGTGGTTTTCTCTGATTCTTGTTTCAGTTAAATCACTTTTCAAATGAATACAGTTTCCTGCAGCAATAACGCTAATGAGTTATTAGTTTAAAAATTAATAATAAAATCACAGTAGACACTTCTGTAAAAAAAATTATAAATATTTCCTTGGCAATGAGTTATATCAGCAAGAATTTGTGTACAAAAACATAAATGTAATCACAACGAAAATTAATTTTTTTAAATCTGTCTGTTTTAAAATCAGCGGCAAATTCTGGCAATGGTTTTATTTCAGTAAAAGGAAAATCACTTCAATGTCTTTGCAGATTATCAGCTGTACTAAAATGTGTTTTTGTTGAGTTGTAAGAAGATGTTGCTGTTATGATACACTGCATGAGTCCTGACAGGAGTCAAACAATTCACATGAACAGCAGTACAACATGCTGCTTTGAGCAGTTATGCATTGAAACTATAAACTAAATCTACAGTTGGACCACATATTATTATTAAAACAATGAAGTTTGTACCAATACATGAAAAATTACTGAGAACGTTTTTGGCCAATTTAATGGGACCTAACCAAAAAATTGTTTTTTGTTTCCGGAATATGCTTGGGGAAAAAGAGGGTTGGAAACAAGTATGATAATTTCCTTGTTTTGTCAGGGACTCTGTGTACATTAAATATGAACTAAGTCAGAATCAAAATGTAAAATAGAGTATTGGGAAACTCAACAGTATTTTCAGACAAAAATATTTCTCCAAACACGTGGTATCAGAATCAATTTTATCAAAAACTAACCATTCAGATTAAAGCATTCATTTGGTTATTTGTTCCTCCTTGACAATCATGTACCGGTACATCAAATCTTTAAGAATGTTGGACTGTTTGTACAATGTGCACATTGGGAATGTGGTACAAACATTCAGACATTCCATTTACAGATGCTCCAGTTCTTTCTGAATGTCATTTATATCCAGGCATGATATCAAACTGACTCATAAGAGTTTACATTCATATGGTATAATCACTTGATCCCACAAAATCAAATCTTATTTTTATTTAACTGGGGTTTGAATTTTCTGAGATTCATCAGGAAAAACTTTCCAAGGGGGTATAAAACACTTATCATCAAAACAAAACACAAACAAGTTGCAGTGTTGAAGAGAAAATACATTCATAACATTGATTATATTCATACATTAAATTTGTTGACCGAAAGACAATTTCCTTTATGTGGACTTAGCTTTAAGCTGACGTTATGATTTGTATCTATAGTTATCATATTTTCCTGGTATGACATTTTGTAGATTAAACATCACATCTACAGACATTTAAACACTTGCATCCATATTTAAGACATTATGCCTCGTTTGTAATTGAATGCAATACATTTTGGACCATGTGAAAAGTTGCACCATTTCCATATATATGTGATTTTAAAACTATTAAGTGCATGGTAAGAATTTTAAAACACAATGGTGTGCTCTTGAAGACTGTGGCATCATAAATGGCAGTTACATGTAGTTAATTAAGTTGATGCAAACACAATATTTTTGTTTACATTTTGACATATAAGGTTGTCATGTCACGTTATTTATGAATACTGTCTGGTACCCTGTGTACAGTGTAGTTGATGATGATTCTAAATGCTGCTCAAACACACAACAAGGAAACCAGCTATATCTTGTGCCTGCCAACCTCATTGTGGTGGTCATTGGACTTGACACACATGTAGGAGAATGGTAAAACAACATGATGCAGATCTATGACATTGCATACTTGAGTAAGAATCTTTGACAAGGACTAAAAACCTTTACAGGCTGAAATTTTGAAAACTGTCAACATTCTACACAGTCCAAAATCTAAATAGACAAAAAACAATCAATTACTACACTGGAGTCTTCCAAATTGTTTGTATATTTTCCTTCAAGAGAAATAACTTGTACACGGTCCAAATTTGATGTGATGCCATTTTACTGATGCCCTGTTGAATAATTGAGGGTGAATATGTGACTAAAGGGGTAGGAATGGTTTCCTACATGTACGTGTACATGTTCATATATAATCTCACATGCCAGTAGATGACAGGTAATCTCCTAGCTTGATGGTGGCACTGTTTAGATCTCCGGCTTGGGCACCTTCACCAGCTATGACAATCAGAAGAGCTGGATAGGAGATAGCCAAGAAGAAAGAAAACACTATTAATTCATTGACCAAAATGACAGAATCTTCCTTGACAATTATTGTCATTTGTGGGTTGAACGTAAATTGGCAGGCTGCCTGACCAGGGCTCAATTTCACAAGGAGCTAAGATTGATCTTAAATTGATCTTTAAAAAGAAAAGGCTAAAAGAAAAGGCCATTATTTCATTAACCAAAATGGACACAAAATTCCTTGACAATTATTGCCATTTGAGGGTTGTACAAGTACATGAATTTGCAGGCTGCCTAACCAGGGTTCAAGTTCATAAAGAGCTAAGATTGATCTTAAAGATGTGTAATCTTGATTTCTTAACAATTCATCTTCAGATGAAATCGAGCCCCAAGGCTGGCTGGCTGCCCGACAAGGGCTGGCTGGCTGGCTGCAGGGGTTTCCCTTAACTTTTTTTTTCACTCCAGCCAGACAAGTCAACCAAACAAAATTTTGGGTCGCCCGCAAGTTTTTTCACTAGCCCACACTATGTAATAATGCACAATTTTTGAATCGTTACCCCCCCCAACAACACGGAAGTGAAATTCGCAAACTTGTGATTGTGGACGATCTTATCCACTAATTTCTGCCCTTTCTTTTTTCATCACAACCATTTTCATGGATTCATGATTTGATGATTGGTTGTATGGAACTTCTTTCACACTGAAATCTTCGTGATCTAACGATCTGATTACGAAGTTATAATTTTGCATGAAATATAACAGGGAGGAAGTTGAGATTAGACTCCATCACGCATCTTCCAACCCTGGAAATTTGAGTTGTGTGTTCCCCACTCGCCTACGTATTGTTGTATTGAACATGGAGGAGTGAGCCAGACTAATACATGTATGTGCTTGCTGCGTGTTTTAACGCTTGTAAACTGGTGTGATACAATTGCTAAACCATTCTGAGTAATGACTTCATCTTTTTAGGCCTTCTTGGCGATGACAAGCAAAGTGTTTTGCGAAAACACTAGTGTCATGGCAAGGATTCGAACCCACACCCTGATGAATCAGCCACCAGGGCCCAATTTGACAATGACAGACTTATACACTTGTACTGAAAATCTACACGAACATGCACTGTGTGTACAATGTACATTATAGTGATGTATACACAAAATGTCAAACATGAAATCCTCCTGCCTGAATACCACCATATCCTCATGTGATACATGTACAACAATTAATATGCTGATCTTTCATGACCTACTGAAAAAAAATGAGACTAATTAGTATGCCAGTGGCTTCAAGGCTAATGGAGGGATTGGCCTACTACATATGTTGGAATCAGGCCATGAATATGTGCACATAACAACAATGTACTGTACACATTTCCATTCACAAACTAACTAGAGGAATGGTGCCATATTACACTACATGTAGGTACTTGTACAGTTACCTTTTTATTCTTCTCTGCAAATGCTACAACATTGATACGGTTTTTTACAGGTTAATACATGTACAAGCCATGTCTGTGTACCAAAGACACCACAGCCAACGTGAACATTTCAACAAATCACAATGCACATCAGTGGTCACATTTCAGTGTTTTGTTAAGAATTTAATGTGCACATTCAATATCATATCCTTGTTTTGATTGCTGCAATCAAAATAAGCACAGTAATTTTGTATGTGTGCGTTTGTGTAGGGGGGGGGTTGCTGAGAGTCACTGTAAAAACATTTTGCAGAGAACCTTGCCCACAATATTTTGTCTCCTTGAAAATTCTCAGTTTAGCCCTTAGAGCAATGTTTTTGTCCTTCCTCCGTTGTCTACACAGAGCACAGAGAAAGTCACAGAGCTGTCCATTTAAACACAAACACAGTTAAGCTGTCATCCAAACCAGCGGGTGTTTTGGGGGCTTCAGGCGTTAGGAAACTGCCATCTCCACATCGCCCTTTAGGCTACATTTATGACAAGCACGCCGTCTTAATATTTGTACTATACATATTTTACCCCTGTATGGGAGCCGGGGATCACTGGTTATTAACCTGGCTATGGCCCAAGCCATTGGTGTCAGCTTTCAATTGGGTTAACTTGACATTAATACACTAAGTGTGTCGCGGTGGGGAACCACGGTGACGGTTCAATAAGCATTGATGAAACTGTTTACAGAGCGTGTTCGAGAGATAACAATTTGCAAGTGTGCCAGGGTTTAATACTGCAATTTGCATTTTTTTGTCTCGCGGGTGTCTGCTTCCAAAACAAAAAAATTCTCCAAATCATTCATGCAAATTTTGTTTACAAAAGATTAACATTGAAAAGTAACTTAAAACTAAACATTTTTTGGAGTGCAGATTTGAACCACTTAACCATAGTTCAACATTGAATCATTGTTGTTGGGTTAAAAAAATATTGTTTGCATAATCTGTGTATTCTTTCAAATCCTCAAAGATTCAAGCAACATATTTTGAAATTAAATTGAAACTGATTATAAACACAATGTTTCTTTGGTTTGAAAAAAATAAATAATAAGATTTGTTTTTCTGTCAAAATTCGTTCGCAGAAAACAAATAAAAATAAATTGACCATCAGCCCACCCCAATATTTTGGGGAAACCCCCCCCAAAAAAAACAGTAAACATTTTTTACAAAAATATAAAAAGAGAGGAAAACATTTTCAATTTTGTTTTCCGTTGTGTAAACTTCCTCGCCAGTTCCGTGTGAGTGCGTGCAAGCATGACCGTATGACTGAGTTTACATTGTACGAAACGAACGCAAGTATACAAGTTTGACATAAATATTTATTCTATGATTAAGCCTATGTTGTCAATTACAAAATAATACAAAAGTTGAGGTTTGGCAATTCAATTTCTGATAAAAATTCCTCAAAATGCAGACTCAATTGTGTTCTTTTTCTGGGAAAGTTCGGGCAAGCAATCTGCGACCAAAGCTTGCCCGATCGGGCAATTAAGAAAGACATTTTTTTTTTAGGCCTGATTATTTATGTATACATGGTAAGTTTCTTGAAAAACACTAGACTGCAGGACTTGTTTAGTTTTGGGGTTACTGGCCCAATTCTAAATTGATAAGACTCTCTGGCTAGAAGTCCAATAATTATTTCAAGCTCAGAACAAGTCACTGACTGGACTTTGATCAGCAATTCCACAATGTTGAAATTTTAAATTGAGTCTCAAGTCTTAAAATCCAATTATAATCCTGTCCATAATCCTTGGAAATGCATTGCACTGGTACAATAATGCCAGGCCTGATACTTAACGGAGGCATTTGCCTCCATGCCCTTGGTTATTGCCTTGAAATGCTCCAGTAGAAATTTCATTTCACGCATAGAGGTAGCCTTTACATGTACAAAAACAAAAAAATGCCCTGCCGCCCTTACAAGAACGATGTACATGTATCAAGCCTATATTGATATAATACTAAAGGCCTGAAATTTCATCATTGAGAGGGCAACGCCATTATTGAGAGGGCAAGGCCATTTTCATTTTACACTTCCATTGGAAAATCTTGAAGTCTATGGGAAGCACCGAGGCCAAGACCAGGGCATCAGAAGTCTTTGTAATTCCCTGACACTATTGACCCCTACCACAGCAAAATGTGCTACCATTCAACCATTTTGGGAGTAAATTCCTTTGTGTACATTTTGACTCCCAAAATGGCAGACAGGAAAGGCACGTTATGAAATGGGTCAATAGAAGAATCTTGAAAACCTCATTTTTGGATGATTTTGGGCCATTATCGGTATATTTGTAGCTACCTTTAATTAACCTTTCAACTTTGACCTCACCTGTTTTTGATTTATAAATGCAGAGAGATCCGATGCCTTTCTTCTTTCCAAATATCGTCGACTCATCATTCCTCAAGTACATGAATTTCATAGTGCCTAATTTGATGCCCATGCCAGCTAGTGGACTGGGATTTTGTGAAAAGGACGATGCGATTGCTGTTATTTCACTTGGTGCAGCCTGTTAAAAAATCAAAGTAAAATAAATAGACTACCGTCCAAAGTGCCACCTATGTAAATAACACAACATATTCAAAAAAGAAATGAAAGGGCTTCACATTTTCACTTTTATCAGAGTAGTCAGTTTTGCATTCAGTTTTGTGGTTTTCAGTGGGGGGGGGGAGAACTCCAAAACATGAAGATACACCCTATTGTGACTTCGGTATTTTATGACAGAAACTAACGTAACAACGTTTTTTTATTTGGTTTGCGAAGGGATGTGCCTGGGAGTATAACAACCAAATTGTGCATGATTATAGAAAGTTTTGATTTTCAAAAGCATCCATCCATTTTCCGTGGCAGTCAATAAACTGATGCATTTTCAATGCTGAAATAACAAATAAACTCATCATTTTCTGCCGAGTTAATAACACCGTTATTTTATCTTTCAGAGGTGGTAGCTTGGTGGAAGAAACATTACCAGGCTGGTGAGAGCAATGTACAGGTCAGAAGTGTCTCTTCACATAAAATTCTTTTTTTTTTAAATTTCAGTATTTTAAACGCAAACATTTTTCTTTACATTTCTGATGATAAAACTGATAGATAGGCCTAACTAATTTATGTTGTGAAAAGTGAAGTTCTGGTTCTAGATTTTTCTGAAGATCTGCCCAGTCATACAAGATTTACAACACACTGCAAATGAACACTTTTGTCCATTGTGATGTGTACTAATATATTTTATAAAAATTTACTTTAAATTCTACGCCTAAAACTTTAAAAAGTAAAACTAGTGAAATTATCACCTTCCCTTGAGTTGTGGAAATTTACACTGCTGATTTGAGGGTTTTTATATTAAAGTCATTCATTCATTAAATGATTATGGATTAACTAAACAAGAAGTAGGGCATATGCTAGCCCCATTAATAGTGCCAAATTCTCTGGACTTCCTCCGATCCTTGGCCCTACGCCCACGTACCTCCAGGAGGCGACATTTGTTTTCGAACAGAAACTCACGTTTTTATGCCGAGATTTTTTCCCCAGTTGTCACTTATTGTAGCTCATTTGTGGACAGCACATTAATTCGAAAAAGAGCTCACTCGTTTTGGTGTAATTTATGAAGAAAACCGGCGGCGTAACTGACACGGTTTGACTGCCCGGCATCCGCGATTTTGATAATGCGCTATGGTCTTGGTGCAAGACGTTTCTCGTTTACCTTTCACGCACAGTGCGGCCGACGACCCGCTCATTCAACTCGCCAATAGCGCGCGGGGCGGTTCGTGGGCTTAAGTCAGGTGTTCGTGGCGCGCGCTATTGGCGAGTCGAATGAGCGGGTCGTCGGCCGCGCTGTGCGTGAAAGGTAAACGAGAAACGTCTTGCACCAAGACCATAGCGCATTAGCAAAATCGCGGATGCCGGGCAGTCAAAACGTGTCAGGTAACGCCGCCGGTTTTCTTCATAAATAACACCAAAACGAGTGAGCTCTTTTTCGAATTAATGTGCTGTCCACAAATGAGCTACAATAAGTGACAACTGGGGAAAAAATCTCGGCATAAAAACGTGAGTTTCTGTTCGAAAACAAATGTCACCTCCTGGAGGTACATGGGCGTAGGGCCAAGGATCGGAGGAAGTCCAGAGAATTGGCACTATTAATGGGGCTAGGCATATGCCATTTATTTTCTTCACATTATAATACAGACAAAAAGATTGTGCACAGGAAAATCAGTCAACCACTGAGTGACTGACTCAGCGACTGAAACCACCTGCTGACTCTGACACACATGACACAGGTCCACATTATTTAACGCAAAAAATTACAATTTACAAAGCCCTACTTTTTCTTCCTTTTTTTTCTCTTAGTCGCCGTGCAAAACAGAAAGATTTGGACCACGCATCAATATGACAAAACATACTGGACAGGGTAGGAATGTAAACGGAAGTCCTATTTCTTCCCGCCCCCTCCGAAGTCGAAGAAGAGTTTTGGTCAGCAAAAGGTTTCAATAATTTGATTCAGTGGCAATTTCACCTACCTGCAACGACCAAGGTTTGTTCGTTGACATCCACGGGTTGCCGTCATTTACTCCAAAAATCCCGACCTTTGAGAGCTGACTTGGTCCCGACTCCCCACGTTTCTGTATTTCTGCAACATAGTAGCCATCCAGGGAGTCTTTGTATGCATCCCAAGCCATTGTGTTGTGTATTTTTGTTCAAATTTAGGGCACAAATTGGTCACCAAAGACAGCCTTTTGGAGAGTACTCAACTCGAACATTAACAGAGAACGATCAACTCAAATGATTTCTAGACAATCCACACACGCGCGCGCGCGCGAGCCGAAAATAGTCTGGAACAGGTCCCACGAAGACGTAGGAAGATTATATGTTATGGTCTGGTTCCAGACCTAAAAACGTGAATTAAAATACACGCCCACCACTAAGATATAATGTGGGCGGGGCTCGGGTGGATCTGCTAGGGGTGGGTTTGGAGTAGGCGTTAATAAGGGGGGGGGGGGGTCTTTAATTTAATATTTTTCTTCAAACCTGAGAGGGGGGTGGGTAGGGGGTTGACAGAAGTGGGTTCAAACTAGGTTCCCTGAGGCACTGGATGGGAAGAAAAAGGAGAGTACAAGACAGATGTAGATGAGTTGAGTTGGAAATGGTTACGTGGTGATGGTGACGTTTTGAGGTAACCTCATAGGTCTGGGAGTAGGTTGGGGGTGGTGTTGAAATCAATCATGGCAATTGTTTTGCAATGTTCACACTATTTGAAACATGTTTTAACCTACGTCTTGAAGCGCAGCATACCCGAACTGCCACTCAACAAGTTTACCATAGAATTTTTTTACTTTATTTCAATTTACCAAATACATGTACGCATATTAATTAGCTTACAATCAAAACAATATAATTTTTATTTCTATTTACAACAAGTTCGTGTACTTCAGTAAAAAGCAACCAATCTTGAACCTTTGTTACAAAATTAACAGATATTTAATTGATCCTTTACAAAATATTGTCCTTATAAACAAGAAGAGTACATCAGACAGAGTACCCCCCCCCCCCAATGATTGATAACATTGTTGCATTCTTAACAGTTTATCCTTTATTAATACAATTTTTTGAAAAACATCAAAATGGACACCAAAATGCCATGAATTAAATCTGAGAAGTGAAACATATTTTGATGATTGTGTACACCATGATTTTATCCCACAGAATCTTATTACTATGGCCAAGTTCGCAAAATGATCAATTGTCAACCAGCGACCAATGATAACTGGTACTCATGCTCAAAAACCTGTGTTGGGTACCAGGCAGGCATGATACTTTACCCTTAGAACAAAGTATAAGAATTTTCTTAAGGGCTTTGCTATAGACTTTTCAGGCCATTTAAGAAAAAATTGCTGATTTTTTTCTGAGGGCAAACAAAATCGGAAATCAGACATAAGTAGGAAGGATATCATGCCTGGTACCAAGCAACATCCCTGTCTGTAATTCGCCATATTTTTGACCGCATGAGGGCGCTTTCTTCAGGGAATGTCTTGCATCACATTTACAGTTTCATCTTATTTTAATTGCCTGTATGTAGTTTTCTTGCATCAGTGACGAAACACATAAACATAATAATAACAAAAAATTTAAAAAAAACACGTTTTTTTACTTGTTTTTCATCACGTAAAAATTGGTCCACAAACTCCCTCACACGGCGAATTGCAATTGTGAACAGGTGAAACGGAACGGAACTATTTTCTCTTGAACAGCCTTAGGTGGCATCTGAATTGGTGGCTGTTGCTGAAGCTAGGGGTGTTGCTAAGACCATCCTTAGCCTCAATGCATGTTAACATGCTGCAGCTGTTGTCAAGGATGTTGTTATGGGCCTCCTATGCTATATATAGCATGCTAACATGGCGACCAAGTCACAGTATCATAACATATACATAAAACAAATAGACTTTGTAAAAACAATCATGATATGGTAAGTATGAAGTCTATATACTAACGACTTAGTGCAATCTCCAAAGTTACACTTTGTTTTAAAAAATACAGAAAAAAGAGAGGGAAAATAGGATGTAACAGCCTCTCTCTCACACACACACACACACAAAATAAAAAATAAAGAAATTTGTCGAAAATATTAGATGTTCATAAGATTAAAGTTAATGTAAGATTTGAAACATGGTAGAGATGAACATTGGGCAATTCTTGAGGGTAAACCACACCCACATTTCATGGAATGGCTTTAGCAGAAAACAAATTTCTGCTATTAAGGAAACGGTGAGTGGGGAACCAGTAAATATAATGTGGTATTTTTGCAGGTAATCTTTTTCTGGTAAAGCACAGTTGTTTTTTGCTTAGCCAAGTGTTGTGCTAAGGAAGGTCTATGAAATAAAGCCCATTAAAAAATTCCTACTCAGAAGACAAACATACTTGAAACATAGTAAGTTTGCCATAACACTCAAATCTCTCTCTTTGAGCTGTGATGGTTCTGAAAAGATCCAGTTGTGTAACAACTCAGAATGCAAAATTTTGATCAGTATGCTTTGATTGTTTTCAGGAGAAATTGAGTAAGGTTTGTGGTAAACACAATGTATATAAAATCTCTCTAATGAATTGTAGTGGTTCTGAAAAGAACCATTGGTGTTACAACTCAACATTTCAATCAGTATGCTATCATTGTCTTCAGGAAACAAGTTGAGAGATTTGATATAGATGGTGGTACCACAAACCTTGCTAGGATGTATCTCTACTCTACAAACTTTCAAATTAAACATACTTAACAATATTTTTGAAAGGTAATTTGAAATTGTAAAAAAACAATTGTCCTAATAAGTTGGATTATGATTTACAAATTTGAAGAGCCTCTCACAGAAGGCAAAATGGAGAGTGAGATTATAGTATAAGACTGTTTTCAGAAAACTTACATTATAAACAAATCAATTATTTGATGTTTATAATTTATACATTACAATAAAGGTTACATGACATTTATCAATATCATTTGTAATTTCTATTAATTCTTCACCACATTTCAACAAAAACTTACAATTTTATCAAAAAGCAAATCAAGGAAAAGGTTTGTCTGTCAATCGAGTTTGAAATGGTGTGCTTATCTGTGTGTAACTTTTGGGAGTTGCACTAAGACCCCTTGCATTGGCCACCATCGCTGAGGTCAAACAATGGAAACGGGCACAGGTGTATGCGCCGTGCACAACTCTCAGCCAATGATAGGTCTTCATTGAACTTCAGTGAGGGCGCTGTTTTGGGTTGTGACGCCGTCTGCAAGGGGTCTATTTATAAAGAGGGTACCTTCTCACTGCTAGTTTACACAGAAATCAAGGCAGCCTCTCTTCAATGGGAGAGCTTGGTTGTCTGTCCGTTACTACTATTAACTACTACTATAACTCCGTCAACCCAAGTGGCTACTTGAGATGAGAGAAATATCTGCAAAAGATTTGTGGGTATGATTCCTACAAAAGTAAGGAGTTAATCAATGAAAAGAAATAACTAAGACTTGATCATACACTTTAATTCATGCTGCAGCTGTAAAAATTTTCCAAATCGTCATGAGAAAATTGACTTTATAAAAGCAAGCAATCTAGTATTCCTAAACCATAATCCACTCCAAATCCTTCTCTGGTTCTGATGAATTCTGTCCTACACAGAGCAAGTTCCATCAAGGATCAATGGTTAACTAGTGGTTGGTTAGTGACGTAGGTAATGTCTGCATATCATGTCACCAGCACCACAAAATGGCGATGGCCAGTTTGTTATTGTTTTTGAGGAAGTATAGATGAAAGTGACATGGACACTCGACTGATATTTTCTCAGTATATCAGTATATCTCACAAGTGGTAACATGTGCCTCAATGAACAGTGCACACACATTTATGGCAAGCTCTTTATTTAAATAAATAAATAAAATGAGCAATATTGTTGCAACAGTTGGTACAATCACGTATGTGTGATTTGGGTAAAAACAAGTAGGATCAACATTATCATTATTTCTGATAACTGGTACTCTCTGCACTGTGCTATTAAATTGGCTAAACCAGCGATGTGACCAACCTCAATAGACTAGTCACCAATCATCGACTAGACTTATCCAACCATCGTTCACCGGTGTGCACTCAATCAGAGTTAGTCAAACTATGGTTAACTATGGTCCTTGATAGAATATGCTTACTGCTAATCTAGCCATGCCTATTGGCAAAAAGGTAAGGCCTACCAGTCTCACTACTGTGTTACAATGTAGGGTTATGCTTAGCACTGGTGGACTTGCACTAGAGGCAGACACTACTATCAGGCCATGGTCGTCGTTGTACCAGTGTGAGACCTTTTTTACAATTAGTGCGTCATTATAACGTCAAATTTCACTATTAATACACAATTTTCTAGAGATGTGTTCAATTTGACAGCTGCGTGTTACGAGTTCAAAGTTTAAGCTTGATTTTCCTTGGACTCAATGTCAACCTGGACAAGCTGATCCTCTTCGATGACTACAACAGCTGGTACATCCTCCTCAACCAATCCTGCTACGGTGTGTAAGGTGGGCATGGTTTGCTCGTTGATGGGCGACCGTGACTGCAAATTCACATTATCGTCGTCAATGATGTCCGAGTCTGAGTCGTTCTCGGTCATGGCGGTGGATGCGTCCACTTGACTGACATTCCTGTGTTCGACTCCTCCCCACGCCCCATCCATATCTGGGGACGAAGCAGCCGAGGTGTTTGCAGTGCCCCCAGGGTGGTTGCCGGAGGGTGAGAGCAGAGGGGTGTGCTCTGTGGGACTCCCAGAGCTTTCATCGGAATCGCTCTCATCAGAGTCTGCTTCTCCGGCCGGTATCACTTTACGTTTGCAGACTGGACAGGTGCGGCGATTATTGGTCAGCCAAGGGTCAACACACTTGCAGTGAAATGCTGTGGATTGGACCAAATACAAGTAAAAACGACCTCACATTACAATACTTATTATTGAATAGGTTAAGACACACATAAAGCAAACTACACTCTCACTCCAGATGGGTATTTTGGGGCATTGCTGTTTCAAATGTCTTTGCTACATTTACATGTAAGATACAGAAATAATGATTTAAACACATTGGCATGGCCAGGTTTTTCATTGGAAGGGGCTGAATGTCTCAAGAGCGTTAAGCTGTCAGAGTGGGGGAGCATTAAGTAGACAGAATGGGGAAGGTGTAAAGGGAGGGAGGTTCTGAAGTGGATTGGAGGGGGGGTGGGGCATTTGGGAGCATTGAATAAAACATAGGTATTCCAGGACTTATATTATCACATGTGATGTAAAGTAAAGTGTGTGATTTTAGGTTTTTCTTACCGTGATTGCAGGGGAGGATGCGCAGTTTGTCGCCCTCTTCATAGTCATCCAGGCAGATTGCGCAGACGTCATACGCATCACCTGTTATATTCAGATGCAAAGCAAAAAATGAAATCTACCCTTCAACCAGCGGCGGCGGAACACTTTTAAAAGTGGGGGGGCCCTTTTTTTCCCTATGTATTTTATTTCCATTTGCACAACATAGGTATGTAGGCACAAACCGGCTATGTTGGGCTATTTGGGGTACAAAATAGACCCACACATGACTCTGAAGGTCTTCCAGGAGTAGAGTAGACCAATCCCTTAAAGAAACTGTCAAATTTGGCCGTTATCGAGCATTTTCAAATATCTAAGTTCACATGATTTATCTGAACCAATTCTTTTACGCAGATAAATCACAAGATCTTTGGAGTTAATTTTACTTTCAGCGATCTAAAAAGTGTATTACTGAACCAAATTCAACTCGACTGGGTTAACAACAGGAGCGATTGACGCAGCTCTAAGCCAAAATGCAATTTACCCGTAAAAATGGCGTTTTTCGGGAACGATCGTTAGACAAAATTACTATACCTTACTGAACAGCTACCACCATTCTGTGATTTGCCAATTGGCCATCAAGACGTGTTTTGTTAGATCGACTAAATGCAGATTGTGTCTACGTCATTCAGCCGCTAAGCTAATCGGCTAACGTGGCGAGTGCGCATGCTCATAAGACGCATCCCGACCGCACCTCTAGCCTCTTTCTAGAATGGTGTCTTTATGAGCATGCGCACTTGCAGACAAGCATTTTTCAAAACGGCCGCACAAATTTTTTTTTAATGAATTATCGGCCATAGGTTGATTTAATTTGTGAATATGTATATGTAAATATAATACAGGGTTGCTTGGAGTATTGAGACCACATGACTCATACAATAAAATCTTGACTATTGACCTGAAGACAGCACAGAAAGTGGTTTATGGGAGTTGTTGATTTTTAATGTAAATAATTATGGTGGTGTTTCAGTGGGTGTGTTGTTCATCCTACCTTTTACAGAAATCAAAACAGGACAAAACAAGGTCACAATACTGCACCAAACTACACGTTTCACTTTCAGATATAAAAATGTACAGGGCAGCGACCCACACCACCCGGTACTCAGAGCTACATTCTATACCTTGCCACTTCAAAGAAGGACATTACAGTGTTGACTTGTTTTTAATTAAGATGAATTTTAAACCATTTATGGGTATGATGAGCTAGCACACATTGGTGATTCAGTGCAAATCAAGGAACCTCCAATGTGAGACCCAGCACAATGAATTTGAAAAAAACAAACACTTTCGCGGTAATATGCGCCATCATGTTCAGGCGTGCTATTAAACCAATGGACCATCGCACCAGTCCTCAGTAAACTTTGGGAAACCTAATTTGTAAAGTGAATAGTGATTAGGGCCTACGTGGTGGACATGTTCATGGACGGTGAAACTTGTTTTCAAATTGAAACACAATTGTCATTATCATCGGCGTTTATACAAATCAGCAAAATTTCCCCCTTGAAAAAATAATCGAGAACCACAAACTAGAAAAAGAAAAAGTAACACTATCGATTTAAATATAGGAATCAAACTTTAATAATAAAACAATAATAATTTTCTGTTTCGAGGGATGAAAAAAGAAACTTGAAGAAAACCCCTATTGACAGTTACTCGATCGCGCAACATTGCACGTGAGAGGCACTAGCGTAGTCCGCTGGGCTATATACGCGGGAATGAAAGATTCGGTAGCAAAATACTTTATATAATGTTACATCATGCAGTCGTGTACGCGTCAACAGGGGGAGGGTGGGCTCGTTTCGCATCATTTTACCACTGCTTAACTAAATGAACTAGAAATATTTTCGGGGCCTAATAAAGATGACATCGGGGTTATTATCAGATGTATATGGTGAGCCTTATTAAAATGGGAGACTACATTTAAAAAAACATCTGACACTACATTGCGGCTAAAGCTGAAATTGCGGCTGGTGCATGCTAACGGCTTCTAATGGGAATAACGCACGGAGACACGTTGTGGCGGAGCCGGGATTCCGGAACCAGCCCGCTAAGTCAGCCTATTTTTTACACCCAATCGCTAGTCTCGTGTTTGCTACTCGCACCAGCGGTGACTCGCACTGCAGGACTGGTGAAATGTGCATCGTGGGCCATTACTATTAACTATAATCTATTGTCCGGGGATGGCAACTCGCCTAAGTTTGGCGTTACTTGCTGTTTTGTTGTTATATTAATAAGATTATTTTGAGAAATGTAAAGGTGTGTATAATATTACAAAAGGTATTGTCAGTGAACCATAATTTGGTTTCAAAAGCTCGATTAAAAGTGGGGGGGGGCAAAATGACTACATTTTCCAAAGTGGGGGGGCAACGGCCCCCTCGGCCCCCCCCGGTTCCGCCGCCGGTGCCTTCAACATAAAATAAATGTATCGTACAACATTAGTACAGTGGTCAAAATAAACACTTCATAAAAGCATCTTGCAATTTTCACTTTCTTTTTTTAATTTTCCCTTTTCAATTAAAGCGGAAATATATTCAAATGTTTTTTACCATTGTTAATGTATTAACAATGTATTGTATTGTGTCATGTATTTTACCATTGTTAAGTGGCCCTTTCAGCTACTGCTGCTGGTCATTTTTTGTTTGTATATAGCAATAAAATTAAAATTAAAATAAAAAAATAAAATAAAAATGTTGTTGTCATTCTCTCAAGAGCAACAGAGGAAGTACCTCAGTTCAAAATATATCTTATTCACTCGAGAGTTGAACCTTGTTTTTAAGCTCGTTGCTAGCTAGTCTACAGGTGATTTAGAATATAATGTACAGTAAAGCCTCATTCATACTTAACACAAAAGCAAATGCAAAGTGAAATACCTGACCAAAACAATCAGTTTGTGCTGTTTTCAACATCTTGATGCAAACAAATTTACTTCGTTTTCGCAATTCCCTTTAAGTACATGTACGAGATGGACTTTAGACTTTCTTCTTGCTGCGGAGGGCATTTGCAGTAAACATTTGCTACCTATTCCCTGGTCCGACAGATTCTCACCTTTCACAAATTTCTTGACAGGTATCTTTTTCAGATTTGTACGGGACAGTCTGGCCCGTTTAAGTTGTCGTCTGTCGCGGACGTACTTTGCAGCCTGGGAAAAAAAAAAACCTCAACAAATTTAAATCAATGATGCACCTATTATTTGATCTACAGAAATTTATTGTTGAGCCATGAAAATATGGAAATATGTTGCCATGGAAATGTCGAAAGAGTCAGCTTTAGACAAATTAGTTAAAATTATTATTAAGTGCAATGGCTGACCTACATGTACATAATATAGACTTTTCAAGCTATTTAATACAAAATTTGCTGGCTTTTTTTTCCCAAGGGCAAAAAATCGGAAACCAGATTAAAGTTGGAAGAATATCATGAATTACTGTTACTAAGAATAGCATACATAAATATTTCATGCATCAAACTATAGCGAAGGATGTTTGCTGTGTGACAATAAACCCTATAGAGTCCATTCATTTCTGTACACAATGTTTTTAGTAGAAATTGTCTGGAAGTATAATTCAAAGCAGAAATGTTGTTTTGGTGTAAAAATGTAGAATGGGAAACAGTGCAAAATGATAATTCAGGACATGATCTTCACTTTGACCTTTTTTGGATAAGTTGAAGTAGGTCACATCTTTCAGCCCCTTGCGGATGCTATGGGCATTTTGGTACAAGCTTCTTGCTGTGGCCGCTATAATCTCTAAAGGATCTTAAGTGTGCAAATGGGTGACTTGCTTTGGGCCATTTATCATGCTAGATGTAGGTGAATGTTATATGAGAACTGTTACAAATTCAACTGAGACATCCCACTAAGGGTTACAAGGCACATATTTACGGCCCATTTCCTTCAAGACAACTATGTGGTGTTTTTTTAATATGCATTACATAGCACATAGGACCAACAGCTTTAAGTCCCAACTCTGGGACAAAAATTGTGTAAAAGTGTCTTTCTTAAGGATACAAATGAAATTACAAGAACCAAGAACCCATACTCTGATAACACCAGGGACCAATGACCAGAACCAAGAACCCATACTCTAATAATACCAGGGGCCAATGACCAGAACCAAGAACCCATACTCTAATAATACCAGGGACCAATGACCAGAACCAAGAACCCATACTCTAATAATACCAGGGGCCAATGACCAGAACCAAGAACCCATACTCTGATAACACCTTGGGCCAATGACCAGAACCAAGAACCCATACTCTAATAATACCAGGGACCAATGACCAGAACCAAGAACCCATACTCTAATAATACCAGGGGCCAATGACCAGAACCAAGAACCCATACTCTGATAACACCTTGGGCCAATGACCAGAACCAAGAACCCATACTCTAATAATACCAGGGGCCAATGACCAGAACCAAGAACCCATACTCTGATAACACCTTGGGCCAATGACCAGAACCAAGAACCCATACTCTAATAATACCAGGGGCCAATGACCAGAACCAAGAACCCATACTCTAATAAAACCAGGGACCAATGACCAGAACCAAGAACCCATACTCTAATAATACCAGGGGCCAATGACCAGAACCAAGAACCCATACTCTGATAACACCTTGGGCCAATGACCAGAACCAAGAACCCATACTATAATAATACCAGGGACCAATGACCAGAACCAAGAACCCATACTCTGATAACACCTTGGGCCAATGACCAGAACCAAGAACCCATACTCTAATAATACCAGGGACCAATGACCAGAACCAAGAACCCATACTCTAATAATACCAGGGGCCAATGACCAGAACCAAGAACCCATACTCTGATAACACCTTGGGCCAATGACCAGAACCAAGAACCCATACTCTAATAATACCAGGGACCAATGACCAGAACCAAGAACCCATACTCTAATAATACCAGGGGCCAATGACCAGAACCAAGAACCCATACTCTAATAATACCAGGGACCAATGACCAGAACCAAGAACCCATACTCTAATAATACCAGGGGCCAATGACCAGAACCAAGAACCCATACTCTGATAACACCAGGGACCAATGACCAGAACCAAGAACCCATACTCTGATAACACCAGGGGCCAATGACCAGAACCAAGAACCCATAATCTGATAACACCTTGGGCCAATGACCAGAAACAAGAAACCATACTCTGATAACGCCAAGGGCCAATGACCAGAACCAAGAACCCATACTCTAATAATACCAGGGGCCAATGACCAGAACCAAGAACCCATACTCTAATAATACCAGGGGCCAATGACCAGAACCAAGAACCCATACTCTGACATTTGTCTGATAATACCAGGGACCAATGACCAGAACCAAGAACCCATACTCTAATAATACCAGGGGCCAATGACCAGAACCAAGAACCCATACTCTAATAATACCTTGGGCCAATGACCAGAACCAAGAACCCATACTCTGACATTTGTCTGATAATACCAGGGGCCAATGACCAGAACCAAGAACACATACTCTAATAATACCTTGGGCCAATGACCAGAACCAAGAACCCATACTCTAATAATACCAGGGGCCAATGACCAGAACCAAGAACCCATACTCTAATAATACCAGGGGCCAATGACCAGAACCAAGAACCCATACTCTAATAATACCTTGGGCCAATGACCAGAACCAAGAACCCATACTCTAATAATACCAGGGGCCAATGACCAGAACAAGAACCCATACTCTAATAATACCAGGGACCAATGACCAGAACCAAGAACCCATACTCTAATAATACCAGGGACCAATGACCAGAACCAAGAACCCATACTCTGATAACACCTTGGGCCAATGACCAGAACCAAGAACCCATACTCTAATAACACCAGGGACCAATGACCAGAACCAAGAACCCATACTCTAATAATACCAGGGACCAATGACCAGAACGAAGAACCCATACTCTGATAACACCAGGGACCAATGACCAGAACCAAGAACCCATACACTTATAATACCAGGGACCAATGACCAGAACCAAGAACCCATACTCTGATAACACCAGGGACCAATGACCAGAACCAAGAACCCATACTCTAATAATACCAGGGACCAATGACCAGAACCAAGAACCCATACTCTGATAACACCTTGGGCCAATGACCAGAAACAAGAACCCATACTCTAATAACACCTTGGGCCAATGACCAGAACCAAGAACCCATACTCTGATAACACCTTGGGCCAATGACCAGAAACAAGAAACCATACTCTGATAACACCAGGGGCCAATGACCAGAACCAAGAACCCATAATCTGATAACACCTTGGGCCAATGACCAGAAACAAGAAACCATACTCTGATAACGCCAAGGGCCAATGACCAGAACCAAGAACCCATACTCTAATAATACCAGGGGCCAATGACCAGAACCAAGAACCCATACTCTAATAATACCAGGGACCAATGACCAGAACCAAGAACCCATACTCTAATAATACCAGGGGCCAATGACCAGAACCAAGAACCCATACTCTGACATTTGTCTGATAATACCAGGGACCAATGACCAGAACCAAGAACCCATACTCTAATAATACCAGGGACCAATGACCAGAACCAAGAACCCATACTCTAATAATACCTTGGGCCAATGACCAGAACCAAGAACCCATACTCTGACATTTGTCTGATAATACCAGGGGCCAATGACCAGAACAAAGAACTCATACTAAGATAACACCAGGGGCCAATATCATAGAGCTGCCTCACTGACAGAATTTGTGCATACAGTGCGATTTCCATTTTGTAGCATGCTAATCACAAGCACGGGAAAAGACATGCTAACCTCCTGGCGCTTACAGTAAGCAAACAAATAACGAAACAATACATGGTGAACGCGCAAGCTGGCAACCTAATTTTCTTGATAAACTGTGAAATACGCTTAAGCAAAATTTTCTGCTATAGTTAGCACGAAAATTCACTTATCGTTAAGCAGCTCTATGAAATTTTCCCCAGAACTTCGCAATCCAAAGATGGCAAAGTTCATATTGAAGAGAAGACACACAGTATCAACTCACAAAATGAGGAAGGGGACGATGGCATTTGGGATTACCCACAGTTGGAAGGGGGGAGGCACATGATGTAGGTACCCAGAGGTAGTGAAAGACTTGACTTACCACGTAAATACCAAAGAAGACAATGCACGTTGACGAAACAATGACAAAAGGAAAGAGGAAATAGCCAGCGGGGAAGTTGATATAGGGGGTAAGTTTCACTGCCGTCCTGTACCAACCGCACACCAGAGGAATAAAACACACAACACCAGGATCAAAAACAGTGTAATCAACATCAAAGTTTGAGGACGGTGTGATGCTGTGGCACAGGATGGAAGTGAATTGCAAATGTCTTTTGAATTATCTTTTCATATGATGGAATTAAGTGGATTGCAATTGTCTTTTCATTGTAGTCACTTTAGTTTGTTTGTTAAGTCTTTTGACAACAGACCCCTTGCACAGCCCCCATCGCTGAGGTCAAACAACGTGCACTATTGTATAAACCATGCACAACTATGAGCCAATGATAGTCATCCTTTGGCCTCAGTGAGGGCGTTGTTTGAGATTGTGACGTCATCTGCGAAGGAGGTTATATTGGGGTCAAGAGAAATGTGCTACAAATACCCGTGCAGTTGAATTGTTTCAAATGGTTGGTCAACTCACTGGGAAAGTATCACCAAGTGTAGGAGGGTTATGGAACTCATTTCATGCAAAGATCATGAACTTCATGCATTTTGTAAAAACACAAAGCAAACGTTTGGAAGGAAGAGGGCCGGGGAAAGAAGGGGGGGGAAAAGGTGTGTTAAGAATATCTACATTTAACATCCACTTCTACATGCCTTGCCACAACAAACACAACAGTAGCTGATTTATCGACACATTGGAAGGTATCTGCATATCAGTAGATTTTACAAATCACAAAAACCTAAGAAAAATCGGATTACTTTCAAGGATGTGTGCCATACTGCCTCAACCAAAGTAACAAATCGAGAAATAGAATTAGCTGTTGCAAACTGCTCACCTACCAAAATGACCAGATGGTATAAATGTTCAAATTATTAATGGCCTCACAATTTGACCCTAGCAGAGTATTTCTCAAAGACTCTGCTGCGGTCAAAACGTGAGCCCATTGAACAATTTTTATATAATAAAACAACTGAAAATATACCTGTTAAGAACCCCTTTGATATATTGTTTCCAATAAATTTCATTTAAAATAATGCTCTCTGGGAACGCCCACAAAAACAAGCCTGGCACATGATGTATTAGATGTGATGTCACTGGTGGAACGAGAAATGTTAAGAAATGCTCATGCTACTACAACAGTACATGCCTGTACGGTAGCAATGACATTCAGAAATGTTGGTTAGATTCCTTAATCCATCAATGTCGTTACATCATAAGCAAGGCATGTTTATGTGAGTATTCCAGGAGAGCATTGTTTAAAATGAAAAAGAATATAAAGGGGGAAAGTCACAGGTTTGCAGCTGATTCATTATTTACTAATTACAAACTTTTACATGGCATATGGACAAGGTGGTACAGCACACACCCATTTATGAAAGAACCTTCACAGATAACTTTTAAAGATAACGTTATCAGAGCCAAAGATGATAGTACTGCAAACAAAAATTATTCATTTGCACTATGTACTTATTTCACATTCAATGAGCTTTTGAATCTACCGGTCAATTGAATTTAAAATCCTGTATACCTTTGGGGCGTCCATAAATCCAGCCATTGTACATTCATTGATTACTAATAAACTTACCATGAAGAATATCATAATGATGAAGCAAACGCCTACAATACTTATGAATGGGATGATGTATACACTATATGGGAAGGTGAATTCGGAATTCAAATTAATTTTGCTCCTGGGTATAAAAGAACGGGAGGAAATTTCACACAAAAATTATATCAGTATTAATTGCACATGATGTCAGGCCAATAAAAAAAATGAGTGTTTCCGGTCCAGCAGCCAGGCACATTTTTTCTCTGCTCATTTTCTGGTTTTGGTTTCCTGTTTAGTACCGCTGAATTGAAATTGATCAAAACAGTTTTGTGTGCTTGAAGTTTCCTTTTTGATTTTGTGCACAAATAAATTGCATGTCTGTCACAAGCACTACGGATAAACATTCTGAACACTACGATACTCTGCTGTTGTATAATCAAGGCAAGGCCAGAAGAAGTTCATTTTTCTTTTAGAACGGCCTAACTTTAACAAGCAAAGTTTTCTGTTGCAAGAATTTCAGAGCATACTACTGAGACTGTAGAGGGGAAACAAATAAAACATATTCTCTTTCCCTAGTAAAAATTTTTCCCCATCCGCTGGACAAGGAACAACATTTTTTACGATGGCCTCTGCACCAACTGTAGGAACAATGATTTTCCATTTCAGGGAATTGCAGGTAGGGGTTTTTATTGTTAACAAAGTGATTGATTTTGTTTTGCAGAAATCTTTAAACGAGAGTGTTTTTGGTTTTGGGCCAGTAGTTGATTTGTGAGGGCTTTGTTTGCATTTTGCTAAAATGGAAAATCATTGGCCCTACAAATGATGTACCATTTTGAAGATAAATTATTGCCTAATTTTTAAGTTAGTGCCCCCTCCCCCTCCCACAAAAAATGTGAACATTCTGATTTCTTAACAGGAAAAATAACAACAAATGAGGGCAATATTTGCTACTTGTCAAGGTCATTCTTTTGATTAACATGTGACAAGGTTGTCTAAGTTTGAAATTGTTGTTGTTGTTTTTTTCTCTAAGATACAAGTCTTTTATTGATGTTTAGAGCAAGATGGGTAAAAAAAATCACCCAAGCAGTTGCAGGAAGTTTGCAAGGAATACAATATCAAGAAGGAATGACTTTGTTTTCGGCAAGGTCTGACGATGTGACTTGCAGATGGCAGGATGTGGAGTAAAAGACCCCAGAAAGTTCTCTTCATGCACTGTCACCCCACTAACCAAAGCCTAAGACTGAAGTTAGTCCTATTTCTGACTTTTGGAAAACAGGCAAGTATGGCAGAGAATGCTGCTCTGATAAAACTTGAGTGTTTCTCTGAGAGAGCTCCTCAGAGAGGCATAAGTTTATTTGATCAATGTAACCCAGCAATCAACCCAGCAAGACCAATGCCCAATTTACCATGGAATTCTGTGCTTACCGCCCATAGAATCAAGTGCCTTACAGTGGGTCAGAAGCGCAGAATTCCGTGGCCAGCTTTGCCATGAAATTGGGCCCAGCTGTTGGATTGTGATGGATGAGGGTTTAGGATTTGAATGTTTATTTTTAAAGTGACTTACCCGGAGGTGTAGTTCATTAGTTTAAGGGCTGCCCCTGAAGAGGCACCCACAAACACTGATGGTATAAAAACCTCTTGTGCATCTGTAGGGTAAAGACATCAGAAAATGGACCAACATTAAATTGTGTACCACGGTGTTGCCAGTAGTTAGGCCGTACAAGAACACCGAGGGCTAAAAATAATTACAATACAATTTTTTTTTTTGGGGGGGGGAAGGGAGAGAAGAGAAATAAGTCTACATGGAAGAAAGGCAACTTTTGGTGTTGTATTTGAACTACACAGCATACCTTGCTCACTCATAACCGCTGGAGTTGGTCAATTTAAATGTCCAAATACAAAGCACATATCAACATGGCCTGTGGCCGATCCACTCAACATGCACGCTCAAGTATGATAGCCTGTGAACGAAGCATCAAGCCATAGAGCAAATGGTCCTCTCTCACTCTTCTTTGATCATGTGACATGTCTAACTGTATGCAGTTTAGGGTGACCGTGTAAAAACATGATTCGTTTGAAGTGGGCTGGCAAAAAAAAAACACTTCCATTTTTACACGCGCATACTAAGCGCCATACAAGCGCCCTACAAATCCTTGAAAGTTTAACAAGCGTGCGCGCAGAGCAGTCACTTTTGGGAACTAATCAGTTTTGTTTTTTAGGAAAACACTTCCAGGGTATCGAGGCTGATGCGTAGCTTACTGTGGAACTTTTTCATACATTTATGAACAAGATTAAGACTGACATGAGTGAAACACTGACCTCCATCACCACCCATATCCAGCAGCTCATCAGACCCAACATTAAATACAATAGCACCCTGGTACATCATCTTCTGGGCGTTCAATACCTTGAGAAAAGAGAATTGATTTATCAATCAATACATGTAATCAATAACTCATTCAATTGGTTGTGAATGAGCCAACTATTGATAGCTTGAATCTGTTTCAATTGATTGATTAATGGATCAAAAATAAATCTGAATTCAGGAAAAATCTTTCAAAATATCAAACCACTTGCTTTCTGAGCATTCAATACCTGGGGAAAGATAATTGATTGATCAATAAATCAATCAATCATCTAACTGCTACTAAGCAATCAACTAATTGAAGACAGTATGCTCCGCTTGGAGTGATGCCACAGTGTAGAGTGGGAGTGAGTGAGAATGTGGTACTGCTAGCCCAAATAACAATCGCTTATCGTTAAAACAGGCGTACCAATCTTACCTACTTGTTGGCCTCAACATTTGGGTTTTAAGTAACCGTAGAGTGGAGAATGGGTCTCCAGCCAAAGACACTAGGGGGTTAAGGTCAAGGGTCATAAAAGTACAATGTACCTTTTCATCGAAGTTGCAGACCCCCCTCTTAATCAGGGCAAAGTAGTTGATGAACTCAGACATGTTCTTGGGTTTCGGAGGATGCTGAATGGGTTGGCAGGCGTCGATTGGAGAAGCTACAACAAGCATTCCCTTTAAAATGCAAAATGAAACAATAATTAAAGGTTATGAGAATTAACTGTTTTGTTTTTGTGTCATTTAATAGTTTGTAAGAAATAAACAGCGATTCCGATTTTTTTTTTTTTTTTGAAACCCCCCTTGTATTTTTTATTGAATTTATTTGGATTAAAATGAAGCACTTCTGGAACATCCACTAAAAATAGGCCCAAGCTCATGAATAAATGACATCATGCCTGTGACGTCAGTAGTGGAACTGACACCACAGCATGCCGCGCTTGTGTAGAGGGTCAATGACTGAATGCCACAACACTGACTAGCACGCCACGCCAAGGTAAAAGTACGCAAAGCTAAACAAAATAATGGATTCCGACAGCGAAATAAGTGAAGTTGATGGTTCCAGTGACTTATTTTCTGAATCATCGGATACATCAGGCGATGATATCGTTGAAGAAGAAGAAGAAGCTGTGCAACTGCAAGGTATACAGCCGTACATGTACGAGCCAGTTGTAGGCAGCTCAGATGATAGTGACAACGATGCTCCCCCGGCAGTGCAGAACGACGACGACGACGTCGAAAACAGACTGGGAAACTCCCAATGGTGTGTAAATTATAGTGTTTTAGCGCTAAATAAAATACTTTTTAGACAGTTTGTGAATTATAGTTTAGGCAAAGAACCAGTAGGGTTTTATAGACAAATACACTAGAAAAAAAACCCTGGAAGTTTGTATATCGCAACTGGTTAATACTCGGTAATGCACAGCCGCGGAGGGAACACTGTACGGTCGCAGGCTCGTCCGTGTCGCGTTCATGATCTACACAACGCTAATTCTTACTACTGGGGGATTTTCATAGTTATTAGCAAACTTTAGGAAGACAATATTATAATATTTTAGGTCAACTATTATCTACAGGTGCCTGTGTGAATGCTGTGTGGCAATGCCAACTGTAAAGGAGTCGGTCTGTTGCAGAGAGATAATGATGGTTGAGCGAAAAATGGATGAATTCGTCCTTGATATATAGACTGCATCACTGAGCATCCAGGTTTTGCCAGCGTGTGTCTTGACAGATGGGTCCTGGAGACTGCATATTACCAGTATCAACAGCATTATGATCAGCCGGAACAGGAGCCTACCCAGAATCAGTAAGTTTGACAAAAATATGTGTCAACTTCCATGATTAAATATTTATTATTGTTGATCAGTTGCATTTCCACCCTGTCTTTGTAGTTCACTTATTTTTTTTAATTTTTAAATCATGGTTTGATTTTCAAACCATTAGTCATTGACCTCAGACTGTTTTGCCATAGACAGGGCAACAATATTCAGATCACCTGTTAATTTTTTTTTTCTTTCAGAGGTAGTTTCGATAAAATCTTTGTATTTTAAACTAATTTTCTGCATGTTTCCTCTCTTTTACACAGGAAAAATCACCATGTAGCATACAGGCAGCTGACTAGATGGGTATGGCAATATTTGGGGAAGGATGTGAGAGTGCCATTGCCATCATGTGCTGTTAACAAAATAAGACAGGCATATCCATCCGACCAATATAAAGGTTTCAAAGAGATAGATTAGTTTATTTTTTCACATATTTTGGAATTTTATGAATCACATCAATTGTTTTAAAGGCATCGTACACTTTTTGCAATTGGAGCCTACTGTTTGTTTCAAACCTATGTAGTTGTAGATATATACCACAAAACTAGCCTGTGAAAATTTCATTTTAAAAGGTGGTGGTGTTTTTGAGATATTGCTGAAAATCTGGAGCAGTTATGTCCACGCAGGAAGAATTATCTGCAATTGGAATACACACTCTGAGAAGCGTTACTGTACATTCTCAGATTCAAATATTTTTGGGGATGAAAAGTGATATATTTTTCCATAACCGCAGTACTTCGAAGTGAAAAGCTTCTCAAAATGCATTATATTCAAAGCTGCTGTACTTCTTACCAAGTAAATTTTTATTGCCATTATTTATCAGAGTCGTTATCAAACATGTGCGATGCCTTTAATAATAAATAATATTTGGGAGTAAAAAAAAAGAAACTAGGATGCAGAACATTGTAATTAATAACAATCCTGGAATGTACACTTTTACTGAGTTACTGAACAGACTTCTTGACGGTTACTGGACCTAGCTAGGTCATACCTACTGGGAAAATATCACCACTGTCAAATAACACTGAATAAATTACTTTACTACTGAAAGTAAGTCTGACCAATTTGTCCACCTTACATTTTATTTATGACACTGTCATCCATGCCTAAACAAGGGTTCACATAATTTTCCTCCTGGACAGAAGTAACCCCACACCCCCCAAAAACCCAACAACTAATAAAAACAAACAAAAAACCTTTAAAGAAGTCCCGCGATTCGAGCCACAATGAAGACACAATTGTGGAGGTACACCATGCCCCATTTTGAGCACCAAATGAAAGACAAGCACATGATTTCTTGTCACTATCAATGTATAAGTGTTGAAAACTCACTGGTTTGTACCGAGAGAGTTGCGACATAGAGGGACAAGTTGTCTCTGATCAAGTTTTCAGTCCAAATGAAGCACAACCCAGTCTAGTCTGGCACCCTGCATGCTGTGAACACGCAGGGTGCCAGACTAGACTTTATTTTGTAAACAAAGGATTCCAATCACAAATTGTCGCAAATCCCTCAGTACACAGCCAAGTCTGTGTGTTTACATGTATTACAAAATTGTGCAACACACAGCACTTTCACTGTTCTAGGGGAGGTTAAACCTGGTTCTGTGGCGAGAAATTAACTCGTCCTTGGTGGGAAACTTGTAGACACTGCATAGTGTCGGAGGTGGTTTCTTCATTAGTTCTTGCGAGGAGTTTTTAACTCTCTGTACCACTTCGGTCATCAACTCTTGTACATAGGCTGTAATTAATCAAACAAGAATAATTTTTATTTATTATAAATATTTAATTTGTTACAGTGAAACAAGTCATTCTCAAAGTTCCTCATAGCAAATTATTGTCCCGTGTCAAACAATAATCTTACCATATTTGCAGGGTTCTTTCACTGCCTTCACAGTAGCACACCCTTTCTTGTACTTCGGCTTATTGACCTGGTAGCGGAGACTTCCCGACTTTGTTTTGGCCTGTTCGCTGTCACTGATCTCGTTGTAATGCAGAGCAGTTATCTGCAACCTTTCAAAAACAAATACGATTTTAAGAGGTTTAAAATAATTTTCTGTTACCACCAATCAGCATTGTTTCGGGGGTCACGAATTTTGTCAAACACAGGTGGGAAGCTTTTTTTATGACTGGTGCATATCAGAGCAGAGAGTGAAAATGTTGAAATGTCATTATGGTATCAAATGTATGAAAACAGGCGAAAACGACATTATCACATTGTATTGCAAGCAACACATTGCAAGCAACACATTGCAACATGAAGACATTTTGTGACTGTTTCTATCACTATTTACACTATACTGTATGTTTCACTAACTAACCTGCAGTTCATTCCATGATATGTGTAGGCATTCATCTTGGGTGCGAAGTAGTTCAAGACACTGTGAAAAGACTCCAGCGATGAAGTTTGTCTTGTTGTTGACATCATTTTGATGTAATTCAAAAGGCCTGTCTTGGTCAACATGACTGTCAATTTCTCTGTTGCAAGTGTACCTTCAATAACAATGACAAGATTATGTTATGTCATTTTAAATAACCTTTACATTCTCTGCTGCAGAGGAATGCCTGTGGTCCTCTGTTACATTTAAATAGCAAAAAAAGAGAAGTATATTTACTTGGTTTCATCCATTTTTTTTTGCGATCTTTGTCCAGAATGTCGTGCTCACAATTGGGGTATAATTCTGAATGGCCATGATGAACCCCTTGAATATGATTGATTATCGATAGCCATTTTGCAGCCCGCAGTGCCCCCTGGTCATCTGTTGTGGATGAAGCCCACCAGTAGATGTGGTGGTTAAGACTCCTTGACCACTCAGTCACTGCGCCACAGTTCTTTAACTTGGCTAGTGCATCCACCTTCTTCTTCAGTCCTGTGAGAGCACATTAAATAAATAATTGATTTTCAAAAGTAGGATCAAGAAAATAAATGCGACACACCATAAAGAGTGGCTAAGAATAAGTATCAATCACCCACCACTGGGTATTTGAAGGGGGCTTCGGGGGGGGGGGGGGGGGTTGCAGTTGCCCCCAAACTATTTTCCAGTCAATTTGTTTCAAAGTAAGTTTAAAACAATGTCAAGTTTATGTATCACTGTGAATTGCATGTTTTTCAGAAACAGACATTTTTTAGTTTCAAATTTGCCAAAATCCAAGAGCATAATGGGCTTTCCTGGCATGGGACCTGCCAATGAACTCTGTCTATTTCAATCAATGAATTGTTCAAGCATACCTTTAGCGATGTGCCACACGTCAAACATGTGGCTGATGTCCGTTTTCTCCCGCACATATTTTGCAAGCTGTCTGTGTCTGTCCGACACCAGCTTACCAACAACTAGCTCACTGTTGTTGAGCTTCTTTATAGATCGCTTGAAGCCTTCTAGCTCCATATGGTAGCTCCCTTTCACTTCGTTGCTCTGAATAAAAATTACAAAAAGTAAGAACATTAACATGAACAAAATAAGCTGGGAGTTTGAAAATTTACTTTGTTAGGTTGTACACAGAACAGTACATGTAGTAATTATTTACTTACCTGTAACAGTTGGATATCAAGGATCTTGTTCCGTTCAAGATCAAGGGCTGTGTATGATCCATACTTGGCGCTGTGTCCAGGGCTGTCTGCCCTCCCATCCCCCCCAATCACCAGAGGCTTTCCCTCTGATGCGATGTCCACAATCAGTCTCGTCTGCTTACTGACAAATACTGCATTCACGGCTGGAAACAGGTACTGCTTCTGATGTTTGAAGAAGTTTCTTTGAGTCATAGTACACACCCCCATATGTCGAAGCACACGAAATGTTTGTGCTACTGTTCCACCCGCAAACAAGATCGATGCAGACAGAAGGATGTTCCCAGCTGGTGTGTTGTTTAACCAGGGCTGGCTTTCCCAGGTGGTAGTGTCGTCACACATCTCACAGGACTGCCGAACTCTTAACAACCCTCCTTTCCTGGAGCTCTTCATCGTCACCGCACAACCACCACAGGAGATACACCTGTCAAACAACTTCATCAGTTGAGATTCAAACACTATGAACTTTCTCTCCTTGTGGATATCGCTAGAGCTTTTAAATGAAATGAAGACATGACATTCACTTTAAATGGCACCTGAGTTGGTTTTAATTGCTGTCCTTTTTACTGTTGGTGTAAAAATAAATGAAGAAATGACAAAAGGAAATCTTAAACTATCATCATTAATTTTGTGTTAAAAAAAAGCAAGTAATAACAATTCGGTTTAAAGAAATTAATTTCTATTTCCCAATTTATTTGCAATACAAAAACCTTAACAGGAAGAAAAATCAAGTTGAGATCTGTACCCTTCATTAATGTGAGTGGGGGTGAAACTTGAACCATCTGAGTCTGATGATGGGCCATCAGAACATGGCTGGTATTCTGAATCTTTTCCATCATCTTCATTGCTGCTATCTGAACTGGACTCTTGAGTTGGGGCATCATCAAGAAGCTTGCAGATGACTCCACATGAGACAGTTGGTGGCTGAGCCTGGATCCCCTTATTATGCGTGTGAGCAGACACTTGCACCGCTTTTAAGAAAAAGATGCATTAATTTTTTTTGAGCCAAAACATAAATACATTTGTCAGTAAAATGTTACACTATTTTTCAGTTAGGCAAATAATTGGATCCAAATATTAACACTCATTTAGGAAGGATAATTGTTTACATGGATTTTGTTAATGACAAATGCTCTATAAGAAAACAACACCATAAACAAGATAAAATCTCTGCTGTGCTGTTTTATTATTTAAGTATTATTTGGGACATCTGTTTTAAGTTTTCCTTATCGAAAGCTTCTCGTGAGACTTTTATGCAAATTAAACTTACAACAATAAAATATTTGAAATAAAAATAGTTACATTTTACTCTTGTAGGAAGATGGGTTTGAGTGGCAACGTGTGAGGTGCACGGTGTTGTCTGGCATTGTACAGATACACTGTGTGGAGCTGAAGCCATCTGAAAACAAAAGATTTTGAAATAAAGAAAAATGGTTAAATACTGACTATGTAGGTAGGTAGTTCTATTGTTTAAAAATTAACATGCAACATTTTTCAAACAAATTAAAGTGTTTGATTAATCGTGTTTAAAAATATTCTCATTCCATAACTTGTTGAATGCCGAATGCCAACAGTTGTGTATGATTGTGCTCTCTCTGGTCCCACTAACTTGAAGTTCTTGTCGTAATTTGATTACTTATCCTTTCATTGTACATTGTCTCAATTTAGCCTTTGGTAATGTGATGTACATTATGTTAGTAAACCAGGGTCTAATACTAATAGTAATAATATTATCATCCACGTAATAAGAAAATGTGAAAATCTAGGCAGCCTAATGAAAATGTATTCATTCTGTAGATATACTTACATGAACGACTTATGTGTAATTCTGTACATCCATGTCTTTATCTGTGGAAGTATAACTGCACACCGAAGTGGATTCTTCTACTAAAGGACTAAGTAAATCTTGCAAGAGCTGAAATTAAATAATGAGTTTGTGATTACTTATACTTGGCTGCAAAGTCAGCTTGAAGTTATGTAGCTACAACCAACAAGAAAACATGAGCTAGGCCTAAGCCTACTTCAACATTTTATTTTATTCAGATGTATCGTACTATAAATTGTAGGACTAGGACTCTTAGGAGTCCTAGTATAGGAGTCCTACTCCTAGTAGTAGTAGGTTAGGAGGTTGGTTGGATAATGAGGTCTATTTTGTTTTCCTTATGACTTGCAGATAATAATAGTCTACCACCAATCACCATTTCATCAATTAATTTTGAAAGTTAATTTCAAATTCAAGGTATGGATGATGGAAATGCAAACCAACTAGTTGTGTGTGACACTGTTCCATCCAAATCATATACTGTACGTCTCTAACTAGCTAGTGCAGTCAGTAACCAACCGCCACTCGTGTGGGAATTCCCTTGTGTGGTACCTGCACGTCGGATCGCGAACCACTGTACGTTATAGGTAGTAGTATGGTGGTACTGTCTACGTTTTCACACACAAATCATTCACAAATTTACCTTATTTTTCTCACGTTTCTGGACCACTTTCCGATGCTTCTTTTTGGCCGGAGACTTCTCTGTTGCTCTAAATATTGTGGGGATGGCCTCTGGCTTTAAAAAACGTTTCTTTTTCAAGCCAAATTCTTGATGGAGTCCACTCTCAAAGCATTCTGCCGTGAAGTGGGAGCAACATAACACACTATGTTCAGTAGGGCCCTGCCACTTCGCACGAGTGAGACAAACTTTTTTCGCCCAGATTCGTCGTATTTTGGCATCAAGTGGGAATTTGTGCAGACTCACTCCAGCAGAAGTGGTGTTGCTGCACCCAGCAGCAACACATCTTTTCGTCATGCCAAAAGAAAAGCTCAAAATCGAGTTGAAATGTTGAGAACCGTAGAAGAAAATATGTGAGTGCTTGCAAATATGTATACAGCGATCGTCGGCGCTACGCACGTAACCTCCATGGTAACACTTCGACCTCTGAGGATGAATATAACTTTGTATTTCTATCGTGATTCGTGTTTTGTTTTTATTAAAATAATCGTATCTATTTATCATCATCATAATTATTATTATTATTTTCCAAAGTAATTTCAGAAAATGGGTACAATCACATTTATTACTTTAGAGACCGCTCCACGACAGTCAGTCACTGCCGTCCGTCCCCCCGCCTGCGTTGGGCAAAATTTTGTTTACATTCTCTTCGTACCACTACCGACGTCACAGGCATGACGACATTTATTCATGAGCTTGGGCCTATTTTTAGTGGATGTTCCAGAAGTGCTACATTTTAATCCAAATAAATTCAATAAAAAATACAAAGGGGGTTTTTTAAAAAAAATCGGAATTCCTTGTTTATTTCTTACAAACAATTAAATGACACAAAACAAAACATTTAATTCTCATAACCTTTAAACATAAACACCCTGTGAGACCCAAACACAAAGTTAAAGAGGGCACTCTTCACAGGGTACTCTCCAGAATTCATCACTGTTGGGACTTCTGGACCCAAATTTGGCAAGTTTGGCTGAAGAATGCTGAACTGAAACGAGGTCCTTGAAATGTTTTTCACTTGATCTATGTTTGGTAAGCTGTGCAATCTTGAGCATTTATAATGGTTTTATTTTATGATTTTTGTGAATTTGATCTTCAATCTAGCACCTGTTTTGACATGCAACAATTAGCATTGCCCTTACACATTGAATAACTGATACAGCACAATAAAGGTTTATCAAACCCATCCACCATACTATCACTGGAGCCTAATTTGCAGGCTGCCTCTTGTGTTGGACCTTTAAGATGCAGTAACTACTCACATGTAAACCATTTATTGGAAGTCTTGCTCCAAAAGTAGACGGCATGGATGGGAATATGAAGGTCTCATTCTTCAGATTGACCTGTCAGAATAAGGTGGAATAGACAATTTTGTTTAATTAGGAACCTGTAGCCCTCATAGGACTCTTCCTCTGTGCTTGTACACAGATTCAGAGTCCTAGCTAGGAACGATCAGTTTAAGGCAAGACAATTTTCAACTTGCTGAAGTTTGAATCTTACCTGTAAAAAGCTACTTTACATAAAGGTAATCCCCAACATTCCATGACAGAACACATTTATTGCGCCAGGGTTTGGAAATCAAATAACTTCAAGGGGCACCAGGGCAATAATAGACAGGGGGTAATTGCCTCTGCTACCTTCAAGCAGTATCATGCAGCTTTAACCTTTAACAGTGGTCTGCTGGCCAAACGCCAGCTAAAATTTTGCAGGAGCAGTCAAATTTCTGTCTCAAGTGGTCCGGCTGGCGAGTTCTTTGCTTATATGAAATCCATTAAATGCAGAGACTAGAGCGGTTTAGCTGCTCGTTACGTGAACGTGAACGCGAAAAGTGTGTGCTTTTGCTAGATGACGTCATCACTTTTCACCCATTCCAGCTCGCGTATTGGTCGACTACACGGACGTATCGACCGGCACGCGAGCTGGAAGGGGTAAAAAGTGATGACGTTATCTAGCAACAGTACACACTTTTCACGTTCACGCTCACATAACAAGCAGCTAAACCTCTCTAATGTTCACAGATGGTTTCAGATTCAAGTCCCATACAAGTGACCAATGTTGAATTTAAGATATGGCCCAGTGTTTCCCCTTTGCATTCAAAAGCAAGGTGGCCCTCCTCCCTACTTTAAGTGAAAATCCTGTTCCATTTTTCTCAATATCACTCCCTCACTGTGAAGATTTGCCGTCAATGAAATACTATACCTATTCAAAAATGTGTATTTATGAGCTTTTTCGTTTACATCTATGTATCAAAAACTCACAATTTGGATCTGTAGATGGAATCACCACGCATTTGCATGAGTGCTACATTCTTGTCAGTTTGCAGACTACATAAATTGTGCTTCAATCATCAATTTGAATTTTGACCCCCTTGCTTAGTTCGTTAGCCAGAGGAGACACTGATACTGACTAGTGAAAAAGCTGTGGGACTAGGGAAATAACAAGTTATCTGGTCCCATTGGCTAGTCACTGAAGAACCTAAGGTCAAACTCCGCAATCAGACTTAGGTTCTTCATCCTGTATTTAAACAAAAGCAGTTGAAAAACATTTTTAAAAATATATATATGTTACTGTACACGCAACTGGTGTCAATCACTTACTGCAACCACGTCTGCAAAGGCATAACTTGGCATCAAGACTGCCATCACTGCGAGACTTGACAGCCAAGAGAGGGCGGTCTTTAGATGCGCCCCAGTACCCATGATTGTGTTGTCACCAGAGTGGTCTAATACTGTAGAGTAAGAAAAGAATACATACAGTGTCAACCTTCAGAACTTTGAATTTCCGATGCTTTTAATGTTTAGTTGATATAATAATTGCATCAGGGATAAAGAATATCTAAATTTGAAACACCGATAAGCATTGTCTCTACACAAGCGGGCTTCGAACCCATGGCTTTTAATGTTAACTGACAGCAGTGTTGGAGGTCTCGACGGAGGTCTTGGTCTCGAGACTAGTCTTGAGACCATATTTTTCAGGTCTCGGCGATTTTGAGGTCTCGAAATGTTGAGGTTTCGGTCTTGTCTCGGTCTCGGACTCAGGTCTCGAATAGTCTCGGGTCGAGACCTTGCCGAGACCTGTTAAAAACTCAAGAATGTTTGAGCTTGATTTATGTTATTATTCGATTTACGATGACACGACAATAATATCGCGCGCTGAAAAACATCAGATGTGGTGCGCAGTGCGCCCACATAACACGCGGTTCGTGAACGAATACGGACAAACAGTTCATGCTGCGGCGCGGCAATTTTGCTTGCAATCCTCCACACAGGAATCTTTTGACATTCACTACGCGTTAAATATTGGATGGTGATATTGCCTGTATCAGCATGCAATAAATAACGCGTAGTGAATGTCAAAAGATTCTTGTGTTGGAGATAGCCAGCATCATTGCCGCGCTGCAGCATTAACTGTTCGTCCTTAAACTGCGTGTCGTTAGTACACACCAGTCTCCGTCGCAGCGCTGTGGTTTGACAAGTTGCATCCATACAGTACAGACCAACATAAATAAAAATAGTGTGTAAGAAAACAAATTTGCCTTTTTAATACATTTTTCATTGCACGTGCAGTCTTATTGACTGACAGTCAGAGTCAGAGCATGTCAAGCAACTCCTTGATAATTAAATTTGGTTTTGTGGAGCATAAAGAGTTTGTGGACATCAAGACAGGAAAGTGTAAGCGTTCGGCCACCTGCAAATTTTGTTTTACTGCAAACCGCAGGGACCAGCTCATTAGACATGTGAGTCGTCTTCACAAAGCAAAGTACGTACCACCACCACCTTTCTTGCTTTCTTGTACTAATTTTGTAGGTGTAGCTAGTAGTAGTATGATTATGCCCCCAAATTAACTTGTTCTCCCCAAAATCAAAAAGATATTTATACTTGTGTAAATTGTTTTGTTCACTGTGGTATGTGTGGTTTAGTAAGATTTGTGTATATTTTTTTTGCCGACGGGCGCCGCCATCTTGGTTCAAGGGCGCCCTCGCGCGTTTATTTTTATCAGTTTACAAATTTTCTTGCATAATGTGTTTACAAAGTTATCATACTGCTATTATGAATAGATAATTGGTAAGGATTAATGTGGTTTGTTCCATAATAATACTGATTTAATAACTTTAAAACTTACCTGGTGCAAAGTTTATGAAAGTGTTGATTATCTGATGAAATAAGCTACATGTAAACTGTTTATACTGCACAGGTTATAAATATGTTTTTAACAATTTAACCACCACAGATCTGGTCATAGCAGAGGCAGATTCCACTGATGATACATCATCATCAGGATCTCAGGGAGAGAGTACTGACGATGAACAACCACCATCTACAAAGGTACCAAGGCTGCCGGCCAAGTACCAAAGCCTTTGGAATAGGTCCAAAAGTGGTGACAAAAATAGCACCCGCCTACAAATGGCCAAGCTTCTTGATCATGTCGTTGATCTCAGTGACCTAAGGTCAGGGTGCTTACAGTTTTGGGTAGACAATCGTGTTAGATACCGAACTTTGTATAAACTTGCAATGAGAACACTGAAAGTCCCTGCCTCCAGTGCTCCAGTTGAACGGATCTTCAGCAGAGGTGGGATCATCATGAGGCCCCACAGAGCTAGATTGTCTGCTGATAATTTAACCAAGTTGATTTTCTTGAAGTGTAACAAGGACATTCTTAAGAACTGCTAGTTACTTTGACCACTGTTTATAGCACACTAAGCACAGTAAATCAGAATAAGACAGTAATGAGTTAAACCTGTATTTGGCTAATTCGACAAGTCATGTCCTGTCTGATTCTCTCCAGTACCATCCAATATCCATCACACTCGAGAATGTTTACTGATGTTTAGAGAGCAACATATGGGACATGCCTGGTTGAATTAATCAAACCATTAAAACATGGAAATTCCTGTTCTTACCATCAGTATTAAACTTTGTTTTAAAGGCATGAATAAGTTTTTACAAAAGTTTAGTAGAGTTGTGGTTTCACACAAAATAAAATTGCATTACCATTTACCAAGTGCACATGTTCCCACATGTACATTTCTTATTGTGTGTTTTTATGCTTATTTAAATGAGGTCTCCACCTCGGACTTTTTAAAGGTCTCGGTCTCGGTCTCGGTCTTGGACTGTAAGGTCTCGGTCTTGGTCTCGGTCTCGGACTGTAAGGTCTCAGTCTCGGTCTCGTAAGGTGAGGTCTCGGTCTCGGTCTCGGACTATGAGGTCTTGACTCCAACACTGACTGACAGTCAACAAATGTACATTAAAAGTGCACTGACAGTATACGCTTGTAGGGATTCACATGTTATGTAAATCAATCTATTTTCAGCTAGGCCTACTGTTTTTTCCCTAAGAATTTGGAGGGATAAAGTCCAACGTCCAAGGCTTTGTAATCTGGTCTGTATTTGTAATAATATATACTAAAACTAAACGATGATAGAATACAATGCGCTGTATCCGTCACATGACACTCAGCTGGCACCTGATCATGGTGATTGTTAACAATGATTTTATGACACAAAGCATCCATAGTGCTTGACACCTTAAAAAGAGATACAATGTGAGGTAGTGCATAATTGCAGCCAGTCCATGTCAGAAACACTGAGGCAAGCCCCTTCTCTTTACCATAAGTGTACTGGGTTTTTTTTCCATGCACTACACAACAAACGGGACCAGGTGTCCTTAGGGCACTGTCAAGACCAAGATTTGAACCCACACTCTGCTGATCAGAAACGCCAGAGCTCGAGTCTCTCGTACTTGACTGCTCTTGTACTTGACCGCTCAGCCATAACAGGACATGCCACAAGAGTGACAAGAGTTTTCTAGATTTTGCAATCAGGCATTCCACCCAAAGTATTGCACTTCCTTTCGTTTAATTTTAGACGCCTATAAATGCATGATGCAATAAACCACCAGGAACCAGAAATTTCCGCTGCCACTAAAAATCCCAAGTTGCTCAGGTTTATTGCATGACTCAAAGTGTCTTTTTTATGAGCTTGTACAAACAAATGGACAGAGTCATAAATTACTGATTCATCATAATATTTTATTATACAACAGTTTGAACCAGATTTGTACACAAGGTTCTGGGGCAGATTCCAACCGAGCTTTTGTGGTCCGATTCAATTAACTACAGTGTATGGTCAGCTGTTCAACATCTACGGTTGCAAGTTTTGCTGGCTTTATATTTATGTACCTTGAAATTTACAAAGGAATTCAGAGACTATGGATGCCAAGATCTCTTGAAACGAGCCTGTGTACTCAAGAAAAGTGGGCTTGCGTCTTCAAGAACCCTGCAGGCCTGGTCATTGCCTTGGTGCCCTTTGGAAATGAAATGTCCCTTGTAGAGGAACCATTTACCTTGCACTTACAAGAACAAAACAATCTTGAATCAAGTCTAACAGTAATGTTATTAAACAAGACTATTATGTGTACTATGTCTTTGTATGAATTGTTAACCCTACCTTCCACTTGTAAAATTATCCAGTGAGTAAACCAACCATTTGAAACCATTCAACTGCGTGGGCCGTGTAGGGTGGCACAAGTGTGCCCAGAACTAACTGTTGTGTATTCTAATTGCTATTGATTGGTCAGAGAGTAGGAGGGTACTGTGTACATGTACATTCACCACATGATACCATATTGCAGGCTGGTATTTTATTTATCATTCCAAACATTGTGGATGATATGGAAAGGTTTGCGGTGACACCATGTACATGTAATAATCTCTCTATGTGAGTTGGGGGTGGTTCTGAAAAGAACCGTTGGTTTCAACTCGACGTTTCGCTCCAGAAGACGATCAGAGCATACTGATCGAAACGTCGAGTTGAAACCAACGGTTCTTTTCAGAACCACCCCCAACTCACATAGAGAGATTATTACATGTACATGGTGTCACCGCAAACCTTTCCATATCGTATTCCCACCATGCAAAGTTTCAAATCTTACTTATTGTGGATGATATTGAATAGTCAGACAGTAGGAGGATTGACTGTGTACTGTTGAGATTGTATTCATCATATGATTTTATATTACAGGTTGGTATACATGGAGTTTTATCTATAGAGCAATGGGTTTATCCATCATTCAAAACCACATTGAATGAAATTGAATGGTAAGGCAATAGGAGGGAAGTCTACAGTAGCAGTGTATGACTTTCAAGATTGTACTATTTTTTTCTAACATTTCCTTGTTGTCTGAAGCCAATAACCACAAAACATGAATTGCAAAGGGAAATGACTAGTCATGTGATATGCGTGACACGTGTGTAACCGATCAAGTGACAAGGAAGGGCCTTGAACACTGCTGAATCCAACTGACTCCAATGCACATCTGATTGCAGTGGTTGTGCAACCGCTTAAGGGAAAAAGTATGGAAGAGTAAATTCGATCATTCCCATCCACTGAATTTCAATATGGCAAGTTAAAGGTAATTCTCAGGTTTTCAAAACCCCATTATCACGACTGAACCAATATTGTTTACTATTTTTTCTGAAAGTGTTTTTTTTTTTGTCTGTTAAAGTGTGTTTTTCGGACAAACATGTGTAGCTACAGCAGTGGATTTCACAAGACTTGTATCCTGCTGTTCATGTGTGGATTCTTCTATTGTCTGACCCATTATTAGTTGAGAGGTTTTACTCTTTCCAAACAATAGACTACACAAAGCTGACTGGCATCTGGCATAAACCAAACAAACAAAGGAGGGTTACTGCCTTGATTCAATCGCAAAGACAGTCATTTTAGTTTCAATAGTTATACATGTAACACAGTAGCGATACAAACTGCAGCCCTTTTTCATTTTTGTTTATGGCACAATTATAATTACAGCCCTGGAATTACACGGCGACCACGATGGCCAGTGCCATTAATGCCCTTGAAACTGGTCGCGGTGCCCCTCGAATAATACCTTCGTCACGGCCATAATTGCCATGCCCTTTACCCGAGTTGGCCGTCGTGCCCTATTTAAATAAAAGTTCAATATTTACATCTTCTTCATTATAATTTGTTTATGATTGTATTTGACAAATCGTTTACGATTTGTTTATGAATAAGATATGATTTATCAATATCTTATTCATGTAAATTGTTTCATTGAGTTAGCCACCCATAGTGGAACCTCTGGCCAATTTTTTAATTGTTAGGTTTTTTTGGGTTTTTTAAGGGTTAAAAAACTTCTTCAATAAAAAGAGTTTTTTTAAAACTAAATCAAAAGAAAATAAAACAAAGTCATTCATTACGGTTTTATTTTTTTGTTGAGGGGAAAAATCAAATGCTTTTCGAGTCGCAAGCTTGAGTGTGCATTTTTGTTCACATATTATTAATAACTTGCTTGAAAACTAGACTGTCGGGTTCCCTCAACAACTTTACAAAAATGATACGATCAACTGCTCTACGATGGGGAACAGACTGATTTACTCAGCGAGCTCATTTATTACATCTCTTTGCACAGACGGGTGGAGATGCGCACCGCATTACCGATTACATGTAAATTATTTTACAAAAACTTGATTTGCTCAGCGCATCGAGCGCAATCAAGGTTTAGTTAGTCTTGTGAAACCTAAACATAGTACAAGAACATACACAATACTATATCGTAGGAGGTCCTGTTTTCGGGGTGCCCCTCATAATCAAGGCATTAAGTTTCACGTCACTGCGTGTGATGTAAACAACCCCTAGAGACGAAGTAACATTTTCTACTTGCCAAACATTGAGTCTCCTCTCCCTTTGCCTACCTTGTTAAGCTGTAATGGCTCTCTCAGTCTCACTCACCATTACAGTGTTTATGACTATATGAGACCAATGTTAAAAGAGAGCCAAATTACAGCTCAACAAGGGGTGCGTTTGGCGGCGGTAACCAAAAACTGTTTCGGTTGGTGGTCGTTGGTTCTGCTGTTCAGACTGAACGATAACCGAGTTGTGAGCTCGGTTACCATTTTGGTTATGACGTCAGAAACAATTATTGGTTACAGCCGCCAAAACACACCCAAGGTGGGCTACCTCTCCCTTGACCTGAACTTGGAGACAGGTAACCTTCCACCGTTAAGTTGTACTTGTGTAATATCAATTCAAAGAAAAAGCTATGGTACTCCGAAAACCAGGGACTGGAGGATACAAGACAAAACCCCAAAAAGACAATAGAAACAAAATGACAAATCAAGAATAACGTATCATAATCATAACAATACATTTGACAAACAAATCACGCACTTGCTGAAATTATGATTTATTGATTTGATGGCAATGATGAAACGCAACAATTTTCAGATCTGTTGTAGTACAACTTGTACTTATGAATTAAGCAACAACTGTTTGTGTAATTCAATCTTCCAGAAATCGTACTGTGCGTGGTGTCCCTGTCATGTAGCGTTAGTAAATAGTAGGCAATGTTTTACATGTTTTAGCACGCAACAGCTAGCTCACCAGTTTTGCCCATATTTTGTTTGACAATGACATGCAGGCCTATGTTGATAAAAAAAAAGGTAATGCAGAAAAATACCCACCATATGAAATTATTCTAAACTTTTTAAGACGTTAACCTTGCAATAGATCCACTCGATATCTCCTTCCCTTTCAGGCAAAGACGATAACTTGAATATATTTCCGGTCTTCAGAGGGTAAACTCAGCCAGTTTTTACCTCACCCAATGTTTTTGTTGTCAACTTGCGCTACATCAGAAAAATGGCGTTCACACAAAATACACAGCTGAGCTGTGTACTGGTACCCGTACGATGTGTACGCAAAAAACCCTGATAATATGTCGCTGTTCACCAGCGTAATTTGTTGGCAAAACAAGGTCAGTGCACTTTACAGGGACGACCGTGTGGGAGGTGGGGGTGAACAAGTTGAGGGGGGGGGGGGGTGGTGATGAAAGCGTATGTCGGGGCAGTGGGAAAAGAGGGGAGGACGGTGTACCAATCTGCTGTCCATTGTTCATGTATGATATTGTATACTTTCACGAGAAATGCCCACTAATTCTAATATATTAATAGTTTTAAATGATAATAAGCGATGGCAAGTCCAGATATTGAACCAGGGTTTCGCCACGTTGTACATCGCAGATTCCTTAGGGAACCATTACTTATTTTTTCAATAGTTAATTAGGTGAGCTGTTGTTTTGCTTAATCTCGCATCGGAGACAGTGGGGGAAAGCCTAAGCTATCATGAGAAAAACAAATTAAAATAAATATTAAATTGTTAAAAATCTGGAAATCAATTGATTTATTTGCAAGTTATTTAATTTACTTTTTCACCGGGGTTGGGTTTGGGTTTTATGTTTTATAAACGACTTTGACTGCGTTTTAAAATGATGTTATTTCTCTTGTACCACACCGGTGAAGTTTGTGAGCTTTTGAGGTCAAAGAACAATCCTCACTTGGCGTATCCCAACATTATGCATAGAATAACAAACCTCTGAAAAATTGGGCTCACTTATTGGTCATCGAAGTTGCAAGAAAATAATGAAAGAAACAAAAACACCCTTGTTGCATAGTATTGTGTGCTTTCAGATGCCTGAGGAAGGCTTCATGCCTTAAGTTTTTCTCGTATTCAATTTTTTAGTGAATAGGCCTACCCCTTTCTCTAAAACTACCTTAACATCAAAGGGTGTTGTTTCTAACAATGTTTAAATTTTATACACTGCAAAAACTGCGGTGGTAAAATTCACCATGGGTGTTGTCACATACAGATGCTGAATGGAGAATCAAAATTAACATCATACACAAATGTAATCTTTTGGCAGAAATTAATGTTATTTTAACACCCTAATGGTGTAAATTTCGATTCTTTTTTGATGTGATAACAGTCAAAACACCCATGGTGTCAATTTTAACACCCAGTTTTTGCAGTGTAGAATTAACAGCTCCACAGTGCTCTTTACCAAGTAAGTTTTTATGGCCATATTTTAAGTAGTTGCCAAAGGTATAGGTCTATACCCTCCCTTCAAAGGGATTGTATACGTTTGGTGGAACCCACTGTTTGTTTCAATCCTATAGTTGTAGATGTATACCATAAACTAACCTGTGAAAATTTCATTTCAAAAGGTGGTAGCGTTTTTGAGACTAAATTTTTATTGCCGAAAATCTGGAGCGGTTATGTCACGCAGGAAGAATAATCTGCAATTGGAATACACAATCTGAGAAACGTTACTGCAGTAACGCTTTTCGGCCATTCAAATTTTGTGAGATAAAAAGTGATATCTATTTCCATAACCGTGACTTCTAAGTGAAAAGTTTCTTAAAATGCATTATACTATTCAAAGCTGTTGTACTTCTTACCAAGTAAGTTTTTATTGCCATTACTTTTCAGAGTCGTTACCAAACGTAGGTATTGAAGCCCTCAATGGTACAATCTAAAGTACAATCTACCAAGTTTGTAGCACCCGCATCTCTCTGATGAGTTGTGGTTGTTCTGAAAGAACCGGTGGTTTAAAAAATTTGACGTTTCGATTAGTATGCTCTGCTTCCTCTGGTCCGTCTTCGGAGAAAGTTGCCTGTATTCTGATATACTGCAGCTTCCAGCGGTGGTTACGTGATGCGTAAAGAGCTGAAACATGGGCTGATGAGGCCTATTATGTGCGCAGACGGAGTGCAATATCATGTTTTTGAGTTACTTCGTAAGGATACAGTTTCTAGGTCCGACTTGCGGACGATTTGACCCCAAAATTTTGATTTAATTTTTTAATAGATTCGTATTTAGTTTAGATTCGTAGTTGACATTGCACGGGGAAAAAATATATAAATAAGATAACAAATAAAACATCCGCCGTAGATAGGTATACTATTTTTAATTAAAAACTAAAAATGAGTTATTGTTAAAAGCTAAAAATTATTTATTGTATGGGTCATGTCCATAGCCAAGTAACCCTACAAATATGTTTGTATTTTATGTATCTTGTGCATTCACTTTATGCAAACGTTCTGATATGTTTTCGTTTTTGAACAGCATCATCTGTCAAAGTTCGTTCAGAAAATAAAATAAGATAAAATAAAATGGGCAAAGGAGAAAAGGCGATCACGTTCCGCAAGCTGTTAGAAGCTGATTTGACAGCGGGTCGTGTCTGAAGTTAATGGCTTCGGCAGTGGCTATGACCAGAACGCCAAAAGTCCTTTATTATTCTTCCTTTGTCGTTTGAAGCCAACTGCAATAGCTGTAGCCGAAGTCGCTTTTAAGTTTAATAGGCAGACGGGGAAAACAAAACAACAACTCTGGGCCGCGGACTTCCAGAAGAAGAGAGCCGCAGCCGGGACTGGTCTATCATATCCAGTGCAATTGTGTCTACATCGGATCTTTCTACGCGCGGGTAGCGATCGGTCTACCGCCCTCTATTATTTTGACTGAAAGCCGGTAGTGATGATTTTGAAGGTTTTGAAATCCACCGCATGTCCGTCCACCAAATGAGGTGGATTTAACCATGATTTAACGGTGTGAAAAGCTATAAAATCTCAATATGAGTCAGACGAATCGGAAGAAGATAGAGGCTGATAAACTTCTGGAATCTGTTCGACAGAAGGCGCATGACAACCCTCGAGAGGTAATTCTGAATTTCATTAGTTAGAAAAAACTTCGATTTGGAAACATTGGACTTTTGCATTCAAATATTCGTTATTAATAAACGTGTAATTCCGACACATGACCAGATGACATTCGGTCCCTCTTACACAACTTACTTAAGCTTTACCGGTCTATTAATGTTTACCTTAATTAATGTTCCAACCTTGTGCACCCCATCCCATGGTCATGATGGTACACTGAAATCTCCCTTTTGTCAAGGGTTACTGTGTAATCCCCGATTCTAGCTAGGCCCTATTAATTTTATAGTAAAACATTCTTTTTATCAAATATATTAAAATTTTACATCAAATTAAAGGTCTCCTCAGGAGAAATTCAATGGTGCAAACCCCACTGTCATGGGTGCTTACATTAATGAGTTATGTCTTCCAAAAGACAACAAACACGCGGCACCCTTCTGGCCGGCCGCCGACTGAGGTACAGAGATTGTTAAATTGAGACCACCCACACTACTATACTAAAGCTTACCAGCCCTATCCCTAACGCGCACTCAAAGGTTCAAAAATGAGATTTGTCCGAGTACTTGGTTTAATTAAAACCTCCGTAAATTGCATGCGCGACCTCGCGCTGGAACAAAATCCAACTTTTCATACTCAAAAATGGACAAGGATTAAACTGATATAGGTTTGACAGCATACCCCACCGTCGCTGAATGTATACATTCCTTTAAAATAGGAAATTTAGTCAAAATTTGGCCCAAAATGGTAAAAAAATACATAAAACCTTATTTCTTCACCGATTGAGACGGGGAAAAAAGCACTGTAAACTTCCTAATCCTCTTTCTATCAATAGATGGCGTTATTTTGGGGGTAGAAGTCAAGAGAGGGCGGTATTTATTGAAAAATGGTGACCAAATTTTTCTATCAAAAAAGTTCAAAAATGGCTGCGCTTGCGGTAGTCGCGTCGGTGACCATGCTCTGAATCTTTTTGATGCTTGAAAAAGTGAGGTAAATTTGTGCCTTTTTTCAAAAGGATTATGAAAGAAGAGAGTTTTATTGACCTACAGGAGTAATTTGAAGCTCAGACAGCATGTTAGGTCGAAGTAACATTAATTTGAAAAACCTATTTTTGTGTGCGGCCAGAATAGGAAATGTCAATATCGCGCGACCTATAACATAGCTACCGATTCCAGACCTCCAGCAGACCGTCCTTTTGTCAGATTTTTTAAATAATAAGTATAAGACTAGAGAACTACCTGACTTGGCCCCACTTCTGTGGCCAAGATCTGAATCCTTGGCAGCTTGGCCATTTTTTTTGTTAAGCTAAGCAGTTGGTGATCCAAGGCGTATTCCCTTCGGGCAGGTCGGCGATTTAAACCATCTTAGTCTTGGCTTGCCTATGTTGAGTGTTTTGGATTGTTAATTAATTTAAATAACCTTTTTTTAAAAAAAAATAAAAAAAATAAAAAAAATCCTCCGAATTACTTCCCTCGATGTATACTGAACGCGGCCATTTTGGAACGATCCCAATCATGCCAATCAAATCACGGTGTCATTAGCCATCTGGGCTGTGGGCGGAGCGAGGGTGCGAACAATTCAACGGATGTTTTATGTGAATATTGCTTGGCGACTACAGAAGTATGCAACGCTATTTTAGCATGACCGATACATGGATACTGTAGGTGTCACATGAAACATCCGTTGAATTGTTTGCAACCTCTCTCCTCCCACAACCCGGACAGCCGATGACGTCGTGATTTGATTGCCATATCTTTGTTTATATATTTACACATTCAAAACACGCAGGGCAAGCTAAGACTAAGACTAAGAGGCAAGTGAGCACTTTAGCTGGTTTACTGCCGACCTGCCCATAGAGATAGGGCCTACGTAGAGAATGCACCTTGGATCGCCGACCGCTTAGCTAAAAAAAAAATGGGTCCAGACGTGTGGCCAAGGATTCCGATCTTGGCCATAGAAGTGGGACTATACCTGAAAGAGACTGAGGAGAGGTCAAGAGGCTGCCATCATTGTTTATCATCATATAATATTTCATTTTATTTGGCTTAGTGGGTATGCTGGGAGGTAAGTTCAAGTGAACCGAGATTCCAACATTTCAGCCATGGATCCAATTATCAGGTTTTGCGATTCATGCTGAATGAATTTAATGAATCTCATATTTTTTTCGAAAGACAAGAGAAGAGAACAATGGTGCTTTCTTACTATCTATGACTAATAATTAATATAAATATTGAGAATCTTTGTTTTCTTTGTGACAATGATTGATATAAAATTTTAAAAAATTATTACGGCAATTCCAAAAATTTAGTTAATATCGCACAGACTGAGGCACAGGAAGTTTTTTTTTAAATACTTAAGTGGCGTGGTTAGTCATACTCGAGTACTTAATTACTCAAGGATAATTCAAAATTAATTTAAGATTGAACATAAACAAATATATAAGAGTTGGATGTGAACCTGCAGTCTTCGGATTAACATGCTGGCGCTCTGCCAACGGCACATTAATCAGAAGGTGGCAGGTTCAAATCCCGCTGTAGTCAATTACTTTATAATTGAGAAGTAACGGAAATTCTTTCTTTAAAATTGAGTATATTACATCATGTAATAATTCAAGATATTATTAATCTAGAAGTAATCAAAAGTCTCAACAGCTTTTGAATCTCATTACAGTCAGCAGGCACACAAAATAACATGGATATTGTCTGGTTTTCCCCAATAAACAGATCCAGTTAAAGGGGTTCCATATTGCGAGTGTATATGTTCAGGCCCAGGAGTACAGAACAGCCCTCCAGCATGCACAGAACTATGTTAGCATCAAACCCAATGATGCAAGAGCTCACAGACTACTTGGCGAGATCCATGAAGCCCTGAAGAATATAGGGAAAGCCATTGAGAGTTATCGACGCAGCCTGGAGCTCAATAAGACGCAGCATGATCTTGTTTTAAAAGGTAAACATTTTCAGAAATGATTCAGGTTTCATCTCTTGGCCAAGAGGAACACCTCTACCCATTTTCAGGTTTCATCTCTTGGCCAAGAGGAACACCTCTACCTATTTTCAGGTTTCACCTCTTGGCCAAGAGGAACACCTCTACCCATTTTCAGGTTTCATCTCTTGGCCAAGAGGAACACCTCTACCCATTTTCAGGTTTCATCTCTTGGCCAAGAGGAACATCTCTACCCATTTGCAGGTTTCATCTCTTGGCCAAGAGGAACACCTCTACCCATTTTCAGGTTTCATCTCTTGGCCAAGAGGAACACCTCTACCCATTTGCAGGTTTCACCTCTCGGCCAAGAGGAACACCTCTACCCATTTTCAGGTTTCATCTCTTGGCCAAGAGGAACACCTCTACCCATTTGCAGGTTTTATCTCTCGGCCAAGAGGAACACCTCTACCCATTTTCAGGTTTCATCTCTTGGCCAAGAGGAACACCTCTACCCATTTTCAGGTTTCATCTCTTGGCCAAGAGGAACACCTCTACCCATTTGCAGGTTTTATCTCTCGGCCAAGAGGAACACCTCTACCCATTTGCAGGTTTTATCTCTCGGCCAAGAGGAACACCTCTACCCATTTTCAGGTTTCATCTCTTGGCCAAGAGGAACACCTCTACCCATTTTCAGGTTTCACCTCTTGGCCAAGAGGAACACCTCTACCTATTTTCAGGTTTCACCTCTTGGCCAAGAGGAACACCTCTACCCATTTTCAGGTTTTATGGCCCTTTTTGAAACTTGGGCTTGGGCTCTGCCTTAGACTCTGGCTAAGGCTTCATCACTTATTTTGAAAATGTAAACTTTCGGTAATGAGCTTCAAACAGTTGGATAGAGCCTAAGCCAGAGCCTAACTCAAAGCCGTGGTTTTGAAAAGGGCCTATGTCTTTGTGCAATCCCCCCATGAGTTGCATTATTTTCCAATGTTTTGGTTTCCTGTTTGATTTACATGTATACACAGTTGCCGAGTTGTACTGTCACGTGGAGTTTGAGCCTGACAGGCACCGATACTGGGCGGAGCGAGCAGAGAAATTGTTCCCTCGACATTCCAAGATTTATAACATCATGGTAATTTTGCTCTAAAAAGTTAAACAAAAACAATACTTTTTTAAGTAATCACATGTAATACTTGTAATACTGATATTTCTAATATTTCTCACAACTTTATAATTGTAATAATGACACTCATGGCACTGAATTATCAAACCTGGTGGAAAATGTTCAGAATGATTTTATGAGATGAAGAAACCATAATACACCTTGAAAGGGAATAAGGTGAGGTGGCACATGCTGCTGCCAGACTTTGCCAGAAACACCGAGGCAAACCCTTTCTCATTATGAAGAAGCATTATTGGTGAAGTGTCTTGCTTAAGGACACAAGAGTCCAGACCCTAACTCGAACCCACTCTCTGCTGATCAGAAACACCAGAGCTTGAGTCTGATGCGTTTGACCGCTTGGCCATAACATGCCATGAAATTTGGTTTGTTTGCATTTTTTCAAATAATTGTTGTATCTCTTATATTTTTGTTTACTTGCTTAACAGGAGTATATATACAGGAAGAGTGGGAAGCTAGATGAGTTTAAAACCTACCTGCGTCGGAAGCTGGTGAGATGTTATTATCTTCTATACTTATAATGTGATCTTGTGTCTTGATGTCACATTATATGGAAGACAAATCGAGAGCTCTTTAGCTTATTGCAAAATTCCTAAAAGCCCCATGCCAGTTGTCCGGCTATTGCCGGATTTCCGGCTTTTTGACAATTTTCCCAAATAAATCCGGCACCCTGTCTTTCATTAAGCTGGTAACAAAAACATCTTTACAGAGCATGCTCAGATAGATATTCTTCGTTAACAAGACATTCATAAACAAATTGTCAACGCAATCGCAAAGCGCATTTGTAAATTTCAGTGAAAGAGGGCGTATACTCACGTTAATGAACGTTGTTTGCGTTTGATGGTTCTTGCGTGTATTGTAGTGTAGTAAAGCAGCAATAGAACTAAGACTAGCCCATTGCATGGCCATTAACCGGACAAGTGCAAGTACATATGTGTCAAAATGTGATTGTTGCGTTTCGCGACGAGCATTTCGTGAATTGTTTTACTAATAATACTCAATTTGGCTATCAAAATGAAGGATGAAAAAGGTGTAGATGCTTGTGTAAAGAACAGGTGTGTAGACAAGACATGTCGTTTGAATGTATTGTTACTGTGACTGTTGTACATGATGGTGTACATTAAGGCTCTGTGCAAAGTTTTCCAGCCCTGGAGCAAAGAGCCACTGGCATCCCTGCAACATGTACATGCCTAGACGATGTCTGTGTAATTTCAAACATGCAGATCGTGTTAACGCTGGTTTTTAAGATAAAATGTATTTCCACTGACTACATCTTTATCCATCAGAAATCCCATCCAAATGACCTGAAGCTGAACCTGCAACTGCTGAAAGTCTTGACCATGCTACGCAAGCTGAAGGAAGCGCAGGAACTGTGTCTGCAGGTAGAGGGAGACAGATTGTTTGACCACGAGACCCAGTGGTGGGAGCAAACCATTGAGTTGTATAAGGTATGGAGTATAAATGCATAGAACGTTTTACGACTTTACTGCAACATACATTTATCACATGACTGCATTAGCAGTTACACTTACAGTCCCTTATCAAGGCTCATTCCTTAACCCTTTGCGTGCTACGGGCGCAAATTTGCGCCCGCAACGTTTATTCCCTCACTGCTGTGGGCGCATATTTGCGCCCAACACAACTTGCTACGTGTTTTGCATACAATCGAGCTTTCTTTTGACCCCTGACATGCATCCGGGTACTTTTTGTACACTTCAATACATAGAAGCCATGTTACGAACGAATACGTGACGATTTTTCTTGAAAAAATCCTGTAATTTCCGAGTTTTTCCGTGACTGTTATCACCGTAAAACAAAAGGCAGTAAGAATGGACGCCGCAGCAGCATTCCAGAAGATTTTCGCAGATTCTAACTCGGGAAAATCGGAGTTTGAGGATAGCGACGATAATGCTTCAGTTGGGCTATGTCTATTGACATTGGGCCAGATATCGGACACATATCTATCAACGATGGGGCCGAATCCGACGACGATGGCATCGTTCCTATGCAAGGAGGGGAACAGGGTAGAACAGTCCAAGGTGTTGGAGATGCTTTTCGGTGTGCTTTGGAAGTGTGTATTTTCTAAATTCTGCATTCAAAATCAATTCTCTTGAACTAACTGGTTGCCAGTATTATACTTTACATTTGTCTTATTTTGCATTTTGCAATAAAATAATTCCTTCACACAGAAAAAAACTTTTTTGTACAACCGTGTGTTATTTTAATGATTGTGCAAAAAGATTCCAGCGGTCAGGGAATAGTGTGTGTAGGGAATGGCGTGCAAAGGGTTTAACCTTCTCAACTCCCTGGGGAACATACAACCCCAAGCTGCTTCACTCCTTAAACTTTCTCATGTCCCTGGGCAGCATACAGAACTTGAGTCCGATGCGTTGGACTGCATGACCACGACACGCCGCTTGACTAAGGCCAGTAATTTTGGGTCATTAAACTTGGGTCAGTAAACTCCAAACAAGGACAAGCAACACTAGACAGTGAGACTAGGGCCCAATTTCATAGAGCTGCTAAAGTACAACAAAATTATGCTTACCAGAAGAAGGTCACCGGCTGACATGTCATGTATACCATTTTCGACTGGTTTCCTGAGTGTGTTGGCTTAGCAGAAAAGTGTGAAGCACTTTTGTCTGCTTAAGCAGCTCTATGAAATCAGACCCAAATTACTCATTTAAAATGATACCTAAGATGTTTTAAAAATGCTTATCCAATGATAAAAGCTGTACTTAATACATATTCATGAGCTAATGAATGGATTGGTCCATTTTGATCCAAAAGTCTATCCATATGTATGGATGCAGCTAAATATTTAAAGCAGAAAAAACCCCAAAACCAAACATGGATTTACAGAATGAGTTCCCGAAGGGAGATTTGCTCATTTACAATGTGGATTTCTTCTTTTCTTTAACTCTCCCCCCTGTAAGTTAATAATCTATTTCCTTTTTTTCCCTTCCGGACTTCTTGACTGTGTCAGACGCTATTGGGTAATGTGAATGAGGCTGAGCAATCCAACCATCACATCAGTACATTCAGTCACCTTCTCATCAGTCTCAACAAGCTTGTAATCATCAGCCTTGCCACGCCTACTACACGTGTAGATCACTCAGCTATGATTCTCAAACAGTAAGTTGACATCAGGTGGTGTGACAGACTGTATGTCTCTTTTCTTGGCTGGTTGTTTGTTTGTTGGGGGTCTGTTTGTTTGTCTTTTTTGTCACAGCAAGCTGGTCATCTTTAACCTTGCCACACTTGTAGATTACTCAACTATGATGCACAAACAATAAGTTGAAATGAGGTGGTTCGTAAGACTGTTTGTTCGGGGGGGGGGGGGGGCATTGTTTGTTTGTTCATTTGTATTGGTCACAGTATGATTGTCATCAGCCTGGCCATACCCAATACACTATGTAGATTACTCAACTATGATGCTCAAAATGAGAAATTGAATTGAGGTGGTGTCACACAGTGTTTCTTTGTTTGGCTTTGGGCTGCCAACAAAAAACATCCGTTCATTATTTAAACAAAAATTCATTGACTTTGTTCTCATCAGGATGGATGTAGAGATGTTACGGGCAAGTGACTACATCTTATCCAGTCAGCCAAGTCCAGAGCAGGAGCTGGCTGTGAACGTCATCCAAGAGGTGAAGGCACAACTCTACACACATGTAGCCACACTGATCACCAAAATGACAGCTACAGTAAGTGCCATGTCAATGTTTAACCACTTGGGAGTGGGATTTCCAAAATGTTTCTGCCTCACAGACAAGAATGATTTTTCTGAATTTTTGAAATAATTTGTTTTTGAGAACATTATTGTCACAATGAAACCATGATTAAACCAAGTAAAGATAATCCCAAACGTTCTCATAAAATGCACTGGACTTTTTGTTCTCTTTCAAAAAAATGTGTAATGTGCTCACCATGAACCTGCCAAACCTTGGCAGTAACCCACGACTTATAATCGGTCATGGTATGCTGGAATCTGGGACTTACCTCCCTTATGACGATTACAGTGATAAACAATGGGGGCAGCCTAACGATCTCTCGTAATCTTCATTCCAACAACAAAAGGATGAAGGTCTGAAATTGGGGATTAATAATAATAAGATTTATTGAGCGCCTCGCACTGATCCAAGCCCAAGGCACTTTACAATATTAAAACTTCTAAAAGAATATTACCCAATCACCCCAGAAAATGGGAAAAGAAAACCTTGCATAGTGAATGCATGCCTGTGCATGCTATAGAACAGAATGTCCAGGCATGTTACTATCCCAGGAATGTTACAAAAGTGAGTTTACCTGACTTCCGTTTGTTTCCACAATAGTTGTGTATGCATTCACGTCTTCTGGCCTTAACCAGTTCGCTTCAGGATTTAAAATCCTTTTCCTGTTACATGTGCGGGATTATTTTCAGTCAAAAAGCATGTGTTTTTTAGCCATGAAGAACTTTTGTTTTCAATGAAACTCAGTTTGGACACCCATATAAAGATGCCATTATGTAAAGGTCGATCATTGTTTGCAGTACCTTTTGACTGGGGACACCAAACTATAACCACTGGAACTCCTTGAAATTGTTGCCTGTGTACGCGCAACTTGCCACAGTGCCTCACCATACGTGTCGTGTTGACATGACTTCTGCCAAACATGCACAAAAACTCTAATGCCAGTTTATAAGACCGCCGCTGTGTGTTGCATAAGAGTTGTGTCCGTTATTGTGTCCTCTGAAGCCAATTGGTTAACTGATTACAACAGTAACAGTTGTCACATTCTAGCCATAAAAGATCACTAAAATGACACTACAGTTAAAGTGCCTTGTCAATGTTTCAGTCTTTACGCGGTAGTGGTAGATTTTTGTTCATCTTGTACACATAGTGATGTTAATTCATGATAATGTTATCTATAGAGTGTTGCCCGCTGGCCAGATGTTGTTGGCATGGTCACAGCATGCTACCTCGTCAGCGCCCACATTCCATCTTGCCAAGAGTCAACGACAACTTCTACAACTAGAGGACAGAAGGGTAGTATCAACAGCTGCCTGTACAGCATGGCTCAGTGTCGTCTCAGTGAAGTTTGTAAGTATTGATGAAATGGTATCTCTCACTACATTTCACCTGAAGTGGACAGTGGTTCGAATCCAACCTTGGACTGTGACTTGCAAAAGCAAATGAGTGCCTCTCATTCAAGCTCCTACAAAATGATCATTCAGTATCATCCACTGTTGTTTTGAATGATAGATAAACTATGCCAGCCTGCAATATGATATCATCTACATCTACACAGTCAACCCTCCTACTGTCAGACCATTTAGTATAATCGACTGTTGTTTTGAATAATAGATAAACTATGCCAGACTGCAATATGATATCTTCTACACATACACAGTCAACCCTCCCACTGTCCTGCTGTTAGAATGAAATACAATTTTCCAATTGTGTTTAAAAAATCTCTTCAGGTCATATTTTGAATAGCATCGTGAAGCAGCAGAAGAAAAGCAATTGGTTGAAACAGTGCCATGGCAAATGGTGTTCCCAAGAGGTAAGCTATCTGTCTCATGACAACATTGAAACATCATCTGTTTGATTGGTGTTTGTAATGAATTTATGATGCAGAGCTGCCAACTCACCCTGAATCTGCAGAAAGTTTCCTGAAAAAAACCCATCTTTTATAATGTTCTGATGAACAAATTTGAAAATCTCCATGATTATGGAAATTTTGTCCCCGTTATGTTGAAGGGAGTTCTAAATGTCTCCCTGATTGTTGTGAAACTCCTCTCTGATTGCTAGATGCAAATGTTGGTAGCTCTGTATGATGTCACCTTCATTTATGTAATATTGCAGGTCCCTGCTGTTGTCCTGTATTCTTGTGTATTTTGTTTTTTATTTTGGTCTGTCCGTTGTGAAACGTTTTATCTGTCCAACAAGGAAAAACTCAAAAGCATTGTGCTTCTTTCAGCAGAGTGTGGGTTTGAGTCCCGGTCTTGACACTTGTATGCTTTTATTAAGCAAGACACTTAAACCATTATTGTTTCGACCTTTGGATGGGACGTAAAGATGTAGGTTCTGTGTGTTGTGTTAAGCACGTTAAAGAACCCAATACACTTATTTTTAAGAGAAGGGGTTCATCCGGTGTTTACTAGTATGGTTGGGTGTAGATTGCGTCACATCACCTTGTAAACCTTTACATTGTGCTATTAAATAAATGGGTCTTATATTTCAAGCACAGCTCCGCATACCTTGTAGAAAAAAATAATAAGCGCTTTGAGATGCCCTCGGGTGTGATAAAGCGCTATATAAGAACTGCATATTATTATTATTATTCTTTTTTTCCCTACATGCTGACAAGATGTACAATGAGATCATTCCACACAATGCATGTATCTGTGTATTAATTTTGTAAAGGTACCATGTTTGTAAGTGTAACGTAATTCCACTGTAGGCCACACCTACCTCACACAAACTGGCTCCAACGATTATCGGAAACCCAAAGGAGTTGCATTGAGCTAGTTTTTCTTTCATGATTTATGCAAGAGAAGTTTCTGTCATAAGAAATGCTTTTGAACGATGAAATGGGTGATTTGTGACTAAGCAATTCATTGCACCAGACTTTATTCAAACCTAACTCGCAATGGCTTATTGTGATCTACATGTACAAGTGTGCAACTGCAAGATAAGTGTTTGGAACAAACTGATTTAGGACCTGGTTGCACCGACGTGATGAAATGGCATATCCCAAGGATGCCAGATCAAAGCACATAAGGATTCAAGAGAAAACAATCAAATTCTGAATTGATTTCAGGGCCAGCAGCAGCTTGTCAACCAGGCATTTGGATATCAGGGCATTGACCCCACCTCGTCATTTCTTAGCATGGATGATAGTCTGCTAAATGTAAAGTGCAGTGAGCTGCCCAGTCTCATCAAGACAGTGTTTACGTACGATCAAGGTATGAATTCATTTTATTGTAACTTATTGATGTTTGGTGACCCCATTTGGCCGCCGGTGCTGCACAGGCCAAACAGTGCTGTGTCAAACACTGGTGTCATGCAAAAACTTCAATTGTCTAATTTGTTCCCCCGCTATAAGACTAACACCCTATAACTTGATCCTTTTTTGACAGAGTCTGTCAAGGCCCAGCCCCAGAGCCTTCAGAGGTTGATCTGGCTGGGTCTCCAGTGGGACCTCAGGCTGGACGGCATCTTGCCTGACCTCGGTCAGTTCCTCCAGCCAATCTTCCCTCGCCTCTTATTCAGTACACAGCGTCTTGAGAATACAACGGTAGACAACATCAGGCTGTTGGACATAGAGGTAAGGTGGTCTACAGAGGCACTGTCAGGAAATCACCCTTGCCATTTTGATGTATGAAAAAAACCCGTCTGTGAACTTGCCTTTTGCTTGTTTTGTAGAGTCTGAACCTTGTCTCAGAATTATCAGTTTTAAGATATGCCTTGGAATGATGAAAATGAATGATTTCGGGAGAAATTCTACTTTTTTTGGGATAAAAGAACGCACTTATTATTTATTACTGTAGGCATTTTTGTACTGCTGTGTACATGTGGCCAAGACGCAGCAAGAGCACCTGCAAGCCAGAGGTCAAGCTTCTCACTTTCTGCCTCAGACACTTCCATTGGGGCTGTGTCGTGGCTTGTGCAGCCAGCAACAGCTAGACTGGTATAGCGCCCTCTATTGTCTCTATACTGCCAAGGCAAGGTAAATGAGCTGTTCAGCTTTTGTATTCATATTAATATTACTGGTAAGGAAGAACATAAGACAATCCTCAAAATTATGTACTTTTATAAAAAAAAATTGCTAGGTGCTCCCCCCCTCCACCTCATAAAAAAATAAATATAAAATAAAACCAAGTCAATAAATATCACACCCTGCACTTTGTTATTTTTCCTGATTTCAGATTTTTTTCCTGATTTCAGGTTTATTTGAATTACCCCTACATGGTTACTGATGCCACTATGTTTGTTTTGTGTAGTTCCAATGAGAGAGCTAAGCTTCGTCTGACTGTGCAGAGAGGGCTTGAGGTCATGCGCTGTAGGATGAACCATGGCATGGAGACATCATTGCTGATGCGTCTAGGCCGTACATTTAGAGAAAGGGTACGTTGAGGGAGCTATTTCACGTTGTCTGAATGCCATTTTAGAGACTGTCCTTAGAATCAACATAGGCAGTTTTGAGTCTACAGCTTTAATGCTTGGCTCTGGCTTAGGCTCTGGCTTAGGCTCTATACCCAAAGTATACGTTTTCCAAACAAGCCAAAGTGAAAGCTGTGGTGTTGAAAAGTGCCGCAGTATGCTCAAGACAAGGCTGATGTTAAAGATGCCCTATTCCAATGGAACATCTTTTCCCTTTTGAAATCATTGGTAATTTGTTATATCCACAAGGGAAACTGTAAAAAAAATAATTATGATTTGGGGTTGAACAAAGAAAAATTTACTAGAGGGGGATTTGAACCAACAACCTCCGGTTTAACATGCTTGCTATCTAGCCGTTTTGTTGGTAGTCTCTATATTTTGTCAGTATCTTTGTCCGAGGGTGCCAGTCGGAAGTCGTACAACCGTTAGCTGCCTTGTAGCCAGGGATCACACCCAAGTTTATGATACAACCTGGGAAGCGGCAGCCAGGGGATCACCCTAAGGGGATGCGACTTTTTTGTTTCAAATATCAAGTAATAAACCACAAGGGAAACTGACCGGGTAAATTTTTTAATTTTGGAAATATCAAATCAGGACATGACCTTTACTTTGAGCTTTACTAGATCCATTATTGGATGCTGTGACCATGTTGGTCTCTGAGGAATGAAACATTTGTGGGTTTAAAACTGCATGGAATTATTTCATCCAGCAATTCCTCACAGCAAAATATTTAGACTGAACATGTTTTGTTCACACTGATTGTTTACATTGAGTAGAAAATGATGATTTGCTCTTTCTTGTATTGATCTTTCAGATGCAGGAAGTGAAGAAGATTAGCAAGGGGGATGATAATAGGGAAGAGTGGAATGCCTTCCAGCAGATGAGTGTGTTGTATTGGCAGTCGGCCCTGGAGCACCTGCAGCTACTGGCCAGGTCAGGACGTTGTTTAAACACCCACAGAACAAGAACTTGATTCAGTTTTCTGGTCTTTAGCTTTTCCTTCGTCGAGCTTTGTTAACCAATTCTTTCAAACAATTACTGATAAGTTGTTTCTTCACACTCTTATTACACAATGCTTTTTATTTTCTGCTTTTCAAATTTGAATTTAAGCATGGTAGGTCCTATTTGTGGCCGATTTGACCCTAAAATTTTAACTTAAATTTTAAATAGCTATTTTTATAGATTTGAGAAAGTTATAAGCTTTTGTTTAAGGTATTGCACACAAAAAATTTGCCAATGTTAAGTTGTAAGTAATTAAAAATTAAAAACTAAAACTGAATTATTATCGGGATTCCAACGTTATCTCACAACTAACGACCATGTACAATCAATTTTTCATCTTACATACTGTTTTCATATATTTGTTCTTTGTTTAAAATTGAGTTGTGCCATAAAAATAAATATTTATTAGAACTATTTTAAATAATTGTTGTTGTTCCTTTTTCAGGAACCAAGCTGTCCCCATACAGCAGAAGCCATTCTTTCCATACAGTGCTAAACTGATTCAGGTAAGACCACACTTTTAGAACTGGCCGGCATTTTTGTTCATCTTCTTGGGGTTTCTTTCCATCTAAAATACTGTCAAAGTCAAGGAAATAGCATTTGGAGACCCACAAACCACTATTGCTTATTTTGATTGTCACAATTAAAATAATTCTGATGTGAATGTACACAAAATCCCTGACAATACATAAACCATTTTTTCTTTGATTTCTCTGAAACTTGACCGCTAAATTTGAACTTTCACTGGCTTTTGTATGTTTTTAAAATTATTATTGACAACTAGAGGATGGGAGTCTGTTTACTCATGCAATAAAACAATAACGCATCTTTCGTTTACAAAACCCTGATCTGTGTAGGTCAGTGAGATCCAGATGTACCAGGATGATGGTACTGTGGCTGTAGCAGAGTACAAATTCCAACAGGGGCAGTTCCAGCAAGCTGTCACCATGTTGGATAAAATTAAGTCAGCAGAGGGACTCTTCCTCAAGGCTCAGGTAAATTTGAATTTCTTTGAGAATATTTCAATGGGCATTTTAATATTAGCGGTTACCAAAGTTACGGGTGAATAACAGACCTTTACCCATTTCGCTTTGGAACACACACTAACGCGAAAAACTCTTTACGCAAGTTAAAAAAAGTTGCTTTTTGACTGAAAATAATCTCGCACCAGTATCGGGAAAATTTTCTTTTAATCTTGAAGTGAACTGGTTAACCCTCCTACTGTCTGACCATTCAATATCATCCACAAGGTTTGGAATGATCACGAAATTTATGCAGTTTTTTCTTCTTCTCATATGTTGGTGTTTTAGATGTACCTGATGAAATCTCAACTGGAATCCAAGGAATTAGATGTAAGCCTGAACTGTAGCTTACTGAGCAGGCAGGGTGACCTACTAGACAAAGCCAAGTATGCACTGTTTGATACCATGGACAGCATCCAGCACCAACCTGATCATGTAGGTTTGATGTTTTGGCTTGTCTTGGCCAAGCGGTCTGTGATTGGCAGAGTGTGTGTCTGAGTCTCGGTCTTGTTGTTCGTCCTTTGGGATGGGACGTGAATCTATGTAAAATAACCCAGTGCATTTATCGTTAAAGAGAAAGGGTCATCCCGGTGTGGTTGGCTGCAGATTGTGCTACAGCACCTTGTAAATCTTTACAAGGTGTTATGTAAATAGGTCTCATATCTGAAACATAGCATATCTGTCATAAGATAATGAGTGCTTTGAAACCCCTGTGATAAATCGCCATACAGAAACTTGTGTTACTGTTATTTTTGTCACCCAACCCTAAACTCTTGAGGGTGTTCCGTCCCAAGTGTATTCAGATACTTCAGTCCATTGTAATTCAATAAGTAAGGGTGGGTGATTTCAGGGCACAGTACAGGCAAAATAGTGTTCCTGTTTGAAATAGGCATCACTCAATTTGTTGCTGAATCTAAAAGGCGTCTGTTTAAACCCCGTTTTGCATTAGATGTTCACTTGGGAGCATGCAGGTCGTGAATACAGCCATTGGGTTGCAATTTCCTGTCCTTTGTGTTTGAGTTAATCCTCCTGTTGTTATATGTCATGCGCGGGGCAGCATGCTTCTGAGCAACAGTAATTGAGTTTACTTTTGTTGTTCCTTGACCCGCATGATTTGTTGTTGTTTTTCCCGTGTTTGCTTCCCCACATTTCCAAGAGCCTTTGCTCAATCAACTAACATTGTCATACTGATTTCTAAACTAGCCCCTTCATGAAGAGGTACAGAAGAATCTGAAGGAGATTGACGAACAGCAAGCAGCCCTGTCCATCAAAGTTGCCGAGCTCCAGCAGGAGCAAGAGGCAGCTTGTGATAACTCGCTCAACTCACTTGATAACAGTCGCAACATTAGCACCATCAGTGACATTGCTCCATCACAGGTAAGGGATGATGACCTTTAGACTTTGTGGAGGTAAGGGTTGGGGGTTGACAGCAGGCAGCCCTGTCCACCAAAGTCACTGAGCAAGAGGCACCTTATGATAACTCCCTCAAATCACTTGCTAATAGGAGGTAAGGGTTGGGGGTTGACAGCAAGCAGCCCTGTCCACCAAAGTGCTGGGCCAGAGACACCTTATGATAACTCCCTTAAATCACTTGCTAATAGGAGGTAAGGGTTGGGGGTTGACAGCAAGCAGCCCTGTCCACCAAAGTCACTGAGCAAGAGGCACCTTATGATAACTCCCTCAAATCACTTGCTAATAGGAGGTAAGGGTTGGGGGTTGACAGCAAGCAGCCCTGTCCACCAAAGTCACTGAGCAAGAGGCACCTTATGATAACTCCCTCAAAACACTTGCTAATAGGAGGTAAGGGTTGGGGGTTGACAGCAAGCAGCCCTGTCCACCAAAGTCACTGAGCAAGAGGCACCTTATGATAACTCCCTTAAATCACTTGCTAATAGGAGGTAAGGGTTGGGGGTTGACAGCAAGCAGCCCTGTCCACCAAAGTGCTGGGCCAGAGACACCTTATGATAACTCCCTTAAATCACTTGCTAATAGGAGGTAAGGGTTGGGGGTTGACAGCAAGCAGCCCTGTCCACCAAAGTCACTGAGCAAGAGGCACCTTATGATAACTCCCTCAAATCACTTGCTAATAGGAGGTAAGGGTTGGGGGTTGACAGCAAGCAGCCCTGTCCACCAAAGTGCCGGGCCAGAGACACCTTATGATAACTCCCTCAAATCACTTGCTAATAGGAGGTAAGGGTTGGGGGTTGACAGCAAGCAGCCCTGTCCACCAAAGTCACTGAGCAAGAGGCACCTTATGATAACTCCCTCAAATCACTTGCTATCAGGAGGTAAGGGTTGGGGGTTGACAGCAAGCAGCCCTGTCCACCAAAGTTGCTGGGCAAGAGACACCTTATGATAACTCCCTTAAATCACTTGCTAATAGGAGGTAAGGGTTGGGGGTTGACAGCAAGCAGCCCTGTCCACCAAAGTGCTGGGCCAGAGACACCTTATGATAACTCCCTCAAATCACTTGCTAATAGGAGGTAAGGGTTGGGGTCGACAGCAAGCAGCCCTGTCCACCAAAGTCACTGAGCAAGAGGCACCTTATGATAACTCCCTCAAATCACTTGCTAATAGGAGGTAAGGGTTGGGGGTTGACAGCAAGCAGCCCTGTCCACCAAAGTCACTGAGCAAGAGGCACCTTATGATAACTCCCTTAAATCACTTGCTAATAGGAGGTAAGGGTTGGGGGTTGACAGCAAGCAGCCCTGTCCACCAAAGTCACTGAGCAAGAGGCACCTTATGATAACTCCCTCAAATCACTTGCTAATAGGAGGTAAGGGTTGGGGGTTGACAGCAAGCAGCCCTGTCCACCAAAGTGCCGGGCCAGAGACACCTTATGATAACTCCTCAAATCACTTGCTAATAGGAGGTAAGGGTTGGGGGTTGACAGCAAGCAGCCCTGTCCACCAAAGTCACTGAGCAAGAGGCACCTTATGATAACTCCCTCAAAACACTTGCTATCAGGAGGTAAGGGTTGGGGGTTGACAGCAAGCAGCCCTGTCCACCAAAGTTGCTGGGCAAGAGACACCTTATGATAACTCCCTTAAATCACTTGCTAATAGGAGGTAAGGGTTGGGGGTTGACAGCAAGCAGCCCTGTCCACCAAAGTGCTGGGCCAGAGACACCTTATGATAACTCCCTCAAATCACTTGCTAATAGGAGGTAAGGGTTGGGGGTTGACAGCAAGCAGCCCTGTCCACCAAAGTCACTGAGCAAGAGGCACCTTATGATAACTCCCTCAAATCACTTGCTATCAGGAGGTAAGGGTTGGGGGTTGACAGCAAGCAGCCCTGTCCACCAAAGTTGCTGGGCAAGAGACACCTTATGATAACTCCCTTAAATCACTTGCTAATAGGAGGTAAGGGTTGGGGGTTGACAGCAAGCAGCCCTGTCCACCAAAGTGCTGGGCCAGAGACACCTTATGATAACTCCCTCAAATCACTTGCTAATAGGAGGTAAGGGTTGGGGGTTGACAGCAAGCAGCCCTGTCCACCAAAGTCACTGAGCAAGAGGCACCTTATGATAACTCCCTCAAATCACTTGCTAATAGGAGGTAAGGGTTGGGGGTTGACAGCAAGCAGCCCTGTCCACCAAAGTCACTGAGCAAGAGGCACCTTATGATAACTCCCTCAAAACACTTGCTAATAGGAGGTAAGGGTTGGGGGTTGACAGCAAGCAGCCCTGTCCACCAAAGTCACTGAGCAAGAGGCACCTTATGATAACTCCCTTAAATCACTTGCTAATAGGAGGTAAGGGTTGGGGGTTGACAGCAAGCAGCCCTGTCCACGAAAGTGCTGGGCCAGAGACACCTTATGATAACTCCCTTAAATCACTTGCTATCAGGAGGTAAGGGTTGGGGGTTGACAGCAAGCAGCCCTGTCCACCAAAGTCACTGAGCAAGAGGCACCTTATGATAACTCCCTTAAATCACTTGCTAATAGGAGGTAAGGGTTGGGGGTTGACAGCAAGCAGCCCTGTCCACCAAAGTCACTGAGCAAGAGGCACCTTATGATAACTCCCTCAAATCACTTGCTAATAGGAGGTAAGGGTTGGGGGTTGACAGCAAGCAGCCCTGTCCACCAAAGTCACTGAGCAAGAGGCACCTTATGATAACTCCCTCAAATCACTTGCTAATAGGAGGTAAGGGTTGGGGGTTGACAGCAAGCAGCCCTGTCCACCAAAGTCACTGAGCAAGAGGCACCTTATGATAACTCCCTTAAATCACTTGCTAATAGGAGGTAAGGGTTGGGGGTTGACAGCAAGCAGCCCTGTCCACGAAAGTGCTGGGCCAGAGACACCTTATGATAACTCCCTTAAATCACTTGCTATCAGGAGGTAAGGGTTGGGGGTTGACAGCAAGCAGCCCTGTCCACCAAAGTCACTGAGCAAGAGGCACCTTATGATAACTCCCTTAAATCACTTGCTAATAGGAGGTAAGGGTTGGGGGTTGACAGCAAGCAGCCCTGTCCACCAAAGTCACTGAGCAAGAGGCACCTTATGATAACTCCCTCAAATCACTTGCTAATAGGAGGTAAGGGTTGGGGGTTGACAGCAAGCAGCCCTGTCCACCAAAGTCACTGAGCTCGAGCAGGAGCAAGAAGCAACCTTGGTTTATTTCAGGATGCTTGACTATGATCAAATCACACCCCTTGATATAAAGTCTTTTCTCTATTTCCAAGCCTACTGGGAACGATCCAAGCCCCCGTCGTCTGGCATCTGAACTCCGCTCCATGAATGTATCCCACGGCCGCCTGATGGAGGAGAACACCCAGCTAAGGAGCCTGGCCACCACCCACAGTCGCATCCTGGAGCAGAACCAGATGCTGATTGAGAAACAGAATCTCCTGATGGAGTCCAACAATGCTTTGATGAAACAAGTCCTGGAGCTTAACGTGAGTTGCATTTACAGTCACCAATCTCTGTTAACGGGATGAGCGCCAATTTCTGCACTAGCTGCATAAGCGAAGAATGCTTTTTAGTAATGTGAAGTACTCATGCTAAAAAATTCCTTGCTGAAGTGCAACATTTTCTGTTTCCCTAAGCGATGATTTTGTTGCTTCAGTAAGTAGTGCAATGACATTGAGCCAAGGTCCTTATGTTCAGGAGTTTCCTGACGGTGGAAGGCAAGATAATTTTTTGTTTAAAGGGATGTATTTCCCACATAATTTTAAATATTGGAAAAAGTAGAAGGTGGATAAGTTTTGAGATGTGCTTCCTGTCATAAAAAAATGAATAAAAGTTGCAATGTGCATAATATTAGTGATATTAGTAATATTATTTATATAGTGCAATAAGTTAGATATGTAATAGCAAAGACCATTTCAAACAAATACATGGAAGCTAGAAGAAAAAAAACAGGAAAATAAAGTCTTGTAAAAGCAGAAATACAGGATGAATAACTGATACTATAAAAATACATTAAGAAATAAAATAAAATAAAGAAGTGCGTGCTGGTAAAGCAAAACACTTTCCCCCTAATTGTTTGTTTGAGCTCAAGACATGAGCATTAAAGCACAGAACTTAAAGCACAATCAGTGGCTGGTAATTCATTGAGATTTAGAACAATGTGTCATTGTTAGTAGATGGCTGATAACTTGTAGATTTGATTTGTGTTCCATTGATGCTACTGTAATCTCTCATTTTAAAATGACGACTAGTGATTATTATTTTGTTTTGGTTGAATATAAACCCAGACAAAGTTCCAGGAGCTAAGCACGGCGCAGGCAAAGGCACCTCCACCACAGCAGCAAGAGCTCCCCGGAGCCATCAACTCCAGCCGCCCGATCATTATCTCGGCGACAGAGTGCAAGTTCGACAACCCCAACCTCTCCGCACAGTTGGGGGCGTCCATGCACCCGATGATGTCCCACGGCATGGGAAGTCCCATGCAAGCTGGCCCCGCCCAGATCCCCGCCCTGTACCACACACCGTACGGGTACTACACCATGCCGCAGGGGTATGGGATGACGGGCTACGAAAGTCCTGGAATGCACCCCAGCTTGATCACATCCACCCCTGCCATGCATGCCGCCCATGTTCCCATCGCTCAGCCTTACATGTATGACGACCTTAACTCACTGACTGAGAATGAAGCAGTAAGAAGCCTACGGTTGTCAGGCGATAGAATAGTGCAGGGACAAGCTACAACCATGCCAGAGATGCAGGTATATAAAACCACATTTTTGTTTTCATCAATTGATGATAATCAAACAAAGAAATTATTCAACAGTAAACTCTTGAGTGAAGATATCAAGGGAAAACAGAAACTTGATAATATAACACACCCCCCCCCACCACGCCTTTTCTTGCAGACCAATAATCAACATTGCTAAACTCTTATCAAATCACACCCTGGATTTGTTATACCTTTTTTTTTCTTTCTCCAGCCCCAAACTCCCCAAGCAGCCTTTCAACATGGGACCCAGCCCCTAGGCAGAGCAAATGGCAATATCCAGCCTAGAGAGCCTTTGGCTAGTGCACTCTTCAACAATGCAGTCTCACCAACCCAACCGAGAAAGGAAACTCAAGAGGCGGGAGGCACAGGCTACCCGCCCGGCATAACAGGTCCACAGCAGACATTAAGTAGCCTCTCTGATACAGTTGGACAGAGCGTGGCGTCGCCAGCTTCAGGCCCGGATGTCAGCAGCAGTTCTCCGCTCCTGATGTCCATGTTGAAGCAACAAACCAATACTGATGATCCCGGCACAGGGGGTGGTTCCATCACAAGTGGCACTCCTCCCCAATCTGCTTCATCATCCGCTCCGCCAATGTTTAAACTCCAAACTGAGACCTCAATCCAGCCTGGATATTTCTCTGGCAAGCAATTGTCTCAAACAGGAGGGCCAATCCAGACACCCCCTTCCCAGGATTCTGCGAGTGTATTTGGCACATCCAATACTGCTGCTATCGAAACCACTGCCTCGGCTTCTTCCGGTGATTCATTTTTCTCCAAGTCTACCGTCAATCCCAGCCAGCCAACATCTACAGGATTATCCCAGTCTAATCTATCTCCGGTTACCCCAGATGTGACAGCAAGCTCTTCATTCAAGGCTCCGTTCGCTGGATTCAATTTCGGTCAGATCAAACCCTCAAGCTTTGTGAATATTCCTCAGCAGGTTTCTGTGAGCAAAAAAGAGGAAGGCAAGTAACATATTGATCCATGATTTTCAAAGTCAGGGGTTTGCTCTTAACTTGTTCAGTTACTAGCTAGCGGGAACATAATAGCTTGCTGTCTCAAAGGTCCACCAGCTTGTTCACAGGTTTATATCTTATGGTTTTCTTTGTTATTATTATTGACATAGGGGTTGAAAATGCCGGTAGCCTTGCCCGGGGCTACCACATTCACAGCCTGGTTACTCATTTTTCCAGTTTGATAGCCTGGCGTGATAGTGGAAAAATACAGCAAAAAAGCATCAACACAATGAACTGTGCTAACAATACATTTTTGTAAAATGAAATATTGTCGATGACCAATTTGTGATCCAGATGTACACAGCGCTCTCACTCACCTAAGCGCTGACGATGTACAAACAGAGCACTCACACATAACATTCAATGATTGTATCATCAAAGGCACAGTCCCATTACCTAACTTCCATACTCGCATCACAAGGTAAAGAACAATTTATTTTGGTACTGAACTGTATTAGTTTCCCTTGCTCTGCTCAGATGATGATGTGATCTTCATCTCAGAGAAACTTCCTACTGCTGATCAGCGAATCAGAGCAGAGAGACTTCTCTTGCCTCTGACCTTCTTCCTGTATGAAGATGATCCGCCTTGTCCCGGCTGCAGGGGATGTGAGGAGGAAGACTTGGATCAACGAGGAATCCAACGTGAGTCAAATTAGTCCAAAACGGCCTCTCGAGTGCAAACTGTACAGGGTGCTCTGTGTTGAAACTCTTCTATGTTTTTAATTTCTTTTCTTATTTTGTCCATTTCAGGTTTGATTGATTCCACTTCAGGGATTTATTCAAGGTTTTACTAAATAATTTGTATGTTGTTTTTCCTTACAGTGTCCAAACTTCCTCATCCATTGGCAGCAGGAAAATCAGCAGCAGTTGCTTCTGCAGCAGTTAAACCTGCAGCAGTTACACCTGCAGCAGTTACACCTTCAGCAATGTTCGGCAGTGCTGCATTTGGCTCGGTTGCTGTTGACACACCAAGCACCTTTGGAGCTAAAGGTATAATCCGCACTGTGCACATCCTTTCCTTTCTGTTATTAATTGGCCATGCCACATAATTTGTATAATAAACCTCATTCAACAAGTCATTTGGGAGTTAGACTTGAATGATGAATGGAATAATGCTTTTTGCAGACTACATCCAGTGTTGCTATGTCACACGGTTAGAGGCAAGCTTTTTACTAGGTACCTAAGAGACGTTAAACACCCATACACGATTCTAAATGAAATGTATGGCACAAGGATTCCAGTCTTTGCTGATCTGATAAGTGCAATAGATGGATTGCTCATGACGTTATTGACCGCCATCTTTGATGGAAAAGTGCACGACTCTCAGCCAATGATAGCCTTTCACACATGCATGTTTCATCAACGATGGCGGCCAATGCAAGGGGTCTATGCAGGTGTTGTGTACAGTGGCAAAGATCATTTCAAACTACACTGGAGAATTAAAGAAAACCAATTTGTTGATTGTTTGCAGACTCCAGCCAGGGGGCACCCTCTATTTTTGGAAACACAGGCCAAAGTTTGAGTTTTGCTTCCCTAAGCTCCGACAAACAAGGAACTTTTGCTGGGAAAGGTAAGTTACCTTTAGGCGTTGTTATAATATTAAGCTCAAAGGCAACTGGGATGAGTCTAGTTAAACTCAAACCCAACCACTTCTGGAGAAAAACATGTGAGTTTTTGGTTGAGTTTAGATTTGCTCTAGCATTGGAACTGGCTTACATTTAGGATGTTTTGTTCTTGACTGTTGGTAAAATGTTTTAATACAAACTGATTAGCCTGCTGATTTTTATGGTTATTATTTGAGCAATTAGATTGATTAAATAATAGTAGAGAAGACAAATTAAAACCTTTTAATTGTTTAAGTTTTGTTTTTGGCACTTTACCCTCAGGAACAAAAGGATTTGCATTTGCCAAGGCTGGTGCTCAGGTTTTTGGAGGTGGAGGTGATGATACGGCTGGGGGAGACGAGGAACATGACCCCCACTATGATCCCATTGTTCCCCTACCGGAGGTACAAAACATAATCTCTTCTCTCTGTCTAATCCTCTGAAAGCAGCTTTGAAGACATTAATCTTGGGATTAAGGCGAATTAGGGTTTGGCAAATGCTATGTTTATATTAGCGTGTCTTGGCCAATGGTCTAGAACGGCATCAAGTTCTGGTGACTGAGTCATTGGAGTGTGGGTTTGAGTAGTCCATGGTCTCTTAAGATAGCAAAGTTGATCACATCTTTTATATGAACCTTGTCAGTCAACATGTTCACTGTTACTTGGCTTCTTTTCAGCTGGTTGATACAAAGACTGGTGAGGAAGATGAAGAGGTCATGTACAAGCAGCGAGCCCGTCTGTACCGCTATGCTAAAGACCTGAATGTGTGGAAGGAACGAGGCATAGGAGAGGTCAAATTGATGCGACATAAAGAGAGTGGAAGACTAAGACTGCTGATGAGACGGGAACAGGTTAGACCGGGTTCTCCATTGGGGTTTATATTTTGTTAACCCTCTACTTCTTGGTAACATATGATCTTTGAGGCTTTTTGAATTGGTCAAAGGAAAGCAGTTTCTAGATCTCCTTGTCCATGCTTGATTATTGTGTAATTGAAGATTATGTCTATATTTTTCCTCTAGAAATTTTTAACTTTATTGGGTTTACTTATTACTATCTACAACAAACTTAAATACTCTCTGTTTTTAAAGAGTAATATTTTCTACCTGTTTAGGTTCTGAAGCTGTGCGCCAATCATCGCATCACAGATGAAATCAAGCTTGAATCCCTGAAGTCTTCAGATCGTACCTGGGTGTGGCATGCCCTGGATTACTCTGAGGATGAACCCTGCCATGAGCAGTTTGCCATCAAGTTCAAGACACCTGAGCTGGCTGTTGAGTTCAAAAGAAGGTTTGAAGAGCTCCAGGCAGAGAGGAAGAGAGAGATAGAGGCAGAGAAGGAAGACGAGGCGGTTGTACCGGAAGGGCCAAGGGGAGATCAGCCGGAGAAAGACGATGACGGAGAAAAGAAAGATGGAGACAAGAAAGACGGAAAAGATGACGTGGCTGCTGAAGCTACTGTTCCAGATACAGAAGTAAGTATATGGTCAGGGTTTTCACAAATTGGAAAATCTGATAGTTCTGAAAAGATATTAAAATATTTGTCTTTCTTCTCTAGCCAACCACAGAAGAGCTGATCGCCCAGTATCAACCCAAGCCAGGCTCATGGCAATGCGATGATTGCTGGTTGAACAACGAGGGAACAGCCCTGACCTGCATCTCATGCACAGCACTAAAACCTGGAGGTGCAGCTCCCTCAGCGACCCAGCAATTGACCAAATTGTCAAAACTTGCCGGAGCATCACGACAAAATCAGTCCGTGACCAGTTCCGGGAGTGAGTTTACATTTGGCTCTGGTGGGGGTTTCTCATTCGCTGGCATGCCGACTTCAGACACTGCAAGTAAACCCTCTGGATTTGGGTCCTTTGGGCAACCAAGCACTTTCTCAAAAACAACATCAGATTCTGGACTATTTGTTGGAGGGCCCATTCAGTTTGGATCTGCATCATCTGATACCAAATTGATGGTTCCTAAAGAGAATCCAGTCGCGACCCCGACCAGCCAATTCACCTTCGGAAGTGTATTCCAGAAGTATGATCTTGGTGCGGCAGGCGATCAGTCAAACCAACCAGTTGTGACATCAACATCACCCAGTGCTGGCTTTACATTCGGTACAACGAGCCTAACACCCCCAAAGAGTGACCCTGTTACAGCTGACTCTTTTAAGAGCCAGACCCAACCGCTGACCCCAGTTAAACAAGATCAAAACAAAGAGGTCCTTTCGACCAAGGAGGGAACAGGATTTGTGTTTGGAGCAGGTAGCCTTTCATCACAAACTCCCAAGAGCAGTGCACCACCAGCATTTTCCAAGCCCAGTGAGGAAAAATCCATGGGCTTCTCTTTTTCTGACATGGCCAAAACAAAGGGATCTCTTTTCTCCTTCCGCATGGATGTCAGCAAAACTCCAAAAGAAGCTCCTCAGAAATCACCAGTCAAGCCTAAATCTCCTGGAATAGTAAAGTCACCACAGCCACAGTCACCTGGACTGAATAAAAGTGGTGATGGTGACTACTACAAGGATGATGATGGTGATCACATCCACTTCGATCCCATCGTTGAGTTGCCGGAATGCACCGAGGCAAGAACTGGTGAAGAAGGCGAGGAGGTGAGATTCAGTAATCGAGCCAAGCTGTTCCGCTACAACAAGGAGTCCACTCAATGGAAAGAGCGGGGTATTGGGGACATCAAAGTCCTGTTCAACCCAGACAACAAAAAGTATCGCATCGTCATGCGTAGAGAGCAAGTCTTGAAGGTCTGTGCCAATCACTTAATCACTTCGGAACTGAAGTTGCAGCCAAATGCTGGATCAACAAAGTCTTGGGTCTGGATGGCAATGGATGCATCTGAGGATGAAGTTCAAGTGGAACAGTTGGCTGTGAGATTCAAAACTGAAGAGTTGGCCCAGCAGTTCAAGGAGGCTGTTGAAGCAGCCCAGGAGGACATGAAGACAGGAGGAGCGGTTGATGCAGTGAAGATAAAAGATGAGGACAAGAAAGAGACGGAAGAAGCTGAGAAAGAAAACAAAGATGTTCAAGGAGATGTTAAGGAAGATGATGGTGAGGCTGATGAAGAAGATGATGAGGGTGCTGAGGAAGATGATGAAGAGGATTACGAGGATGTTGAGGATGATGATGATGAAGACAACGATGATGACGATGACAATGAGGATGATGAGGAGGAAGATGAAAGTGGAAATGGTGATGAACAAGAGGAAGATGAGCAAGATGCCACCACACAAGATGATGAACAAGGTGAAGACCAGGAAGATGCCACAACGCAAGATGATTTACAAGGTGAAGACCAGGAAGATGCCACAACACAAGGTGATGAACAAGAGGAAGATGAGCAAGATGCCACAACGCAAAATGATTTACAAGGTGAAGACCAGGAAGATGCCACAACGCAAGATGATGTACAAGGTAAAGACCAGGAAGCTAGCACAACGCAAGGTGATGTACATGGTGAAGACCAGGAAGCTAGCACAACGCAAGATGATGTACAAGGTGGAGACCAGGAAGCTAGCACAACACAAGATGATGAACATGGTGAAGACCAGGAAGATGCCACAACACAAGGTGATGTACAACGTAACGGCCAGGAAGCTAGCACAACGCAAGGTGATGTACAAGGTAAAGGCAAAGAAGATGCCACAACACAAGATGATGTACAAGATGGAGACAAGGAAGCTGCCACAACACAAGATGATGTACAAGGTGAAGACCAGGAAGATGCGACAACACAAGATGATGTACAAGGTAAAGGCCAGCAAGATGCCACAACACAAGATGATGTACAAGGTGAAGGCAAAGAAGATGCCACAACACAACATGATGTACAAGATGGAGACCAGGAAGCTGCCACAACACAAGGTGATGAACAAAGTGAAGACCAGGAAGATGCCACAGCACAAGGTAATGTCAAAACCTGATGATACTCCATTTTCTTTTGTATTAACCTTCATTTTTAAACTGTCATCAGAATTCAAACAGTGTGATGAGCCAAGAATAGCCAAAAGAAATGTACACAGTCCACAGGTAATGATGCAACTCACGGAAGGTTACAGGTTAAAGTACAGACATGGTTTAGGGTGAGGGTAGATTGCTATTTTCATTCTTTTGGAGAAAATGGAATTAACTGTTGCTAACTGCTTACCAACCAAAATGACCTACATGTATGGTATAAATGCAAAAATGTTTTAATGGCCCCATGTTAACCCTTGTGCGCTGCTATTTCAAAAACGGGACATCCACTGAAACTTGTAGTTGTTTGGTAATTTTCTTGAGAAATTTAGTTTGAACAAATATGTGATTCTCTCCTTTCGTTCCCCCTCTCCTTCTCATTAAAACAGGTGACGATGGATCTCTAACTGTCAAATCCTGTGATCCAAACATCTCAAAAGCATTCTCAGAGCTGTTGCGCAACGCTAATGCTAACCACGCCCAGAAGCAGAAGGAAATGACTGAGGCTGAATCCTCCACTAAGGATGAAGAGGCGGCAGGGAGCAGCAAAGATGACAGTGTTTCTGAGGAGAGAGATGATATTCACTTTGATCCGATTGTTCAACTTCCTGAACAGGTCAGTATTGAGCTTTGGTTCCTTTAAGCTTCAAAAGGTTGCTTGTTATTTGTATACTATTAACTTATCTTGTTGTTTATGAAATCAAGGGGTCATCAAAAGCAATTTGCACTTGTCACCTGTAGGCCTGAAGATACCCGTTTAACCCTCAAGCCTTCCTTAATAACAACTAAATAAACTGCAACGCCTTCCAAATTATGCTGCCAGACTTGTAACTCTCACCCACAAAAACCCCCGTCACATAACATCTGTTCTTGAATCCCTCCACATTCAAAGTTCTGTTGCTGGCTTACTACGCTGTCCATGAATCCTCATCAGTCTACATGTATATGCAGAATTCACTACAGGCATACACTCCACTCGGACTCGGGTCATCAGACTCCTCCCTTCTTCAAGTTCCCAGATCGCTATGCTTTTAATTTAGAGTCTTAGGGTGACTGCAGCTTTTCCCATGCTGGCCCTACTCTCTAGAACAGTCTTCCCCTTTGCCTTCATCAAGCTTCATCAGCCAGTTCTTTAAAAAAATCAATCAAAACCTATTCGTTCACACTAATAAAATTTTCCACATTTGTATTTCTAAGTTGTTTGTAACTATGCTAGTGTTTTTGCTTATTGTTGAGCACTATGAGTGTCACTGTGTGAAGGAATTGTGTGCTATATATGAAGCTACTGTTAATATTAAGAGACCATAGCTAGTCATCTGTTGCTGTTAACCTTACCCAGGTGTATGGGTTTGGTGCCCTATATAAGGCGTGTCGTGGCCGAGCGGATAAGAACACCGAACTCAAGCTCTGGTGTTTCTGATCAGCAGAGTGTGGGTTCGAATCCAAGTCGTGACACGTGTCCTTAAGCAAGACACTTAACCACATGCTTCGTCCTTCGGATGGGACGTTAAGCCGTAGGTCCCGTGTGTTGTGTAATGCACGTAAAAGAACCCAGTGCACTTATCGTAAAGAGAAGGGGTTCGCCCCGGTGTTCCTGGTTTGATTGGCTGCATATTGCGCCACAGCACCTTGTAAACCATTACATGGTGCTATGCAAAGGAATAGGTCTCATACTTCAACACGTAACTCCACTTACCTTGTAGGAAAAATACTGAGCGCTTTGAGACACCCTTCGGGAGTATAAAGCGCTATATAAGAACTGCATTATTATTATTATTATTATTAAATCAGTTCAATCTGTGATTTGTTGGTAACAGTTGGAGAAGATTACCGGTGAAGAGGACGAGAACCAGCTGTTCTGCTCTCGTGCCAAGCTGTATCGCTTCGACAAGACCTCATCCCAGTGGAAGGATAGAGGGATTGGAGATATCAAGATTCTTCAGAATGTTAAGACGAGACGCTATCGTATCCTCATGAGAAGAGATCAGGTTTTCAGGGTAAATGTGATTGTTATAAGAATATGCAGTTGTGCTTCATCTACAGCAGGCCTGGAAATTCATCCTTGAGAGGGCAAGGCCATTTTCATTTTACAAAGGGCACTCCAAATGGAAAATGTAAAAGTCTATGGGAAAATTTTGAAGGGGCACCAAGGCCAAGACCAGGGCAACAGAGGCCATGGCTTCCATTGCCTCCTTGTAATTTTGTACCTGCTACCCGACAGGCACCTCAAAGCACTTATTGTTTTTACGACAGATATGCAGAGCTATGTTTGAATAATTATGAGACCCATTTATATACCACCTTGTAAGGGGTGAGGGTGATGCAGCATAATCCGCAGCCAACCTTGCCAGAAACACCGGGGCAAACACTTTCTCTTAATGATAAGTGGGCTGGATTCTTGTATGTGCTTTACACAACACAAAGGACCTACGGCTTTATGTCCCATTCGAAGGAAAAAGCAATTTTGTGAAAGTATCTTGCTCAAGAACGGACCCGAACCCACACTCTGTCACCAGTACCTACCCCTTGGGTTTAGATAAAGTGCTGTTTAAGAACTGCACATTATTAGGTGTTCGTGCAATATGAGCACGAACACCTCTTTGTTCTTTGTTCTGGTTTTTTTTCTTCTCCATCTTCTTCTTCTTCCTTCCGCCGAACTCTTCTCTACAGCTTAACTCAAGATTGAAATTGAATTGAACATTGAAACTCATCAGACAATTGAACCTCAATATGAAGACGGCACAAATTTATGACATCTTGATGACGTCATCAGGTGTCGAATTACAAGGTTTTTAAAGTTGAAAAATGACCATTTTTGCTTTTGCTGTATCTTTATGAATATAAAAGCTATGATGTTCATAGTTGGACATCTGATAGATCAAGACTGGGGCAACATTTGAAAAGTTAACGCCAAAATTATACAACCTTAACTTCCGGGTCGTTACCCTAGGTTTGAAGTTCACCTTCGTTTTTTTTTTCTTAATAAAAATCATTTTTGAGCTTATCTACGGAATAACTCAAGATTGAAATAGAATTGAACATTGAAACTCATCAGACAACTGAACCTTAATATAAAGACGACACAAACTTGATGACGTCATGATGACGTCATCAGGTATTGAATTACAATAAATCAAAGTTTAATATTTGTAAAAATTCATAACTCATGAACGACATGTTGGATTTTTACAATCTATACATTATCGGATAGGTCGTTAAAACTTCAACAAACACTACACAAAGCATGACTCCTTTTGACCTTGACTTTCGGTTCAAATCGGAAGTTGAATATTTCATAATATCTTGTCTTATTCATATCTTCAAAACTACTAATCATTTCAGCATAATTTTGGTTTCAGGTTGTAGAATGTTAATCCCGCTTAAACTTTTGCACAGAGATAACAACATTTTGATCTTAAAATCTGATCGAAAAGGACGTTAAAGCGGACCTGTTGACCCACACATTTGCACTATGTACAGTACATGTACATAACGCTGAAATGCACGCAAATGTGTGAATCTCCGTTTGTGTGATGTGGCGGGAAATCTTGGAGTTTTCCCAACAGCGCCCTCTTTTGTTGGATATTTAGTGAAAAAGCACTGAGCGCAGAGCGGAAAATTGCGAAAGTCGAATGATAATGAACAACAACGTCTGACTACATGTAGGAATACGTTGGCATTGATGTTACAAGATATATTGCCAACCAACAGATAATCCATCTAATATTTGAAAAACTCCTGAACCACATGATGGATTTTTACAAGTCAAAGACTGCCGTTGGAATCGAGGATATACGTACGTTCTAATAGGGTTTTCGTTAAAAGGCATTGGAATTGGCATTGAAAAACACATTTTTGTTACTGTGACGTCATCAGGTGTCAAATTACGGTAATTCAAAGCTTTAATTAGTTAATCTTTGCAGCACCATATCTCAAGAAGTAAACAGCCGATTTTCAAACTTTTTTCAGTTATTGACTCCTTGGGTATTGGAAATTAGCCTTGGGTAACCGTGACCCCATGTTGACCTTTACTTCCGGGTCAACCGGAAGTGGGACCATATTTCAAGAACTACACAACTGATTTTCAAACTTTTTTCAGTTATAGACTCCTTGGGCATTGGAAAATAGCCTTGGGTAACCGTGACCCCATGTTGACCTTTATTTCCGGGTCAACCGGAAGAGAGACCATATCTCAAGGACTACACAACCGATTTTGAAACTTTTTTCAGTTATAGACTCCTAATGGCCATTGGAGATTAGCCTTGGGTAACCGTGACCCCATGTTGACCTTTACTTCCGGGTTAACCGAAAGTGAGACTATATTTCAAGAACTACACAACCGATTTTCAAACTTTTTTCAGTTATAGACTCCTTGGGCATTGGAGATTAGCCTTGGGTAATTGTGACCCCATGTTGACCTTTACTTCCGGGTCAACCGGAAGATTTGACCAAATTTTTGACCTTGACTTTTGATTCAAATCAAAAATGTTTGATTCTTGAATTATGAGACATTTACCAATACATGCATGATAAGTTTCAATTCAAGGATCACCGACACGAACACCTGTTTTTGTGATCTCACAAAAACTCAATCTCTAGTTAGTATTGTTATTATTATTATTATACTTTTCTTTCGTACAACTCTAACTGCAACAAGGTTACATCTAATATGACTAATTCACCAATCTCTGTTATCTGTAGGTATGTGCCAATCATTATATCACCAAGGATATGGCCCTACACCCTAACGCAGGGTCAGAGAACTCCCTGGTCTGGCAGGCCATGGATGCATCAGACGGTGACCCTCAACCTGAGCAGCTGGCAGTCCGCTTCAAGCTGGCAGGAACAACTCAGCGTTTCAAGACGACATTTGAAGAATGCCAGGCTGAGCTGACAAAATTAGCAGACGATAACAAAGGGACTGAACAAGGTAAAATTTTACAGAGTATATCCCACATTTGTTAGTTTCTGATGCAAGATTTGACACGTAGAGGAATATCTAGTGTTTTGAAGTCGGGCATGATTGTTAAATTGACTTGAGATTGTGGTTTGTTATATGCTTAATGTAGGTGATGAAGTGTCATCGACAACTGAAGAGCCATCAAAATCACCTGCAGAAGAGCAGCATGCTGGAGATGCTGATGATGCAGATAAAAAGGTCAGTTAAACAATGTCTCCCTAATTTCCCATAGAACACAAACACTGTAAACATGCAGCTATTGGAAAACCTGTAGATGAACATTAAGTTAGTGTCTTTTTTGTACTCCTGATATCCTAAATCCCGATCATGACACTTGTGTCCTTGAGCAAGACACTTGTGTCCTTGAGCAAGACACTTGTGTCCTTGAGCAAGACACTTGTGTCCTTGAGCAAGTCACTTGTGTCCTTGAGCAAGACACTGGTGTCCTTGAGCAAGACATTTGTGGCAGGATGAATGTAGTTGATGATCATTTTGTTAGTTTATTATGAATCGGTGATGTAAACTCACCAGCTCCTCACTTTAATCCGATCAATCTCCCACTGACTTTTTATTCCACAAGTAATCACATTTATAAAACAAATTAATTGACCTCTATGTACTGGGCAAGCTTGGTGGTCTAGTGGTATGACATCTGCTCTGGAATGACAAAGTATTAGTTCAAAACCCAACTGAGTTATAAGCCTGTGGATGTTTTTTTCTGCAGGAGGAGGGGGGGGGGGGTGAACCTGAGTATACAGTGCAAACACACATCGGTGTATGGGTAAAACACAAACAATATTCACAATATTTAATTGACTGAGAATTCCATATCACCACAGAAATAATCACCTGACTGAATGAAGCCAGCTGATGATTTTTCCTGAATATTTTAAGTAGTATTTTTTGTGTCCTCATCATCAGCCCTCCACAGCTGCAGCATCCTCAGCAGAAGAGACCGACACAACTCCCTCCTCATCTGCAGCTGCAAGCACCAGCAACCAGGGACGCAACTAACTGCAATCAACCCATCAGGCCCTCCCACAAGAATAAAACCCAGCAGCATCCTCCTCAGCAGAAGAGACCGACACAACTCCCTCCTCATCTGCAGCTGCAAGCACCAGCAACCAGGGAAGCAACTAACTGCAATAAACCCATCAGGCCCTCTTACAAGAATAAAACCTCTGTATAAGACCAACCTGTCAGCTGAAGGGAGGATCAATCAAGCTCCAAGCAATGCTGAACGAATTAAGCATTAATACATAACATTCTAAATATGCCATTTGTAAAAAATAATAAATGATAGAAACTTTAATGGGATAGCTACAAGACATATTTCTTGAAAACTAAAGTGAATTATTTTGCTCTGTTAAAAGACACTATCTTTCCTTTAACTTGACACACAGAATCAGGATTTGGTACCTTTCTCTAAACAATGTAAATATAGTGATGCTTTATTATTCATCGGATATTGAATATTCTAATAACGGCAAAGAGAGTACTACTTCCCCCCCCCATGTATGGACCAATCCATTAGCCTCATCCTTTTATTTTGCATTGACCATTAAGGTCCACAATGCAGTTTAAAATGTAAACAAACCACATTGTGTGTGCAGTGTGGTGTGCTGTTGTGCGATGGCTCAGTGATCGTGTGATGGAGATGTAGCTGGATCAAATGGACAGAGATAAATGAATAGGTCTATTTGAAAATTATCAATATTTGTCAATTATCAATAATAAGTAGGATTTCAAACTACATCATGGAGATGCAATCTAGTAAGGTTTGCCGTAACACCATGTACATGAGTAGGATTTTAAAACTTTGCATGGTAGAGATGCAATCTTGTAAGGTTTGCGGTAACACCATGTACATGAGTAGGATTTGAAACTTTGCATGGTGGATATACAATTTGCTAAGGTTTGTGGTAACGCCATGTACATGAGTAGGATTTGAAACCTTGCATAGTGGCGATATAATTTAGTAAGGTTTGTGGTAACACAAAATCTCTCTTATAAGTTTTTGATGGTTCTGAAAATAACCGGCAGTGTAATTCCATTTGCTGGTTTATGGTCTGCTCCTAGCAGTGTTCCGGGCCAATTACATCAGTCCAATTTTTCAGACTGAGTATTGACATTGTAACGATTAAATGGGCCCTATTTATATGGCACTTTTATTGGTTACAACACATCATGACCTTTGTGAAAGTTAAAGTTAAGTTTGGGAAGTTAGCTTTGAACTTGGGTGTTCCTTGGCGACAGTTAAAGTTTCTAGAAGTTTGTATTTGTTTTTCTGATGAAGGTAGTAATTGCTTGGCATTACACATACTTAAACTAGGGCATTGCTAGGCTTGAGAAAGATATTGGATGTTTTGTCAAATTATGTATACTAAAGTAGACTTTTGAAATAGTCTGCATAAAAATATGTTTAAACAAAAAGAGAAACGAATTATGAATTCTGATTATTATACTCAACAATAGGCAGGAACCTTTGATTAAAATGTGTAAACTTTCCATATTGTTTGTCAAAGCTACATCATTGTATATTCAAAATTCTGACAGAAAACAAGTGTCATTACTTCCTTGTGTTTATAGAGGTATTGTAATAGTTCTTTGAAATACCAAGTGGTTTTTTGCCATTTATTTGATTGTAAGAAGTCCATTTTCTCTAAGGATTGGACAAATTGAGTCATTGACCTTAAACTTTGTTTTCTAATAAAGGAAGTAATTGTAAAGCGTTTTCTAATTGGTCACGTTGTGGTAAAATTTTAATGACTCATTGAGTGTTGTCTGTTTGTGTGGAGCTCCAGCAATGGTACTCCTAAAGGGGGACTGTCATCATGATCATAACAGGCCTGCGGCTGTAACCCAGTTACTGCGTGCTCGCGCCGTCATCATTATAGTTTGTTTAGATGATGGATTGTGTATGACATCGTTCTTCACCATCTTTGATGAAAAACAATGGAAATGTGTACGCGCTGCGAACAACTCTCAGCCAATGATAGCCTTTCACACGTGCACGTTTCATCAATGATAGTGGCCAATGCAAGGGGTCTGTTATGATGTTACAGCCAGCGTGTTCGCTTGTAGTAACTAGATTAGAGTCCATAATTCCATGTACAGCCACAGGCCTGCTATAATTATGATGACAGTCCCCCTAAAGTTTCATGGCCCGATTTTCACCGAAAGAAATTATTTTTAATAATTTTTTCTCTGAACAATTTGGTGACAGATGATGCTTTTTCAAAACGAAAAACATACAAAAACTTTCTCCTGGAACCAATGAATTTATATACAGAGCTTAAACCCCCCCCCCCCCCCCCCCCAAGAAATAGCAATCAATGTTAATCTTGGACAATCTGACAAATCTAGTCTAGAAAGATTCTTCTAGAGTGGCATTATTTTCAAAGAATAGGGATGAGGAATAGCATCAAATAAAGTGTGACTAACTTTTCGTTCAACCAATGTTACACACATTGCTAGGTACTGTTCCTGTCCCTGTCCCCCTCCCCCTCCCCACACACACATAACCCACTTAAACAGCCAGTTCTATAAGCTCTCATCCGCTTCCCCACCCCCAGTCCTTATTTGTGTCTTTCATCAGCTCCAAAGCTACCTATCACAATCCTCCCAGTTAAGTAGCATTGTTATTCCAAAGACCAGGATTTTACAGGCAACTGGATATGGATTATGCAAGCGTAAATTTAAATAACAAATGAGCACTGTTTGGGGATCCTTCCTCTATCTGAGTGGCCATGCTGCAACTCCTCCTACACTCTCTTCTCTATTTCCCACTACAATCACATCTCTTTTCCTTCTTCTATATCAATTGTTAACAACCAATTTTGTTTTTCTTAGACTTTTTGGTCGGCCCACTGGAAAAAGTGCGTCGACATTTACACGCGTAGAAAGATCCGATCTAAAACAAGAGCAGTATCTGAAGGGGGATTTCCATTTCGAAAGAGGGCGCCTTTTCTCTTGCCAATTTTGTTTAAGCTTCGCATGTGTCACTCAGTACTTCTTTGCATGCATGAATGTGATCTGCTGTCAAAAAAAGGAAGGGCAGATGCGCCAACAATTTCCAATGCGCCACAGCCACATAAAAGCTTTGCGCCAAGTGAATGTATTTATTGCAAATGCAACAACCAAACTTGACTGAGAAGGCTTTATTTGGTTAATATTTTCAGTCAAATTTTCCCACAAAAATTCGACATAAATAAAGGTCACTCGGCCTCAAATAAAATTGATGAAATATTAAAAAACATGGGCTCTAAATTAAAAATAATCGGGGAGCGAGTGTCGTAATAATGTTTAGGGGAGAACTGGTAGTGAAAAAGGTACCTCCCTCCATGCTCTAACATGCAAGGTGGTGTGTCAAATCCGGTAAAGTAACTGTTAATAATAGTCCTTTACTTTTGATCTCATCACGACCTAGTTCCCCCGTCCCCGGTTACCCCGTACCCAGTACCCCGTGACACCTGTACCCCTTCGTACCATGGAGGTAGAAATGTTCGTACCATTTCCCTTCGCTTTTCGCCTTCTCACTTCATATCCATATCAACTCGAAAGTTGTGTGGTAAAGAAAAACAACTGCCCACAGATTTGTAATTTATTTGAACAAAAGTATTTTTTTTTAAAACTTCAGCTTGCTTCAGGTTTCGAATATAATATATACATTTTTTTCCAGGGCAACCACCCTTTAAATTAATCAAATCCAGATCACCACCAAGTACACGTTGTGTTATGAAACAACCGCAGACTAGTTCACTGGTATCCGATATACACGCGTTTTTCCGAATTACTCAAAACTCGGGACCAGTTTCTTCTAAAGACGTCAAAAACATTTGCTCATGCGTACTTAATAGATGAAAATGGCTGTCGCCTCCTGCATAGACATTGAGGATCGTCGAGAAAATGGCCAGATTTTTTACTTTTGATGAAGACAAGGGTAAGATATTCACTGTTTTAGAATAGTTTCTGATGTGCTTCGACGTATCCCAGTTGTTCTTGAAGTTGTTATTCCCTAAATGCAGGCAAACGCTTTAGTTTTAAAAAGTGAAACGTGTCAGTTTTACTCTTTACGCAGTCTGTCCCCCGCACAGACGTAGACCGACTGCACACGACTCAGTATACACACACACGGACCAATTTTTGTTCCCAGCTGGCCCCCGGGCCTTGTCGGAAGTTCGTACAAACTAGTTTTTGCGATGTTATAAATAAATTAATGACTGGTGTTTATATTGTTTTACATTAGCATCATTAAAGCTTATCTCTATTTCTTCTACATTCAACTTCTAGAACGTTCATGATCATTATGATTTTATTGACAGTGTAGTGTTTAATAAGTTATTTCAGAATTTTAATTTTAAAATAAAAACATCACATTTTTGTGAATACTGAAAGAAAGGACCCATATCATAGTACGATGAAATATGGAAGGAAGTTTGGAATCTATTATTAAACCCATTTCCGCAATTATTTTGGTAAGACTACTTTATTAGGCCCAAATTGTTTGTCTTTTAGTTTTACCACCTTAGGCAAAATAAAAAAAAATACCAGTTGATCGTCCCCGCCCGCATCCTTTTTTGAGGCCGCATCCTTTTTTTTACTATTTACTATTTTCGATTTTTCTTCAAAATAAAACAATATTTGTTTGTATTTTTAACTAACTACGACGTTTTTTTCTTCAAATTTTTGATAAACTTACCGATGTTTTAGAATTTACAACATGAAAAACTAGGTCGTGAAACACAGAACCATTTTATTTGCATGGCCATCGGTCGTGTCGAACATTGTACATGCACATGTACATGTACATCGTACACTGCACGCATGCAAGCTCCAGCACTTGCATGCATAACATGATGAGCATACAACCTTGCTACCGCGCGTGCTGCATGCATGGGAACATGCCGTCCCGAATACTGTTAAGAGATCGATCACTTTATGGGAACGAAGTTAAGCTCCTGGGTTACGGATGGGCAACTCGACCATATTGAGACATCTCGACTGGTTTATTACGGTGTAAGTTTTAACGGGTTGACTCGACCTTTCAAACGTGTCAAGTTGGTCTTATGCCGCGTACTTTGATGACCCATGCATTTTGTGTGGCGTTTGTGTATCTGAACACGTTTTTTTATATCAACATTTATCCGAGGTGAGCTGCAAGATGGTGTGTGCGTGTTAATTCGCGCAAATAAAGGCAAGATTCTTAAGCCTTGGTATGCACGGTCAGTGGGGGACGAAAGACGCATTATTGATATTTTCTCAGACTTTGCGTCGGGAGACTTCGACAATGGTGAAGTTGAACATCAACTCAGTAGTGTCTTTGTTTGTACCAAGAGTCATTTACTATTCATGTTCATCTTTTAGTGTAATAATCCCTGTTAACCCGGGTCCTAATGCAACAAACGGAGGTGATTTCAAACTGAAGATTTAGTCGCCGGTTGAAATTGGAATACTTGGCGGCCATCTTGGAAAAAAAATAACAAATAGTAAATAGTAAATAGTAAGGCCCTCATCCTCCTCATTTTTGAAAAATCCGGACGATCAACTGGTATTTTTTGTTATTTGGCCTTAGTTACGGCATGAATGTTAAATAATGACAATAGGTGAATGTGTCATGTGACTTTGTGAGGCTTATTAATTATCAAATGCGATAATTTTGTTTTCATTAATTTTGGGATTGATTGAAGGCTGATATCTTAGAGAAATTGAAATGATTTCCGTCTGAGTGTCATCTGACAGTAACAGTTAATGAGTGATATCAAATTAGGACCTACATGTACCAATGTCACGAAGTGTATTAATAATAGAATTGCCATGTATAACTGGTTTGGGACTTTAGAATATTATCCCTTTTAATTATCTCTCTCCCCTTTTTGTGTGTGTGTGTTTGTGTGGACACACGGAAGGGCATATGTGGGGTCCTGACAACAATGGAACAATTGACCCCACAAGGTCATTTCAATAGGAACAATTGGGCCCCACAAGGGAATTCTTCAGAAAAGGGAATAATAGAACAACAATAGCAGTACCCCACAAACCGGATCCGTAAGGATGTGTGTGTGTGTGTGTGGGGGGTGGGGGGTGGGGTGGGGGCGAGGGCGATATCCCATTCTACAGTATGACCTGAAGTCTGAAGACCATGGCCGGATCTACCCTTCATCAGTTGTCATGTTGTATTACAGTCATTACTTTTTCATTGCACATCAGTAATACCAAACTGGTGGTAAAATAATATAGAATGATAATCCTTGTCCGTCCAGTCTTGCGGACCATTACCGAGTTACCGGACAAAGACAATATCAACTCAAAAAGGGTCTTTCAAATTGAGCACAATGAGAGTGGGATTCAAGGTCTCCAGAATCAATTAATCAACTGTTGAATCCCCGTGAAAACAGAACAGGTTGCGCTCACAGTAAAAAGTGGTCTGCTGCAGATTCCATAGCGGGGTCCTCCATTAGACTCCTGACTGGGTGCCACATGTAACTATCCATGCAGGTCATTTCCTCTGTACACATTTCTTATTTTGTGACAGGTGTTTTCAAGGGGGCTTTGCCAATTTGAATTTTCAGAAAAGAAGTTTCAGTTGAATGGTTTTATTTTACCAATCAGTATACAAAACTTTACTAATTTTTCCTAAGACAGACCTATCGAGGCATACATTAAGTCCTCCACGCATTAACTGTATCTTCTTTATTTACAAATAGATTTGTGTCTAGACTGGTTCCTGTTCTTATTCAAAGGATTTAATTTAAGATTATAAAACTGCCTGTCCAAACTTAGGTTTTGAAACTTAACATATTCAATTGTTTTGAAATTATATCCAAACTGTTTTGAGTTTTGAAACTGAAATTGCATGGGACTTCATGTGAGAAATTAGGTTTGTGCAAATATTTTTGAGAGTTCCAGGTTTCCAACATTTATGAAAAGGGCTTCTAGTACATGTATATTGTATTAAAGTCTAAAACGAATTCAATGTGTAAAGGGATGATGATGACCAGTGGGTCTTAGTGCTAAGGGCGATGACCAGTGGGTCTTAGTGCCAAGGGCAATGACCAGTGGGTCTTAGTGCCAAGGGCCATGTGGATGTTAGTGTTACTAGATAAGCAGATCCTGCTCAGGGAACAGTTTCGTCCAGCAATTTTGCATAGATCTACATAGCAAAGTATTTAGACGGAACTTGTTTTGTGCACGCTGAATGCTAATATTGAGCAGTAAATGATAATTTTGAAATAGCAACTGATACATTTTGCGTAACATTTGCCTGTGCTATACAGGGGAAATCGGTCAGTGCTGCTTGTTCATCACTGATAACAATTATAATCTATGTAAGTTCAATGACCCTGGGTTAAAAGGTAACAAAATGGGTATATTAAAATACATGCAAGCAGGAAACCTTTTTCTTTAAGACATTTGGCAATAACATGCAATCTGTTAAGCAGTTTCATGACCCCAAATCACCACAAACAAAGCAAAACATTTTTCTGGAATTCTCCTCCGTACATTGTATACCGGCTTGAAATTTTACACCTGAAGAAATACATCCCTCCTAAGACAACTTCAAAGGGGACATTTTAAGGAGGGACAAGTGTCACAAGATCAAAACCACTGCAACAGAATTCCATAATATGCACATTATGTACAGTGTTTGTGGAGATTTTTACTTTTAGCAGCAATTACTAAGTATGTCAATGTCTTAGTACAACTCCTCAGCTCTGATTTTCTCCTTTTTTTAGTAAGTCTTAGAAACTGAATTTACTGGAAACAATTTTTTTTTTTTTCCCCGTTTGTTTTCTATTCCAAAATGATCCAGATGTGGAATTGGATGTATACAGTGTAATATGTACATTGTACATGGGTGTGCACATCGTACATTGTATGTGTTAGTACATTGTACTCTTCATGTATGCACTATACAATGAAACTTCACTCAGCATTCGTGTACACAAGTACACATGACAAATTTACATGTAATCCATGTCTGAAGTGTTCAGGAAGGATTAAGCACTTCCTACCTTTGCTTTAGTTGTGGATCTCTCCCCATGGATTAAGCACACTTTCTATGTAAGTGAATACACAAACTCTGTGTTAATCCGTAACCACAAAAAATAGTAATCCCTGTGAAAAGTAAGCCAAAATCCCCACACTGGCTTCAAAATTAGTTTTGGCTATGTGTGATAACAGGTTCAGTTTCGTGCTCTATAGCATGGGTACAGGCATTGGGTACAGGCATATTGTAATTTTGGTTAAATTTATGTCTTATCAGATGGAAATAATTATTGGAACATTTTGATGGATGTTATCATCTAAATGATCCCAAGCCAGAATGGTAAGTCGGCTTAGTATCAAAAAAGTAGAGATTTAACCCTTGATCTCAAAGTGTCAGGCTAGAGACCCTTCCTCCAATATCCTCCATTTAGGAGGTTTATGTATATGTAAGGTGAAGCCACCCTTTTCTTTTTAATCAGAAAAGGAGAATAGACAATAGAAATAACGCACTGCATATAATGTTTGGACTTCATCAGTCTTAAATTTATGTATTGTCATTTAACAGAAATTTACTGTGTGTGAACGTTTAAAAAAAAAAAAATAGCGCATTTTAATTAATTTTTTTACAAAGACACTTTATGTGCTTTAATTGACTTGCAGACTGGAAGTTAATTCCTGTCAATATGTTCAGGACAGCTGCCCCTTTTCTGGCGGGTTAAAAAAAGTGACACTCCCATCTTTTTATACCTGTATAATGCAATCAGGTTTTGTCTCTACACTTGTTATCTTTCAATATTTATGTCAATATATATGGTGCATGTGTTGCTTTGTTAATATTGGGATTTTTACCAAGAGCTGTCATCATCATAAATTTATCAGGAAATATCATCCATGTACAATAACAGCCCTCTAAAAGAGATAGGCACACATAATAAACTGAGTGTGCACACTACATTATGCGGGTACGCAGGTCTTTTCAATTATCATGCAGTTGATTTCAAATACAGGCAGTGGAACATCAAACTTCAGTCTAATGAAAAGCCCAAGTAATATTTTTAATCACTTCTGGTTGAGTTTGCCATCAACAACCAGAACTCAACATATGGTTGGTGTACTGGTGTACATGATTCTATGAATTTAATTGGACACCACAAGTGGAAAATATTTGTACCATACTGTGGAAATGTGTATAATGAGTGTATTGTGTATGGCATACGGTATGACCTTACGGTTGCATTATGATGATGTACAAACTACATGTACTCAGTGTTAAAGTACGAGCTCCATATGGTTCGTTGCTTGCTGCTTACATGTACGTTGAAAATCTTGTCTGTGAAAAAGTGAAATTTAGTATATAATGCAGTTGGCCACATTGTTAAGTGTAATGTAGTAAGCCATTTACAAAGTACTATTGTATACATAGAATGCATTACTGTAGAGCCAAGCAACAAGTAGACTGAAATGGTGTTTGACATAAACAATTATGTCTGGCTGAAATAAATTAACTGATAATATTAAGTACATGGTAAGTTCACTGGTTCTCATAATGTGGTAACCCAATATTTTACTCATCTAGATTAATGCACTTCCTGTAACCAATCCTTGTGTTTCTAAAATCTCATTCAGCAAAGAGCCTTCATCGGAAAAAGAAAGCGCCATGAAAAAAGCAAAGGGTTTTTCTATTGTGATTAAAAGGACAATGAATTGAATTAAATCTACATTACGTGTAAGTTGCTTTGTGATTAATATATAATTTTTTTTGTATATATACTTCTTTCTTTTCATTTAAAAAGCTTTTAAATCTGAATCATACATTATTGTATAAACACAAAAATGTGTTTCCCGGTCATTTTCAGCCATAGCACCCTATTTCACAATTTATGCATTCGTACTTTTCAGTGTAAACCTTCATTTCACTTTGAGGCATGCAAATTTATACAGCATTATATTCAATTAAACTAAGATGGTTAACCGAAATCGGCATTCATTAGCAGAGTAGGCGGTTTCCTGCTAATTTGTGCTAAGCAGATATTTGTTAAGCAATATATCCTGCTTAAAAGCAGCTCTATGAATGGGCTTACCGCTAAAAGGTTACAATCCAAAATGGCCCAGGATGGTAACTGTAGTTTGTGGTTTAATTAACTGGGCATCCAAAATGATGTTACCATTTCGTATTCCAGGGCTTGACACAGCCCCGCTTGACCACTGCTCTGAGTGCAGCAAATGTTACCATTTGGCCAGTAACCTCACATCTAAACAAGTACAGCCGTCCACTGTTTTTCCTCCCAATGTAAAAACATACACTACATTCTGAATACAGTAATTTAATGGTTCAGTTTTCATTTCCAAATCTCCCTCCTTGAGCTCAGCAGTGGACGATAATGTCAGAAAAAGGGGAGATTTATTTATTTATTTATTTATATTTTATTTAAAGGAACGTTACAGAACTGGTAATTAAAATTTTCTTTATGATCACAGATTTACATAAAACTTACACGGTCTAAATGATGATGATAGTAGAAAACATCCCTAGAAATATTTCTGTCTGAAATACCATATTTGATGAGAAATAAACAAAACTAATTTCCGATTAGAGTTTATCGCTCATGAGCGTTTTATTCATGCATTGATGAACACATGCAAATGTGTAATCGGTTTTTCACTATTTTCTCGTGACCCAGTTGGCCGATCGATCTCAAACTTCTACAGGTTTGTCAGTTTATGTATATGGTGGATTATATAAAGTGCTTACACTGTTTTGTGAGCAAAAACCAATTCTGTACTGTTCCTTTAAACTAAAATTTTGATTAATTATTTATTTAATTTATTTGTTTGTTTATTTATTAAAATATTGTTATTATTATTATTATTATTACTTTTGGGTCTTGTAGATGATTTCTTGAAAATTGAACCATAACATTGTTTTATGAAAATGAATGATGAAAACTGGGTGTTCAATTTAAAATTGAGAAAAGGGTATCCAGAAGGTGTCCAGAGGACACCAAGACATCCCACTGGCTACTACTGCTTGTGAGTGGGAACATCAAAGCTGGTAACTATTTACCATGCTTGCTTCTACCTCCATGGTAGAATATTAGAGGTTGGAGCAGTGGGAGAGCTGTCATCTGTAGAGGAAGTCCCCACTTCCTGGAGCTGTAGGTCATGGTCAGAGACAATAAAGTAAACACAGAGCACCACTGATTGAAATGGCTAGTGGTGGTACTACCCTTGTGTACACACTGCCTAGGAATGCTATTGTCAGCAATGACATCTGTCCACAATGGAAAGTTTATCCAGAGTAAAACATTTGCTTTTAAGCTCCTTTGTCCGGGAGCTTTGAAAGTCTTCCCTATTATGTCACTGTTTATTTTCCCAGCTCCACTTGTGGCTTCAGGATGCATTGTTGAAGCTGTGGAGGAAATCATTGGGAAGAGTTCAATTATAGTTCACAGCAAGGCAGACTGAAAATTAGTGGTAATTAATAGCACAAGAGTGGATTAATGGAGTGTAATTACTAATTAATTAGTCACTGGCCTGTGTCTTTGCAAAGATGTAGTACACACCATACATGTACAATGTACATTAGGGACATTGCATACTGTTCTAATATGTATTTATTTATTTATCCACTTTGTCATGTTTAACCAGGGTAGCCCCATCAGTTATGAAAGAACTGTTCTCCCTGATGGACCTGGAGTACAATAAACTAAAAATAAAAGCATACAGTATGCACAAAAAGGGACACCAAACATTAACAAATTTACATAATCAGATACATAAATATACAGAGAGTAAAAGGGTTTAAAAGATAAAATACACCTTAAAATCCAGGATAAAACGGCTCCATGCAATTTAACCAGAATAGGCTATACCATTCCCAATATGGGGCAGAGGGTATCCCCCCCAATGTTCCCATACTTGAATGCATTATTTTCCTCTTATACAGTACCCCCCCCCTAAAATCCTCTAAAGAATTCCTAAGATTTCAAGCACACAATGAAGACACAATAGAAGGGGGTACCACCATGCCCCATATCAAGCACCAAATGGAATAGGCGGAGCCCTTACCCATTGTTTGAATTCTTCCACAGACTGGAGTCTCACATGAAGACAAAAATATGTTCAGTCCTTACCCAAGGTGTTTCGCCTTTCAAGGGTTTTTTCCTTGTTGCAAAAATTGACTTGAACTGTTTCTCAAATTAAATGTAAGTTGCACTGCAATGCAGGGTAAAGACACTTGTATTTTTGAAGAAAAAAAATTCCACTGGAACGAAACAAGTTACTAATGGGACACATCTTGGCTTTTGGAATTTTTCCCCTGAAAAACACTTTATTGAACCAAAAAAATGTAAGCACTTATTGAATCATAAAGTAATGTAATCTGCATGTACTGTACATGTTTGGACACCACAAAGATATGATAGTATTGTTTAGTTACATTATATCCAGACCCAAATTAAAAATTAACAACTTAAAAACTTTTGCATAAGAGTGACTTCTGCCATTCTTTTGAGTGATTCACAGGTTTTTATTTGCCCTTGGGAGGAAATACAATGTAACTTGCTGCTTCCCCATTTGCGTAGGTAGCTTTGAGAAATGATGACCGCTGTTCCAACCCATATGTGCCAAATGCATGAATTGAACATGTCAAAAAAAGGTTTTATAAACTGAAAGTGTTCACAACATCCCTGGCTGGGTTTTTTTCTTCAAGACTTTTGGTAAAAATCATTCTTTGTGATGGCAGATGGTCATTAGTTTAGGAGAAAATAATCCTAAAATCTGTATAGAATCCTTGCATGATGTCAGAATCCCAAAAAGTTCCTTCATCACTGAAGTCAAAGGAAGACGGGTATCATTGTCTGAGAGTTGTGCTTGGCGCGTATGTACACATAATGTACGGTGCTGTTTCCATTTTTTGACATTCATGATGGTAGGCGATGCAAGGGGGCTACAGTACCAGTTAATTTTTTGTTTCACTAGTTCGCCAGCTTTCTCACTGGTGTATCTTGATGAAGTAGTTGTTGCTACGAAAGCTCATGAAGTTTTTTATTTACTTGTTATGTAGTTAGTTAGTCTTTAAGTGGTGCAACTATCTTCCTTGTCTTAATCTATCAGACTAACACAGCTATCTCTATCATTGGTGCATCTTGGTTCGGGAATCAATTTAATCTGAATGTGTACATTAACAATCTGTGCATGAAGAAGCTTTCATGTACATTGTATGTACATGTCAGTGAATGATTTCCCTTGTATAGCAGAGAAAAAAGCTACACATAAGGCCTCTCAATTGCTACTCAAAATTCATCACTTGCTATTACTCAACTTAGTCATGTCAGTTTGCCCAAAACATATTCAGTCTAAATATTTTGCTGTGCAAATCGCTGAATGAAATCATTCCCTTCACATGTACAGTATGTGTAGCAGTAGATTTTAAGCAAAGAACTAGCCAACTGAACCACAATGGGCATAAATTTGACTTGTCCTTAAAAGTTATAACCAGCATGGCATGGCCAAGGACCACTGTTAAGGGAGACTGCTTGGCTATCAAAATCTCTACATCCTCAAGTTCCTCAGGTCTTCAGATCTTCCTCCATATCGCAGTGATCATCAAAGAATCTGGTTTCCGACCCTGTTAATTTTTGCTTTCCTGATCTCCACTTGTAATTAGACAGTGTAGAGTAAAAGATGAGCTTTTACCCCTTTTGCAAGCTTCTAGCTGGGAAGGTGCCATTTAAATGACGGTTTGATCAGATGATGGATCAACCACTTAAAAACTAGGAATTAATTTTTATTTTACCGGCAACATTTCATCAGAGTGATCTTTGCCCCCGAGACATGACTCGAAACATTTTAAAGGCTCAAAGGTGCAAAGTTTCACTCAGCTAAATAGACAGAACTGGTTGGAAGAACATCCTGTCCAAATGCAGGCGGGAAATTACACAGGTCTTAGTGTACCTTCAAACTTTTCCCATAGACAATTTCCAATGGAAGTGCCCTTTCAAAATAAAAATGGCCTTGCCCTCTCAAAGATGAAGTTCAATGGCTGCGAATTATACAAGCCCTTATTGCGTTTATACATTAAAGTGATTAAAAAACAAAACGACCAAAACCTGCCAAGAACTAAAAACAGATGTTAAGGTACTTATGTAACACTTGAACACTGCTTCCTCGCCCCAAATTGCAAGAGAAATTAACAAAATATGTACATTGTACACACAAAATTTATACACCTTTTTTCTTGAGAACAGGAAAACGATGATCTATGAAATGTTCACATGATAATTTTGTGAAATTTTGATTTCCTCTTGGGGGCTAAATGTACTGTTCCCTTAGAGGGTGACATAAGGCCAAGTAATAAAATTCACCGGGCGGTCCTGTTATTTTTTCAAAAAGAGGAGGATGAGGGATTTTTATTTGTTATTTGTTATGATTTCTTTCAAGGAGGAAAGAGCCAGACTAAAAATTTGCTGACTTTGTAGAGCTTTGAAGTCTTAAATAGGGTTAAATGAAATCAATCGTCAAAAGAATGGTGCCAAGATAAAGCGAAAATACATGAATAATTTTGTCTTTTTGGGGACAAAAATATTTTTAAAAAAAAGGATGTGGCTTCAAAAAAAGGATGTCGGCGGGGATGATTAACTTGTGGTTTTTTTCCCCTTGGCCTAAAAGTTAATGTTATAACCTAGAACTGCAAAAAGTCAACTTAAAGATGGAGCAAACTGTTTGTTCAGATGAATCATTGTGCATATTTACATGTACGTTCACAACCGCATGATATGTGACTCATATTTCCAGTCTTGGGATCGGTGGGTAGAAATAGAATACAAGTTTGTATAAGTTGTACATTTATTGTTTTTTTAATAGATGAATTTTGAAGGGGTGACATTTTGGATTCTAGTTTTTGAATGCTTTTTGTTCCGATGAGGTCATGCAAAATTGAATCCATTTGAATTTTTGTTTATTTTTGTACATTACCTTTGGTTCTGGAATTAAAATAGTCCACAATCTGTACATCCTATGGTACATCCTATGGAAAAATAGACCGTTGAAGTCTCGCGCGTATTCAAACATTTTTGGGACCACTTTGGTCCCACGTACGATGCTTTAACACGTGAAGGAAACAAACTCACGCGCTTTAATCAGGTCCCAATGTTCGAATACGCACGAGACTTGCACAGTCTTTAGAATTCGTTGACAACCATAATAATGTTTACTTTGTAAGTAATCAGACATAAACCATTATTTATAAATCTTCTTGTGAATTGGGACCAAAAAATGCTTAGGCTGTGGCTATGGCTGGATTGCCACATCAACATGCATTGAAGTATAGGCTGTCCTTAGCAACAGCCACCAGCCACCAATCCGGACACAGCCATTGCCATGAACAAATCTTGCTTTTAACAAAAATAGTCTACCAGTGAATCTGTCTATAATGTGACTGGTTTCCTGTTAATTTAAATGTTGGCAGGAAATTTGTAAATCACAATTTTCAGGAATGAGAAATTTCAGAAATTTTTCTGAATTCAGAAATTGTTAGATATCTGCCTGTAAAAAAACAAAAACAGTACGAGTGGTCTCTTCAGTTTGAAAGACATCATGCACTTTATCTTTTGCTGAAAAGACTATTCTTAAAGGCTCCTTGAAATCTATAATTCGTGGGGTAACTAAAAAGTTGCAATGCCTTCATTTCAACATGCAACCTTTTTGTCAGCCACGACAGCACTTACAATTCTGTGAAACTAGAACCTGATCACCAGTGCTACATATTTTAAAATCTTTCAGTGAACCATGGGTGAACTAATCATGTGCATGGTACATGAAATCCCCTGTTGAGGTTCGCACTCTGTAACTTTGTATCCGGGTGGCCCTGATGTACTTTTTTTTGACTACAGGAAGCACCCCAGAGTGCTGCCTGTATCAGGTCCATGACCTCTCCTATGGTGCTGCACCTCATGTAGTGTAATTGCAGCTGTATGTTGATGTGTATCTGAACTGAAACTGAAGTCCTGCAAACTTTTCCAAAAAGTTTTGGCAAAAGCAGTGCATTTCTTCTGGGATCTGCATGTGACTATCACTGTTTACATGTACTGAGTAAGGCTTTGATGGCTCTGGCAATGGCTACGGCTGGATCGCTTTAAAGTTTTATTCTACAACGTTGTCACTGTAGCCAACAACAGCCATAGCCAAAGTCACTCGATTCAGACATGTCCTAAGCGTATAGTATTGAGTACAATTTTCATTTTCAGTGTGGTGTAGGCCTATCACAAATGAAAAGATTGCATTTAATTCTGACACAGACTGCGTCTAAAACAATGTTTAACCATTTTCTGGATGTCTGGTGGTACCAGACCTTTGTAATCTTACACTAAAAATGAGGTTGGGCAAGAAAATAGTCAGGTGCCTACAATGTATTTTAGAGTTTGTAGAATGAAATACAGTCGTCATTGTATTAGACCAATAGCCGGTCAGACTCGGAGTCCTCCAGAAAGACGGCAGAGTACGGGTAAGAGGCCTTCGAAGAAGAACTCTCATGGGGGCCTGCGGAGCTCCGTTAACCACCAGGTGGCCGGTCAATCCAAGTTGTGGATGTCCTGGACCAGTGTTTCCATTACTGGGACGCCCACCACCCAGTGTTCAACCCCCCCCCCCCACCCCTCACAGGTACATCGTCAGATGATGTTGATTTAACTTAAAAAAACATGAGCGTGATGCAAGTTAAAGCCTGCGTGCAACCCCCTTATGCGAGCGTAAAAATGTGTCCCACTCATTGAGGAAAGCTCAAACATGTAACAATGTTTATTTCAAATTAGTTTTTATTTATGTTGTTATGTTGGATGTGATGTAATTGGACACTTGCACACCACGTCTTTATAATAGTCAACTCAGATGAAGGGTTAGGGCTTGTTAATGTTATATTATGAAAAATTGCCACTCAAGGAGTATGAGGCTATGCTCAAGGTCAAACTGATCAAATGAACTGCGCACTAACATCCCAATGCAGACAAAGCACCACCAGCCCCCACCGTGTGCTTGCGTCTGCATTCCGTTACGCACTGAATCATCTTCCTAAGGGCATGATATTTGAAAATTCTAAGAAGAGGTTCTCAATGAGATTAAAGAGTTGGGCGCGCCATTTGTGACTTGTCTTTCTTTTAGAGTGTCTTTCTGGAAAATCAGCGTTTTTTTTAACAAAAATATGATGTACTGAATAAATGTCAGCTCATCTGATTCATGCGATTGCCGCCAGGAACCAATTTAAAAAAAACTGTAAAACAGAAAATGCTGCGTAGCCAATTCATAATGGTACGCTAAGCAAACCAGTCACACCACTTTGTTATAATGGCCATTTTGGTAGGTAACCAAAGGTTTGTGCTTGCACACTTCACTAAGTCATAAGCATCGATAATGTAATTCATCTTTGTTGGTTACCGAGGGAGAAATTACTTAATTACATGTTGTTTAAGTCATTATAGTTTCAAATGCTTTCCTGTACTTTTTCCATATGATATCTTACTTCATAAAGTGTTCACCCAATTATTGTCTATAGTCTTTCAGGTGATATTTTAAAATATGAACAACTTGTGTTCAGTACATATCCTGGCTTGAATTGACTTGTCTGATAGGCTGACTGCTGTGATTCCACATACACCTGTACATGTACCCATAGCGATTGGCGATTCCGAAGAAGGTTAAATATTGAGATAACAACTCGATTACTTGACAATAATCAGATTTGAGAAGTCAAAGTGGGACAAGACCATTGTACAAATAAGCAACGAGTACGCATACACACACACACGCACACACTGGGGGTTGGGAGGGGGGAGCTACATGTATATCTATGTATTTCTGCTGACTTGATCCTACGCATGACAGTGTTATGAATCGTGGCTCGTCCTGCGTCTAGTCTAGCCGCCTCCACAGTGAAATAGAAACTGGCCTTTTGAGATGAAATGGCCGCATAACGGGGGGAAAAAGATCTGCTTGCACCATAAACACCTGCATTAAGTGGGCTGTTAACCACAATGCTTTAGCCAACTGCATTCAGACTGGAATTAAATCCTGTCCCAGAGTGTATTTGAATGTCAGAGATTGTTCCCCCAGAAAGTCGAGCACCCTTTCTTTTTTCTTTCTTTTTCTTTTTCTTTTCTTTTCACCTTATGGACAGTTTGCCTTGCAGGCCGAAGAAGTAATCTTGGACTTGATTTATCGAACATTAAGATTAAATATGGCCTGTACTGCCTGAAATATCAGCCAGTTGCATAAATTCAGGGAACTATTTGTGTGCATTTATTTTTTCCCCCAAGATTGAGTAACTTACAGTCGGCCTTTCAAGTGTTAAGATTTGTAAGGGGCTTGTTAAATTTTCCCTTGTAAAAGGAACTTGTACTGGGAAGACTTCAATTTGAAAACAGACTTACATCTGTAATGAAGGGCACCACTGCTAGAACCAAGGAAAATGCAAGGGGCACCATTGGTAATCGCTGTGGGGTGCAGTAGTGGGTAAACTTAAGGCATGGGTATTTTTTAAATATTAATATAATCTCTCACTGTCTGACCATTCAATATCATTGTTGTAGTCAAGTACTTTTCAGTCAAGTATCAAAAACTGCAAATTATATTATAGGGTAGCCGAGTATTACTCCGAGTACGAGTACTTGGGTCATGGAGTAGTGAGTACAAGAGTCCGAGAATCAAGTATTCTGATATCTGAGTACCGAGTCCAACAGCTCGGTACATGTATCAAGTAATTGGATCTCCGAATATGAGTTTCAGTACGAGTATTTAGGCCATAGAGTATGAGTAGAAGTGTCCAAGTACCGAGTATTCTGATATCCGGGTGCCGAGTCCAACAGCTCGGTACATGTATCAAGTAATTGGATCTCCGAGTATGAGTTTGAGAATGAGTATTTAGGCCATAGAGTGTGAGTAGAAGTGTCCAAGTACCGAGTATTCTGATATCTGAGTACCGAGTCCAACAGCTCAGTACATGTATCAAGTAATTGGATCTCTGAGTACGAGTCTGAGTAATTTCTTGTTTTAAACTAATTTCTAGAGGACAATGTGTGCTTGTTATAATGGAAGCTATCTTTAAAACATGAACACATCACAGATAACTTAAATTTTTCTTTTTTCCAGAGGTTTATTCCTCTATACCTTGCATGAACACACTTTTACATGTATAGGAAAGCGGAACGTGATACACATACATGTTTTTTGACCATGAGTACTTAAAATCAGAGTCTGAGTACATTTTCAGTCAAGTATTGAGTACATAACTTTGAGTACAGATTATTTCTCAGTTGGGTATTAAGTATGGACTTTGAGTGCGAGTATTTTGCCAGCCAAGTACAAGTATGGGTACAATCAAAGCGGTACTCGAGTAGACTCAAGTACGAGTACTGAGTACGAGTACAGTCGTTTGACCAGTTCCGGATCATTGACCAGTTCTGGATCACTTCAACTTTGCACTAGCCACATAATTAAATTACTGCTTACATGACCAATTTTTGTTGATACATGTGAAGTATAACATCCAATAAACCAACAGACCAAAAATAAAGTACCAAACATCATCGACAAATAAATTACGAATTTTTTTCTAAAGTTTGTCTGCGATAATAATGATTAAAAAAAAAAAATCTTGCTTGGAAAACGCTATATAAAACTTCTCACCTTTCAAATTGGAACGCCAGGGCAAGTAACATTTATGTAAAATGCTAAGAATAAGTAAAAAATATTTCACGTAAATACTGAGCAGTTGTGTTGTTTTTGTGAGGAAATGAAATTACCAAAATTGTTTTTTTGGGGGCATCGTACCCTTGACCAGTTCCGGATCACTCAACGTCTCGCTACGTCAATTGGTGGCGCACTTCTGAAGTTTGTGCTCGTGAAACAGTTTTATGAATGGGAGGCTCGAGTATGGGTTTGCAATAGAGGGCGCGCTACTGATCCGGAATATAATCAACCGACCCGGAACTGGTCAAACGGGTGACGTTACTTTTCTCAAAGCCTCTCCAAGAGTATTAATATTTTTTGCCAATGGATACTTGGTGAGTTTCATGACATGTTTAGGTAAACTGTTCGACTCTGTTTTGTTAAAAATGTCAAAGAGATTGCAAAAAACCCAACTTGGATTCAAAAAGTGATCCGGAACTGGTCAAACGACTGTACTATACAATACTGTTCAATGTCTTCCACTGTGGTTTTCTAACTACACCAGCCAGCAATGTGATGTAGTGTTTACAGTTATACGTTTACATTTTACACTTATTTTCTGGGGGTCAGTGGTAAGAAACCTTTCTTGAAATGTTTACTACTTTTCAAGATTTAATTCTGCATTAAAAATATTGTTGAAATGAATTCATACAATTCTCATATACGGCAAAATTATCAAAATAGAATTGAAGTGAACATCTTAATTAGCCTACACTGTAAGCACTCCTACATGTACATTTTGTTACAGACATCATCAAGGTCATTCATAATTTATCTCTTGCATGCTATGCTCATTTGCAATATTTACCACCATCTGGTTGTTAGACGTACTTCTTACATGTGCAGGAAATACATTGTATTGTAGTCACAGTGAATGCGTACATCTATGTGTGTTCTTGGGTGCATTGGTACATTTGTAGACTAAACATCAATATTAGAGAGCATGCATAGATTTACTCTACTTCTGGTGGCCAGTCATTTAAATGCAGCTTTAAAACTTGATGAAAAATTATATAAAAAAGCATTAAACATTCTGAAGAAGTTTAATTGATGTAAATGTAATGATTGCGTCTGGGATGAAGAATAAGATTTAGGCCTGATTCCTTTGTCTGCTAAGAAAAGGGAAATTGTCCTTGGTAAGGGATGCCTCGAGGAGGGAAATGAAACTAAGCATCCGGGAACAAATTAAGAGGCACCAAGGCAATGACCAGCCTGTGCATAGATACACCATTGTATAATTGTTTCAATTCAGTGTGCTAGCCAAACTAGCAAACTATTGGTCCACAATGCCACACAGTTTTGAAAAATCCTGGGGGCCGGGAACTCTGACTGAAAATACCTCTGTTGCCTCTGTGAAGTACATGACTGCTCAAAAGAAAACAAACATTCATGAATAGCATATTGTACATGAATTCATTTTCATGACTTTGAACTCTGTATGACTCTTATTCCCAGAACATACCAGGAAAAAAAAAAGATGATACTGAAGAATTCCTCCCAGACTAACTGAATATTTGTAGTGCGCATAATGTCAGATGATTGGAGTGACTCGCTTAGTGTTAAAGGGAGATACATGTATGCAGTGTTTACTGTGACCATTATCTCAACTCAATCCTGAATAGACATTTGTTTGTAATCAATGTACAGCTGGTAAAGTACATGCTGGTAGGCAAGTGCCAAGTGTGCCTTTATTCTTCAATATTACCAAATCCTTTGGATTGGATTACTTTGAAGGACTTAAAAGCCTGGGGCCAATATTGGTACAATGTACTGTCAAAGGCCAGTATCCACACTTTGTGCGACCTAACAAATACTGTGTGAATTAAGTTCAATCGGTCATTAGAGTCACAAGAAAACAGCGAGTAACCCCAGTCAATGTTATCACAATTTTTATTGGTTTATTATTTATTTATTCATTCAGGCTTTTAAAAAACATTACAATTTTTTGAATACGGAAGACTTAGAAAAACAATCACACCAAGAATTACGAAAAAAACAGAGGAATATAATACAAAACAAACAGCAGCCTAGGGATGTTATCACTGTTTTCAGCAGATTTCAGACTCACCAGCTCATAACTAATGGTTCTATAGCATTCTAGGCAAAACAGTTTCAAGGGAAGTTCCCCCCTCCCTGACCATCTCATCTTTATACTACAGTATGTGTACATTGTAAGACATATAAATCTGTGAACATTGAATTTATACAATCTTACACATGTACCAATGTTGTGAACATACAATATATCCTTTAAAAATTCAAGCCGTGTAAAGTGTAACTCACGAATGCATAAATGTGTTGCCACCTTGTTTCTGTTGTAAACCAACAAGGTGAACTTTCACACCTTGCACAAACTTTGTACAACTTGTAGTGTAATGACACATTTATGAAGTCAATCCCTGTGTGTAATGTAAATGAACTGTGTTCTTTTGATGAAAAGGTTCAACAGACTGTGTGTGAATCGAAAAACAAGAAATTAACTCGAACTAAGACTATATTTTTGTGTGAAATCAAAAATTCTTTTAAAATTCTATTCATCCAAAATTCTTGAAAATAAAATGTCCATAGCAATTTTTCATAAATACAATTTAAATTTTTATATAATACAAAAAGTTGTTAAAATTAACATTGAAACAATTTTTTTTAAATTGTTCACAAGTAACCGGAAATGGAGGTCAAGGCTTATTCTCAGGCTTTCTGCATTGTTGTTAAATTTATGTTACTGTCATATATATTTCATCGCTAAACATCGCTTTCCCAACAGTATAAGGCCTCCAAATTTTTTTGTTGGATTGCCCTTTCCCGACCGGCCGTAAAAGTAGCAAAATCTCGGTCGTGTTTTTAAAAAAAAATGTTGTTGTGGTTTTCCCTTTTTTTACTTCAGAATTTTGATTTCATGAATATTTATGCTTACAAAATAGCAAACACGGTTGCCCTTTGTTTAAAATATAGATGATAGACACATATTTTTAGCCATACATCGTTCTATTTTTTCGCCGGGTACAGTACATGACAAACAGGGCGATCGTAAGCAGTATAAATTTCACGTCATGTTTTAGTACTGAGTTTGCCTTGGACATTTTCAGGACATTTTAACAAAAAAAAGAATGGAAATAAAATACAAACCTCTGTAACATATGCCTATAGCCTACGTTAAAATGTCTTTTTCCGTCATAGAAATGTTGAAATAAAAAATAAAAGTAGGGAGCTATCCCGATTGCGCGCCGTGCACTTTTGTTTTAGTCACTAACGCATGCGCAGATTGTGACTTCAGATCCGATACGAAAAAGCGAGTGGATTGTTTACACGTACGTGAGCATACACTAGAGAACATGTGACAGCTGCATGTACTTGTACTATGTACGTGTACACATCGTACCTTGCAAAATGGTGACTGACTCATATGTCGTGTCGTTTGTTGCCATGCAAGGTGCAACTGTTTTGTTTAGTAAAGTGGCAACAGTTGCAGACTCAACTACTTTTATTGATTTATTTAATTTGAATATTTAATAAAACACTGTTCATGTTTACTGATATCTGATTTGTCTGAGTCTTGATTGGTCTTGTAGGAAAAGCTCCGTGGACTTTGTATGCGAAAGCCAACCATCTTGTTTTCTTTTTTTTAATAAAACTTTAGGTTTAGGTTTATAAATATATAGTATATATATCACTCTACTCTAAATAAATATGCAGCAGTGTTTTTTGGTTTCTCTTTGAAAAAAAAAAAAAAAAAAAAAAAAAAAAAAAAAATCGGTAAAAAAAATCGGTGAAATTTTTTCCAATTTTTTTTTTGTTGTTGGCCTAATTGTAATTTTCATTAGTATAAAGTACGTAAAAAGAAAAAATTTAATCAAAAACAAACAACAATCAACCTCTTCAAAATAGTAGTGGAAGTTCCTGAATACAAACTTGATGAAGACTACTTGATACTGTATGTGTCTGTAGTATGTGTGTGTAGTGTGTATTGTTCAATTGTAATTTGAATTTGAGATTTAAGAAAATCAAATGTGAATTTTGACCACCTTGATTCATATATTCAATAAATGTTCCCCATTCAAATTAAAATTGTGTGTTTAATTTTTTTAATAATAAAAAAAAACAAGGTTTAAGTAAAAAAAAAAAACTAGAGATAGGCGATTGTTTCACTTTGAAACCACATTTTGAAAAGTTATACTGTGTTGTTTGCACTCCTTCAATGGAAGAGACACCATCACAAGTATGTACATGTAGATCCTTCATGCCAGTGCCCCCACTGATACCATCATCTGACAAGGTACTGTCTACTTCAAGGTACTCCATATGCTACCAATCTGGCACTAGTGTACTGATTTGAGTCCGGTGGTCCCTGGGCCTAAGGAGACTCCAATGTGTTTAGTCCTGATTGGAGGGATGACCTCAGGTCAACCAGGATTTTACCATTGAGCTACATGTAGTGGTTGATCATATCGTCCATTGACAACAGTGGTAAATCACAAAGGTACTCTGAACACCCCTCACACTATACTGATGACTTTGTCACTTACCTTAAACAAAGGGAAAATGATTACAGTTGTTTTTTTCTTCATCTCAGATTCCAATTGTTCCTGAAGTACATTGTATTGCATTATATTTTCTGAATGAATTAAACCATGCTTCTGGCCTTTAAAGGCAAACACAAACATGTATTCCTGAAACTAGAAGCCCAGAGCTTCAGGTTGTTGGTTGTTCAAGGATAGAGCAAGGACCAGCTCGAGGGTTCAAAAAAGGACTGAAACTAAAGATCATTAATATTAACAGTTTCCCAAAAGGGGGTTTGTCTGAAAACATTGTGCTCTGTATGGGTTAATACCAGGTTTATTCATCTGGACACCATGAGTGGTCTGGTGCCTGTAAATAAGTTTTGGTACATTGTATTTGAATGTGGTGCAGTTGGATTTGGTCCAGGTACCTACTGTGCAGAGTGGAGCAGCTCTGTGGCCCATCAAGGAGGGATGGGGAAACATATCACGACATCACAGTGGGTTTTTCGTTGGTGCTGTGCGTGCTCGTGCAAAGTTATCTTGATAGTTTGGGCCAAACATGTACTATGAATGTTGCCTGGGAAGTTATAACTTTGGGTCTGGATTTGAATTGAATTTGACAGCAATGGATTACAGATTAAGCACACAGAATGCAATCATTTGAAGACATGCCTAGTCCGTTGTTGTGTTCGTCTTTGATGTGTATTATCATGTACTGATTTAACTGTAAATTTTTTTTTTTTTTAACATCCATGGACAGTTGTAATGTACCAGTACATATACATGTACATGTTTGCTCTACTTTGTAAGTGTATGGTACACGTACATGTTTAAAGCTGAATAGCAAAAGGTGAAAGAGGGAACAATTAAACATACAATTAGTATAGAGTTGATTAAATTACTGGATTTTGCCTCCAAGTACAAGGGGAGCTTGTCTGATCCCTTTCAAGAACTTTAAAGCAAAAAACATTTTTCTTGCACCAGGAATTTGATACTTTCCTCTGTGCAATATTCATTAAGGGGCCATTCAGAATAATCAATGTTTAATTTTTTATTTTATTTTCCCTAAATTGTGGGTGGGTCAAAAGAAATAATTGAAAATCAAAATTCATTTTTCGAATAAAATAGGCAAATTATTATGGAAAAATCCCACCAATTTTTAAGGTGAAAAATACCCAGGTCTGTGTTTTCCAGATAATCTGTGCAGTCCATTATTATTGGTCAACCTTGTTTCGATAGTCTTCTCCCCTGAGGGTGAGATGGCAAATATTTCCAATTCTGTTTCAACTAGTTGCATGCTGGAAGCCAGAAAAAGCCATTGGAAACTCTGTAGCACTGCTTACACAACTTAGCAGTGAAATTTGATACTTTAGCCACAGAGGAAGGAATAATTTAGCTGTGTTTCTGTTTCTCTTGTGAACATAACTGCCCCCTGCTGTAAACATGACGAGATGGTCGAGTTGAAAGTATACAAGTTGATGATGTGACATATGTAGTGACGAGCAGACCTATACAAAAGACGTTTCTCATTCCAAATTGCTTTGAACTTAAACATTTGTTTCATTTAATCGCTCAAGACAAGTGTGTATTACATGTATATTAAGCTATTATTCCAGCCAACATGTAAAATTTCTTCTACAAAACTACACTGTACTACCCTGGCAAAGAAAAGCCACCAAAGGCATAACATTACATGTATGTGTTGGCCAACAGCGACCGTGCCCCGTGTGAATGCAAGGTAAATTTTAGCTACAGGGGTAGAAATAGACATCCGACATACCGGGGCCAAATTTAGCCCCTGGGTGAGCAAAAGAAGGACCGGCCCAGGGGCTGTCCTCCTGGGACTAGGGGCTTTTCCCGAATTACAGCTTTCGAGTTAAAAAAATAGTTAACACAACCACGCATGGGATCAAAAACATTGCCTTCAACACAGCATTTTGACTTAGCGCAATCACCCCGCAAAATAAGCCCCCCAAAATAAACAAAACAAAACGAAATCAAGAACAAATCTTACATTATACAGTAAAATACTCTTTTTGTTCATACAGGGTATCCTAATTTGGTCATTTTTGTAGAATGAAGCCTATACACATGTAGTTTTTCGTAATCAAGCTAAAATTTCCACGGAAATGTGCTCCGTTGACCATGCTGTTGACAGAATGTGCGTGCCTACCAGCAACGACAATTTTGTATTAGGTTTTAGCACGCGCACCAGCGATGATGATATTGCACTTTCGGGGGAATAACCCTATTTTCCCGAGCATGCGCAGAAATGTTAAGTCTCTGGTCAAAGCGTTTGTAACTTAGTTTTGTATGGTGTCGTGTAATTTAACCAATAGAGGGCGTTAACTCTCGCGCTATCGAATTGTTCTAAAACGCCCTCTGGCGTTCAAAGTTTCTTTCATTTATTGTCGCATGCAATGTCGAAGACCACAAGCCTGTAAATTGGAAACGATATGCAAACGTGTGTCGCACGGGATCATGTGTTGTGTACATTGTGATGTGTTCAGCATTTCGCGGCACTTTCGAGTGATTTCTTTTACGTTTTTCTTGAATATACAGCTCTCCTCAGATTTGTTAAAATGAAAGTCTGTGTAGGAATGGGACCAAGGGTTTTTTTAAGCGCCGAAAGCGTTGTAGAAATAGAGGGTAAGGGGCTTTTTATTGGGGACCAAGCGCTAATAGCGCCGAGGCGCTGGGTTATTTCAAAGCCTGTTGCTAAGTCCACTTTCTCAAGACAACCCCCGCTGTGAATATTTAGCAGTGAAGATGTAGCAGTGAAGTTAGTTGCTCGTGTGAACATACCCATTGTATGTAGCTATCAGCCAAGAAATTCCCACTTGTTAGTTCCCACTTGTTATCACTATCAGTGGATAGTAGGCCTACAGGAAAGGAAAAAAACACCCCAAACTAGGCAATAATTTCATCAACATTAGAACATTGGATTTTTGTTATTTTGTAACAAGAAATCTAGCAGTAAGGAAATTACAACAGAGAGGAAGAATGAGTTGTTTTTGTGCAGCATTCAAACATTAACTGGGAACTACATGTACTGTACTTTCAAGTCTGTTTCCTTTACACATAATGTAGCCTATGTATCTGCTAGACTGACAATGGTAGGAGTTGGAAGGGACTTTCCCTTTAGTTTTATGTTACGTATACTGTACATATAGTGATAGTAATAGCCAGAGTGTAAACACAATTAGGGACTTTTTTCTGTGGATAAGGATAAAGTACATATTTAGCCAATCATTCAATTATTAAGGAAAAGGGTATGTTTTGATTCTTGTTTTTAACTCTTACTTTATGAGAGTCTGAACTTGGATGTCTTCCTGTTTTCAATTTGTCATCAGAACATTTGTGATGAATCCCTCTCAGGTATTGTGTAATAAAAAAAATTAATGCCATAAATAGACTTGTCAATGGTTTTTTTAAAAGGAGTTTGCAGAATTTGAAACCTACACCCACATATACAGCAGCAGCTGAGTTGCGTAATGGATCATTGTTTTGATGATACAGGTTACATGTTAGTACACTTTGCTTACACAATGTACTTCAACAGTGTTCATAAAAGTACTGTGGACATAGCTACACGTAAACTCACAGTCGATTTAAAGAAAGGTTGAACATTTCATCAGCAGAGAACACCAATGTAAGTTTGCATTATGACAATACTTGTTATTTTGGTTTTACCCTTTCACCACTGTGTGATAAGCACAGTGCTTTCCAAGTCCATAGGCTACTTAGGTTGGATTTGAACCCATAATCCCTACATTCTGGAGTCCCCTTAAATGCTTGACCATCAAGATCATACAGTGACGAGAGGTTAATTGGAATCCTGTCTTTCCAGCAGTTAAATATTTTAATATTTTCTTTTTCACCAATTAACCATTATATTACCGTATTAGCTGATGTGACTTACCACTGTAGAACTTAAAGGTAAAATACAGGCATCTGCCAATTTTTAAGAGAGATGAGAAATTTTAAACTTTTAACTGAACTCAATTTTAAAATTATGTCTGCCTGCTGAAAAAATAGCTGATATTTTCTTGAGATAGAGTAAAGAAATCCTGCTCTTTGAGCTACTTCTGTAGTACCAAAGCCACTGTTCCCAGAAGCTCCTTGAAATCTATAAGTGACATGCTGGAGTTGTTAGAAGATGGACTGACCACTACATGTTCACATGCCTCATACATTTGTAGACCTTTTTGTCCTTTAGACCTCAGACCTTTTTTTTCAGCAATGACTCTCACCTCTGGTATAAAGTTTGGGGACGATCACGATTGGCGTAAAGGAGACTTTAAAATCCACCATGATGTACATTGTACACATTTTAAGCCCTTTATTGTCTGTGTCTGTGAAACCACTAATTATAAACTGGGAGTTTAATAAACTAGCCACTAATTGTAAACTTGAAGTTTAAAAAAAACCTAATCACTAATCATAAACTTAAAATTTAAATCTAAGGATGTATCTGAGTTTTTTACTGACTTTTTTATTCATTAAAATTTTAAACAGTAATTTCGCTCCATTTAATTGGGAAAAGATTACAGTAGTACAGACTTGATAATAAAAAGTCTGTTAACGAGCCATTTATTAGCACGGTCCTGCGCAACTACATACGTAGATAATTATAAACTTGAAGTCAATTTAATACTAACGAGGCGAGGTCTTTATATGTTCACGTGGACATGCATCCGTGGTTAATGTATCATGGAAACAAGGCAGCCAGAATGCCATGGTAACCTAAAGTGAGCGGTAAAAACAATCTTTGATTTCAGGCATCCAAAATTTATCATCTGAGTTGTTTTCAGAGAGACTTCATCGTTAGGGTTATAACTCATGAAATATTAATCGACACCCATCTTTGGGGCCTTTTCATATTGTTAAAAAAAGAGAGATTTTTCAGGACTTGATTTGTTGGGATTTGCTGTTCGTAATGAAAAGTCTTCAATACATACACTGTACAGGAACAATGTATTCAGAAATCTAGATTGCTGATCCCTGTGGTAAATAGCATGGTTAATCATGTGGATTTGCCCATTGGCTTTTAAGGCCATTTTTTATTAATTACTTGGATTACGGAATCGCCGCCCGAAAAAATCATGTTTTGGAAAAGAATTAAAAAAATTCCCGCCCGAAAAATTCAATTTTGTGTGGGGAAAAAAAAGCAAAAAAAAAAAAAAAAAATGCGAACCGCAACACTTAATATGCCGTGTACAAATCAAAGACTTTTGAGCGTTGGCAAACGATGTACAATGGAAACCAGACCAATTCCATGCATTCACGTACAAAATTAATTGTGAGTCCGTTTACAGACCATATACTTGACCAAAATCATCATACTACAGTACAGTTGTACATGGACCATTAGTTACACGTGCACTCGACCAAAACTCATGCAATATCGACTGCTTGACGAACGACCTGACGTGTCTGCACATGCTCGGAAAAGGGTTTTTCCCTTGACATTGCAACAATCATCATCGCTGGTGTGCGGGGTATTTACTGTCAAAGTGTACAGCACTGTCATCCCTAGTCCGCATGCACATTCCGTCAACAGCATGGTCAGGCGGAGCACAGTTCCTTGGAAATTTAAGCTTGTTTATGAAAAACTACGCAACGTGTAGGCTGTATTTTACAAAAATGACACAATTTAGGATAACCTGGATGAACAGTAGGATTATTTTACTGTATAATGTAAGATTTGTTTCCTCTTTATTTGTTTTAGTTGGTTGTTTTCGGGTTTTTTATGCAGGGCTCTTGCGCGAAGTCAAAATGCTGTGATGACGACGCAATGGTTTATGATCGGGTGCTTCGGTATTTTTATTTATTTTATTTTATTTTTTCCCCTGCCCGCCCAGTTTTGTGAGCTGGAAAATCCGTAACACTGGCCATGTTTTTTTTTTTTTTTTTTTTTTTTTTTTACCCGCTCCCCGCTCATTTTTTGCAGCTTAGAAATCCGTAATCCAAGTATTTAAGAGTAAATGGCCTAAGAGATCTCAAACATTCATTCATATCCGCTAGATTTTGACAACAAAACTGGAAAGAGTTTGATCCAAATTGTGTGATCCACATTTTTGAGAAGATAGCAAATTATGGCTGTTTATGTTTTGTTAGGGACTTTGAGGCTATTCATAATTCATGTGCTTATTTGACGAATGTAACATTTGCAGAACATTTCTACTTTTTTGTTTGTACACATGGAATTGTATGCACATGTTTGGTATTATGAGTGTGTCTACCTGTTGAATACGAGGACCTTAACAAAAGGGTTCTGGGTGTTTTAAACACAGCGAGAACGTCCAAACAATGGGTGAACAAAGAGAAGTCCTTGATTTACCAGGTTGACAAACGTGTGTGTCTATGCGTACATGTACCTGCTGTGATGAAACATTGGAATAGATTTGTTGTACATTTTTGAAAACTTGAGGGTTGCAGAGAAACAAAGTTGCTTCTTTCCGATGAAGCAGACCATCATAAGTCAGGCCTGGAATTTCATCTTTGAGAGGGCAAGGCCATTTTCATTTTGCAATAGGGCACTTCCATTGAAAAATCTTAAAGTTTATTGGAAACTTTTGAAGGGGCACCAAGGCCAAGCTTAGCCTCTGATTGCCTCCATGTAATTCTAGGCCTGGTAAATGCTTCCATATTTCTAATAGAGCAAGAAAGGTTTGTAAATGATCAGGAGGTATAGGTCTACCCTTTAAAGAATGTTAAGGGTTTAGTGCTAAGGCAAAGTGGACAGGAGTGAAGCTATTTGTATGCAGGGGAGGTAAACCTGTCTGAGGCTTCTGAATCTGAATCTGAATTATACAGTCGGCAAAGAATCCTAATAACATCACACCAACTTGTATGCAGCTTATGCTGCAGCTTATACTGCAGCTTACTGCAGCTTATGCTGCCGCTTATACTGCAGCTTACTGCAGCTTATACTGCAGCTTATACTGCAGCTTACTGCAGCTTACTGCAGCTTATACTGCAGCTTACTGCAGCTTATACTGCAGCTTACTGCAGCTAATGTGAATTATACATGTAGGGCCATGGCGCTGGACTTTGCATGCATTCTTCATCTAAGATAAATTCAGGGTGTGTAAGTACAGCTTGGTTCATTAGTGTTATGCAGGAAGTTCTGCCGGTTGAAAGAGTCAAGCCCGGTTCATACGAACGCAAAGCAAATTTGACGTCATAACTCTGTTTTCGAGTGTTTCACAAACGAATTGTTCATTGCGAACTTGTGATGTCTAATTCGCTTTGCATGCATTCGTATGATGTGAACAACCAAAATGTGCTCCTGATGTTTAGCGTGTGTGTGTGTGGGTATGTCTACGCATTCAAACCGAGGACTTTAACAAAAGGGATCCGGGGAAATGGTGTACCGAGGACGTCCTCGCTTTGATTTGTATCGAGGACGTCCTCGCTTTGATTTCGTGTACAAAACCAATGGGGACGTCGCTGTCCAAACAATGGGAGATCAAAGAGAAGTCCTCGGTTTACACCTTACACATACGTGTGTGTGTTTGTGTTCCTTTCCTCGTCTTCTTACTGGTGGCATACAGTGTTCATGTGCACTCCATTACACATGGTTTAATAGTTTAATTGAACTTGTGGTGGTACATTGACTGTCTGTGTTGTGATGGAATTCAATTCTACATCAAGCAGGCATGCTGAGGAAGTATGGACCTGTTTGAGACAGCTGTTCTACTTTGGAATTCAACCATCAGCATTTCATTTATCAGCCATCTAGAGTGTGGACTTCTGATACTATCCTCCATGATTGCATCTGATGGTCCTTGAGTCTTCAAAAATGTCTTGAAAGAAATAAACCAATCACCAAAGGAAGGAATAGTCCACATTGTGTCCAAACCTGTAGTTTTTTTAATTTCTGGTGGTGCAAATATTCTATAAACCTCCTGAATTGTAACAACATCTGGGAAATTCTGGGAAGGAGGGAATTCTGGGCCATAAGCCATTTTTCAGGAATTTCCACATCGGGCCTGGAATTTCATCTTTGAGTGGGCAAGGCCATTTTTCATTTTGCGAAGTGCACTTCGATTGGGAAATCTTAAAGTCTGTGGGAAACTTCTGAACAGGCACCAAAGCCAAGAGAGGGCAAGGCCATTTTTCATTTTGCGAAGTGCACTTCGATTGGGAAATCTTAAAGTCTGTGGGAAACTTCTGAACAGGCACCAAAGCCAAGACCAGGGCAACATAGGCCATGGCCCTTGTGGCCTCTGTGTAATTCCAAATCTCATCCCTGCTTGTCTTATCAGGCTTTGGGACTTGTAAACACTGATATCATGAGTTAAATGTTCTTTATAAGGGACATGGAACTGTCCAATTTGTCACATCTGGATATCCGAGCACGTCAGGAATACTGAGACCATGACCACAGCGTGCTGAAATGCCTGGCTACGTCATGCGGATAGCTGAGCAAGCTGAGAGCATGAGACCAGGGCCTAATTTCAAGCCTCTGCTTACTGTGGTACGTCCCATAGAATGATGTGCTTTCAGGGCTCTGTAAGCGCAGAGTTCCGCAGTAAGTAGAGCCATTAAATTTGACCCTGTATGTTTCAAAATGAGCTTGTAAACTTGAGAATTGACTCTTTCCAATTGATGGAGTCTATCCAATGTCACGCCTTCCCTATTAAGCAGTGAATGGAAAGAAGTAGTGTGCGCTGATTGTTTTTCCACAAACCACTTGTTTTCGGCCTGCAGGTGTTTTGCAAGATTTGTGGGTACCATCCCTCCTCCTCTTGAACAAGGTTCTTTCCCACAATGTAGAGGTCAAAACTCTCATAAACATTCCAATTTTATGGCTTTCAAGAAATTCCAGGTTTGAAATTTTTCCCCTTGCTGCCAAAAGCCCAGCCTTTGAAGGTGAGCCTAATTTATGAACTGCCTGCAGAATGTGCTTCTCAAACCACTATCCTACATGTACGTGAACACTGGACAGCTTAGTAAAAGTGGTAATTGTGAACATGGATTCTTTGCTCAAAAATAGCAAAATAGACTACATATGGGATAAATATATAAATACACTAGACACAAAAACTGAAGTTAACCAGTTGTAAATGAATACAAATGAAGAGGACACAGAAAGCAGAAGCAGCATTCAAATTTTGAGTAAGAGCAGTCCTTTCTACAGGTATGTGTACAATGCTTCACGACCATGTTCATGTAGTACAATGATGCATAAACGTTTCTGCTGGCTAGAAGTTGTTGTTTTACTTGTAAGCATGTATGTGGGCCCACATTGTCCATTTTGTGTACATTTTGTGATGTTCATACAACTATTGGTAAACTCTCCTGCCCAACTGGTTTGTGCCACAAAATTCCACAGAAGACTGTGGTTATCAAGTCCACATCATGCAAGACATGGGGGTTTCCTGATTGTGGCAAGTTGTGACTGAGTGGTTAAGAGCACTGGACTCGAGCTCTGGTGTTTCTGACCAGCAGAGTGTATGTTCGAGTCCGGTCGATGCACTTGTGTCCTTTAGCAAGATACTTAACCATAATTGCTTTCATTTCAGATGGGACATTAAACTGTACTTGTAGGTCCCGTGTACTAGGATTGGTGGTGTACGTAAATGAACCCAGAACACTATCGTAGAAGAGTAGGGCTTTCTGGTCATGTACGTATAGCAATCACCCTTGTTTCTCAGGCTTGCGGGCTGCAGTAATTAAGTTCACTTTGAGGCATCCTTGGTTTCATTCCCAGAAATATTAAAACACAGCAAGTTACATACAGACAGAAGAAACTCATGCACCCAATGCTAGCCTGGAAAGTACGGTACTTTGTGGCAGTCTGTGGTACCACCAGCGTATAGGAGGTGTTTTTCAATTTCATTGCTTATTATCACACCATAATTTACACTTTGGAATCCTTCATCTGTAGCAGATGGAGCAGTCGATTCAAGTAACACAGTCCATTGCTCATATGAGACTTGTATTCAATTAAGTACAATGCCAGTTGGAACACCTGAACGGAATTGGCAACAGTGGTTGGGTTGTACCTTGAAGGGTCAATTCGATTGCTAGATTGGGGTGTAATTGACTGCGGACAAGTGGGGGTACACCTGTCTGATGGTGATACTTTCTACTGGTCAATTTTGTTGACCAACCAAGAGAAGGCAGTATAAACTGCACCTGTGTGTCTGTCAGACAAAATAATGCACATGGACACACATGTATTATGCACTGTTTCTCTGATTATCCACAAGTCATTCATGTACCTTTATGTGGACATTATGCATGTATGCATTCTCAACAACCCTATGACATGAGTCATGCATGTACAGGGTTTTTGTTAACTGCACTTGCCATTGGTCTTTTTCAGAGGGATGTAGAGAACAGATGATGGCTCACTTCAGTTTGCATCAGAAACCTGAATGATTTTCCCAAAGTTCCAGGCTGCCCGACTGCCTGATGGATTGAATTTGTTTAATTTGATGAAGCTTTTTAGGAGGAGGTAGTTACAACCGGGGGAAGGGGAGGGGAGGGTTGCTTGTGGGAGTAACATCTTGGAGTATGGTTTGGGGGATCACTGAGACCTGGAGACCTCAAGACTAATGTATGAATTATTGTACAAGGAAGGCCAAGAGCAAGACAAACCAAAAGAAGACCAAGACCAGCAAAAACTTGTGGGAGTAACATCTTGTGGGAGTAACATCTTGTGGGAGTAACATCTTGTGGGAGTAACATCTTGGAGTATGGTTTGGGGGATCACTGAGACCTGGAGACCTCAAGACTAATGTATGAATTATTGTACAAGGAAGGCCAAGAGCAAGACAAACCAAAAGAAGACCAAGACCAGCAAAAACTTGTGGGAGTAACATCTTGGGGGAGTAACATCTTGGGTATGGTTTGGGGGATCACTGAGACATGGAGACCTCAAGACTAATGTATGAATTATTGTACAAGGAAGGCCTAGAGCAAAACCAAAAGAAGACCAAGACCAGCAAAAACTTGTGCAATTATTACATAAATTAAACAGTCCATTCTACCTGAACACTTTGTTGGTTGACCTTCATCATTGTAGTGTGAATCTATTGGCTGTGCACACACACTGCATTTAGCCTCTGAAACATTGCACATGAACCTGCCTTGTATTTCTGGCTATTCCCCAGATAGTTAAAAAATAATGTGGGACCTTCAAAGTTCAACCATTTGTCGTATTAGATCTTCAAATTTCTTGGGAAATCACTTTTTGACAGCACTCATATTGAAGAACCGCTGGACAGTACATGTACAAGTACCTAGATCCCCAGTTTGTTGACTTTTACTTTCACAGATCTTGCACTAGAAAGTCAGAGCATATTGGGTCAAGGTTTGATTGCTGGGTGCTAGGGTCAGCTCATATTTGTAAAATTAGAAAGGACATCGTCAAATTAAGTTTATGAGAATTAACTTTGTGAATATTGAAGAATCTGAAAGACTTTTTAAAATGGTGAGATGGTGAAACGGTAAGACATTTGTCGTTAATTGGTACCCCCATTTAGTAACTTATAGTCGTTGTTGATCCACTGTAGGAATTCTACAAATCCCAGATAGCCTTGTAAAAGATTACAAGTTCACAGCAAGGTGTACGTATATAAGTGCAAAAACTCACTGATATTCTAAGTGTAATAGACAAAATGCTCTTTACTGCTCGTGTAGCATCAATTGTACTACTGTACATGTATGCGTTCAAGTTCAGTACATAACTATAGTACACATTCTAACTTGCCAAGTGCCCAACAGAAAATCTTAGTTTTTGCCAGTGTGCGTGGTTTAGTGTACTTGTAAATAAAACATGATGTTCACATGTACTGTAGATATGTAAATAGTTTGATTTTCACTTTCTGACTCCAAATTGACTGTCCATATGATATTATTTATTAATGCAGGCATTCAACTTTTCAGCTGACCAGCTGATCAGCTGATTTCCTTGTCCTCTATTTCTCACTGTGCCATTGAATATTGAAAAACACTTCACAAAGTCTTGCTGTGGCTGGTACTTTCCTCTGTTTTTCGACAACCTGTAATTGGCATGCCTGATAAATATAAAGTGTCATGTTTTAATTAATCCTACGTGCAGTAATTTGTTTCTTTAGTTTGGTACCAACAAAATAATTCATGAAGTATAGGGAAAAGCCGGCTGAGAAAAAGCTAAATTTTTAGCACATTCTCCAATGCCTCCACATTTAAATGACATAGGCCTACATGTAGTTATGCTAAAATGGCACATTAGTGTCGGATCTTGTAATGACCATGTGTCACAATTCGTCTGGCAGGGGCAGACACATGCATTGAAGGATGTGGAGAAAGAAACTTAAATCACCTCAGTTCAGTCTGCTTTGAAATTCATGTGTCGAGTACCGTTACATTAAAAGCAATCCACCAACACCCCTTCCACTTGATGAGTGTCACAACACATTCTCAAACAAGGGCAGGAAATGCTGCCTGACACCAACTTAAAGGCAAAATACACTTTGAATTTGTTGAAGTTTTTTTAATTTTGATATATTTTTTATATTTAGAACCAAACATGCAGTTGGATTCTAATGATTTGAATCCATTTAGATTGAACGCCGTCAATTAAATTAGTCAATAACCAAGGTCACTTTCAAGGAAAAAAGAAATAGAAAATGTGTAATTGAGCAACTTTTAGTTAAGGTAATAAACGTGGCATGACAAACCATAAGATCTCAGTTGGCAATTCTTGCATGGTGGTGTACTGCCAATTTGTCAAGTACTTGAAGTAACAACAAGTGCTGCCAAATGTTAAACTGAAAAGTCAGTTAGAGTATTTCCTTTTGGACAAAATATGAGCCCAGAACTTCTTGAAAGATTTGTCAGTTTAGGGTCACCCACCCTAAATGTTGTCAGGCCCAAATATTTTTTTAAACCTTTAGGTGTAAAAAGGGGATACACATGTACATGTATTGTATGTACAAAGTTGTTTTGGGGAAGAAAAATATTAAAACGTTTGAAGTACTTGTGGTACTGGTTCGTTCATGAAGCAGTGGTCATAAATTGAATATATTTTACAGAGGCCACTGTTAGGGGGTCACACTAAGCAATATGAATCTTTGGAGGGCAGTATTTGGATCATATATTTTCTCATCTGCAGACAGATCCATGTTATAACCTTTTTCCAGCCTTGAGACCAAGTCTAACACATGATATACATGTATGCAGTGGGTTAATCTACAAAGTGATCACTTGATGTTCTGGATTTCCCCTTGGTGGCTTCATCCAAGCCGTTACAATTGATAAAAACTTGGTTGTGTCATAATATTGCTCAAGGGTGAACAACCCGGTGCTGAAATCACGTTGAACCATAATACTTTTTGTTCAGCACACCATGGAAGTTGGTCAGTGTAAATAAAGCTGACAGCTAGTAGATCTTGTGTAAGGGTTAACCTGGGGTTGAACCCTAACTGAGGAATTCCAGGTGTAGTGGTTTGAATAAGTGCATAATGTACATAAACACTTAAAAGAAAAGTCATACATGTACAGTACATGTACATGGTGTGTGTATTGTGTATTTTTACATGGTACAGCCAGGGTTGCACTGCAGACTGTCGTGGGGCTGGCCCTCTGTACATGTACACACAAGCACTCTCGCTTCATGTATTCCCAGTGCAACCCCACCACAACTGGGTTGTGGAATGTCACTTTGCATGAGGTCAGTTCAAGCAGTCTGTGGGAAAATATTTATAAAGCGGAGGGGGAAACATGGACGATGGCTGTTGTCAGGAAGAATAAAAATGCTGAGGTGTTCATTTTATGCAATGTCTGGTAGTTGTACTGTGGTAAGTGATTGTAGCGATGGTGGCTTGCCGTCCAACTGTTTTGATTATTTTTGTCATGGTCATTATCTTTGAAATAAAGTTGTTTTCAGTCAGTTTGCTAAAGAAGAAAATGAACACATAATTTCAAAGAGGTTGTTTAAGATTGGCCCTCAGGAGGCCTATAGATCTAAGCAGAAAGTCTGACTGGCCTGTAAATCTAGCCAAGCTCTCTGATACATGTAGCATTCTTTTGGCTTAATCTAGCCAAGCCCCATTCTGTAGCATTCTTAAAGGGTCTGTATAGACCTACATTTGGTAATGACTCTGAAAATTATTGGCAATAAAAACTTACTTGTGAAGTACAGCAGCTTTGGATAGTATAATGCATTTTGAGAAACTTTTCACTTAAAAGTACTGCGGTTATGGAAAAAGATATCACTTTTTATCCCAAAAAATTTGAATCTGAAAAGTGTTACTGTCAGTTAAGTTTCTCAGATTGTGAAAAAAATCTAAAAAACGCTACCGCCTTTTGAAATGAAATTTTCACATAGTTTTATGGTATGACCTACAAATAGGATTGAAACAAACATTTGGTTCCAATTACCAAATGTGTACAACCCAGTTAACTATGGCTAAATTTAGCCAAGCTCTATGATACATGTAGCATTCTTTCGGCTTAATCTAACCAAGCCCCATTCTGTATCATTCTTAACTAGTGGCTAAATCTAGCCAAGATGATACATGTAACATTCTTTTGGCTTAATCTAACCAAGCCCCATTCTGTATCATTCTTAACTAGTGGCTAAATTTAGCCAAGCTCTATGATACATGTAGCATTCTTTTGGCTTAATCTAACCAAGCCCCATTCTGTATCATTCTTAACTAGTGGCTAAATCTAGCCAAGCTATATGATACATGTAGCATTCTTTTGGCTTAATCTAGCCAAGCCCCATTCTGTATCACTCTTAACTAGTGGCTAAATTTAGCCAAGCTCTATGATACATGTACATGTAGCATTCTTTCGGCTTAATCTAGCCAAGCCCCATTCTGTATCATTCTTAACTAGTGGCTAAATCTAGCCAAGCTCTATGATACATGTAGCATTCTTTTGGCCTAATCTAACCAAGCCCCATTCTGTATCATTCTTAACTAGTGGCTAAATCTAGCCAAGCTATATGATACATGTAGCATTCTTTTGGCTTAATCTAACCAAGCCCCATTCTGTATCATTCTTAACTAGTGGCTAAATTTAGCCAAGCTCTATGATACATGTAGCATTCTTTTGGCTTAATCTAGCCAAGCCCCATTCTGTATCATTCTTAACTAGTGGCTAAATCTAGCCAAGCTCTATGATACATGTAGCATTCTTTTGGTTTAATCTAACCAAGCCCCATTCTGTATCATTCTTAACTAGTGGCTAAATCTAGCCAAGCTATATGATACATGTAGCATTCGTTTGGCTTAATCTAGCCAAGCCCCATTCTGTATCATTCTTAACTAGTGGCTAAATCTAGTATTTATAAAGCTCTATTCTAGAGCATTCCTTTAGCTAAATCTGCATTGTAGCTAAGAGCTATTCTGTACATTCTTAACAGGTGGATGCTGTAGCAGTAAATAGTGGCTAAATCTAACCAAACCCTATTGTCTAGCATTCTTTTAGCTTAATCTAACCAAGAGCTATTCTGTAACATTCTTAACTACGTAGTGGCTAAATCAATGCAAACCCTATCATAATGTAGGGCCTATATAGTATTCTTTAGGCTATGTATTATAGCAAAGATCTATTCCATAGCATTCTTTCAGCTACATGTAAATCTAGAAAAGTATATTCTGTAGGTCATTCTTAACTAGTGGGATTTGTATGCATTAACTGGTGGCTAATCTAACCAAGCCCAATTCTTTAGCAGTCTTTTGGCTAAATGTAGGCAAGTCCTATTCTGCTGCATATCAAATCCAACCTATGAAACATTGGCTTACCCAATGATTTTCATTTCAATTTTTTTTTTTTTTTTTGGGGGTAACATAAAGGAAAGTCTGAAAACATCAAGTCTTGCAAAACAATGTTAGGAAACTTGTAATTTCTGTGGTCAGTGTAACATGAGCAACTGTCAAATTGCTGATTTGGTGAATCTATGCTTCTAACACAAATGTTGTGATTATTTGAAACCGTCTTTGTATGGAAAAAAATGCTAAGACTGGAGGTAAGAGGAGTGTGTGACTATGACAGAGCCTTGAGCAGAGTTCTCACCTCTACTACTCTAGATGTAGACACATTCATTTGGGATGGTTGCGGCATTGTACTATATAACTGCATTCTTGTGGGTAGAACCATTCCGCATTCTTTCAGGAAAATGAAAACAGGACATGACCCCCATTTGTCACATAACCTGTTGAAATGCTTCAGGCTCAGACTTGGCCTGTCTACCACTGACTCATTTACATTCTCTTTAAAGGGGTAATACATGTACAGTATGTAAATAATACTAGGCATTTATTAGGCATTCCAAAGCCCATCTTACCTCTCTAGGCTTGTTTGTATCATTGTATCATTGTATCACAGTGACAGAAGACTACATGTAAGTTAGTTACTAAGATCAACTTGTGATCCACTCACCTTAAATTACAACCTACCTGCTCCAAACCTGTTGGCTGGGGTGCCTTTGGTAGTAATTCCCACCTCCCCCACCTTTGGAACAATCTCCCCAACAACATTCACTCTTCAACCAGAGCCGCTAGATTTAAGAAATCACTAAGAACAGAACCATTTTGATTCTAACTTTTTCCATCATCCCAGCACCTCAATCTAGCATCTGGGATAAGAACTTACATGTATTCCATCATCTCAGCACCTCAATCTAGCACCTTGGATAAGAACTTATTCCATCATCCCATCACCTCAATCTAGCACCTGTGATTTAAGAACTTATTCCATCATCCCAGCACCTCAATCTAGCACTTGGGATAAGAACTTATTCCATCAACCCAGCACCTCAATCTAGCACCTGGGATAAGAACTTATTCCATCAACCCAGCACCTCAATCTAGCACTTGGGATAAGAACTTATTCTTATTCTTATTATTTCAGAAGGAAATATTTCTCTGTGGGTATTTCCACTGGATACTTTACATACATTTTAAATTGTGAGCTTCTAGATTAATACTTGTGGAATTCCCCCGCCCTCCCCTGATGATTACAGTACCAATCCTACATTTTACCTACAACCCACCCTATGGCAACGTCATGCATTCCATTTACTTTGCTTTGTAATGGTGATAGAAGCAATTTCTCCCACACCCAATTTCTTTGCTTCGTTGCTGCTGAGAGTGTTCCCATAGAAATATCGATTTTATTTTTTGTACGCAGGTTCATTCAACCTTGCTCTGTGATTCTACCATGTAAAAAATTACCTGTCCCCTTTAGAGTCTGCAAAAAAGAGTCTCATGGTCGTATCTTGTCCAAATGTAGAGCACAATCAAAACTTGTCATAGATTCTAGTTGCTGGTACCAATTCACCTGACGTCATCATCACAATAATCTTGGTTGCGTAATTTTGGGAGTCGATGTCCCCGTGGGTTACACATAGTGTAGTGCGCACTTTAGGCGATGCAGTGTTTACATGCCTGCTATTGACTCCCAAATTGGTGAGCGTGGCAGACAGTAGCCACGTGTGACAATGGTGCAAGGGGTCAATTTTATGTACATTTTTATGTTCAATATGATTGGTTCACCGTTCGTTTTCTATGATTCTTGCAGGACTTTGAACTTTTGTACAACAAACTACTTGTGTACAATACACTCTGAAAACTTAATTTTCCCATGTTAGATTGTTTGCACCTGGCCAGACCAATGCATGTAGAGTGGGGCTGTCAAGTCTTATCCAAGTTGAGAAAGTTTAAACTACCAAAATACTCTAGCATGCTGCCATCATTGAGGTCAAATAATGGTATAAACACACATAGATAAGTCAGGCACAGCTATTTGCCATTGAGAAGTCCTTCTTTAACCTCAGGGAGGGACCTGTTTCTTGTGCACCTGACACCATCTGTAAGGGGTCTAAATTTAATGGCAAAGATTTTCGATAATAAATGGTAAAATTTCAAGTTAATGTTTGCCCCAAAGGTAAGGGTAAAAACAAAGGAATGGCCACTGACTTTTCCTGTTTTCAAATTAACCTGTATATACACTGGTTACCTGTACGTACGTACATGTAGTGTACACATTATTTCATATGTAATATTGTACTGCAGGCCTCACCATATGGCCAGACAATTTTGTTCTGCCTACACATGTTTTTCATTGCATTTGAGTAAATAGCGCAGTGTAATCGAGTGGGTGCTAATTTTCTAAAGCTTGCTTTTGATGCCGGGAATGAATAAAAAGGAAATTTGCCCTGGGTCACTGGTGGAAAATTGCTTTAAGAACAGCAATGGGCGTACATGTAGGCAAATGGAATAGATACTGTCTTCTACGTGTAAATGTGTACAATGTTGACAAAACCTTCTTGAAAGATGAGTGTTTTTGCTCATTATCCATCCTACTCCTTGACAATTCAAAATCATCCGCTGTAGTTTTGAATGATGTAGAATTGTAGATATAAACTAGCTACATGTATGCCAGCTTGCAATAGGATATAAAAAGTTGCATGAAAATTATCTTGAGATGTTGTCTTATTTCTCTTTCCTCTCAAAGCAAGAGAAATCAGGAAACATATAAAACAGCGTAACAAAACAACCTGTGATGTTTTTCTTGAAAAATTGCTCACATTAAAAGTTTCATTTGATATTTATTAAGATATTAGAGATTCTTTTGAGTACACCATGTAAGCAATCCTTGGGCTCTGGACAGTAGACGGTTGGTTGTTCTCAACTTGTTGACTAGTGTGCTCTTGTCATCGTTAGGAAAGTATGAGACTCAACGTTTCTTAACCAATTCACTTAGGAGGACACGATAACGCACAAAAATCTTACGCATCACACAGCAGTGATTTTATAAACTGGCATCGAGTTTCTGTGCGTCAACACTACGGGTTGCGAGGCACTGTGGCGGATTGCTCGTACACAGGCAACTGTTTTACGGAGTTCTGTGGCCATGGTTCCGTGGCCCAAGGCACTGCAAACAATGAACAAATTAACTCTTTAGTTTTGTTTTGATTGTACTTTGTTTTTAAACCAAATACTGTACATAAGGGGTTACTCCCAATGTACAAGCCGATAGCAAAAGAAAAAAGAAAAGAAAGAATCAATACATTTAAAAAACAAAACCTATCAGGTGTATTTTTTCTCACTACTTTCTCATGACTTGGATGACCGATTTTTCTAACTTTGACAGCTTTGTTATTTTATGTATGTTGGGTCACAAACATAAAGATGCAGAGCTGGATACTGGTCTTTGACAATTACCAATGTTGTCCGTATGCTTTAAAAGAAAATGATACTGGAATTCTTGGCTTATGGATATCACATTAGAAAGACCTCCTTGGTGATCACTACTGTTTTTGTACGGTCATAATACACCCACTCAGTAATCTTGCCTTTACTCACACACCTTGATCTAAGCTTTACTGAACTACCTATCTTACCATGTAATCCAAACTCATACACTAACCTTTAATTTACCCAAACCCTGAACCCGTAATTTTCATACTGTATTGTACACAGGGGTTCTCCCTATACAGTACACATCTTAGCATGGTGGACATTTATGGCTGATGGTCTTCCATTAGAAAATAGTAGATAGGGAAATTTTGTAAGATTTATTTTGATAGGAAACAGTGAATTTAAAGTTTTATTTTTTTCATTCAATAAAAATTACTGAAATGTTACTTTGTAAAAAAATAAAATAAATAAATAAATATACAAAGAACACACTATGTTTCACATAGTTTTTAGAACATTTTCCAGAGAATATTCTCTACCTTTGGTGATTGTTTCTATCACTAGTATCAGATACACAAGAAGGGTTTGTAAATAAAATAGAATAATAATAAATAAATAAATTCAAATAATTAAAATCCTGGCTTTCTTAAAAGACCAATTCTCTTCCAAGGAAATCATTTTTAGAAATCCTCTTGGACTATTTTCAAACCAAGTTGTGTACGTATGTACATGTTCTATGAGATAAAATCTAAAATAGTTTGACAACATTTTCTGGAACTTCATGGAAGGTCAATAGCAGGACTTAATTTCACAAAGTACCAAGATTCATCTTAAAAGATGAATTGTCAATATCACCATAGTGATTTGTATTGTGACATCACACTTTACATGTAAGATTGATACACATCTTAAATCAGCTCATTGTGAAATCAAGCTCTGGTCATCCAAGTTACGTATTCACCCACAATGTAAATGGAAGATGAAGCAGAGTGTCCTACTAAAACCAGAGTGTTCGAAAAGACACCCTGACTCCCTCTGGCTTACACTGTGATTCACGCACAATCTACTCCCCCCCCCCCCCCCCCTCACAAATGACGTCATTATGTACATTGTATGCGAGACGTCATTCTGGAGGTCGAATTACCACAAATAAACCACTTAAAAGCAGGTTGATATCATTGTGTACAAGTCCATATACATACATGAACTGCAGCGTGATTTCTCAGAGGGTCAAATTGCCGCTGCATCAAGAAGTTACGTACATGTACATGTACGCGCAGTTGTACATCATCCATGCGCTGTTCAAGCATCGCATGCACGGTTGGTGCTACAGTACTACACCATTTTGTAATTCAACCCCAAAATGGCAGACTACGATGCTGCATGATGTGTCTGCTAGTAGTCTGTACATTTATTAGGATAACGGGACTCCATCAATTTTTGTTCAGACAGCGTCAAGCTTGTATACACCATGCTGGCAACACAACACACACACACACACACACAACAAGCCTTCAATTTATTTGCAATTGACAATGTTATTCCTCATCATTTAACTTGACATACATGCTTGTCGGATATTTGTAATTAAATCACTGTGCAATTCATCAACTGTAATGTAACACCAAACTGACGAGAGCACATCCCCTCCTTATCACATCACATTCAATTTCTCATGTGCTAGCATATTCAGCACAGATGGTCTGTTGATGATGCTCTCTACCTGCAAAGACATAAGGAGATCCCTCCTGTCTCATCCTGAAATATCAAGACTGATGTCCCCCCAGGTTTCCTGCTTCAATATTTAGCTGTCGTTTTTGTCAATTTTAAAGGTGCTTGATGAATCAGTTATAGTTTGCCTTGAACTGTCTCTGCCACTGGCCAGCCATCAAGTCAGCCTACTATCTCACAAGTTGACTTGGATTTTCACTGGTCTCGGTCAGTATTCTTGATTCAAGGTACTTTTCCCGGTTTTCTATTTGAGGCAATATTTTTTTTATTCATCCAACCTACTTTTTTCTTTTGTGTTTGTGTACTTGTGATAAGCGATCATCCAACAGGTCTCAAAACCTACACTTAACCACAGGCCTCAAGGCCAGTGATTTTGGGCCAGTAAACTCACAAGTGCCAGTCTTGTGTTTTTCAATTGAAAAACAACATGATAGCAGTCTCCTGACGATGACTAGAGCAAGCTAGTCGAAACGTTGAGACCAATCCAAGAACTGACTCCGTGGTAGTACAGTTAATTACGATCCTATAAGCTAAAGTAGTAGTCCCAGCCTAATTCTATACCTTCCGCCCAGGTAATAGTTAATAAACAGGACAGTTCTTTTCAGAACTGAGAAGTCTCCCGAACACCCGAACAATCTACTCCGCGGTAGTAGAATTAAGCAAGACAGTTCTCTAAGAACAAACTCTACCTGGCAAGTAGATACACACATGGTGTTACCGCAAACCAAATAAATATATTGATACCTCACCATGCAATGCCTCAAATCCTATAAACATGATAGCAACAACTCAACTGTGTATTATCTTGAACAGTACTGTGGTGGACACTTTTTTTCTCATTTTGATTCTGGTCTTGTAAAGAGAATTTATAGACCAATTAAAATTATGAGGTACAAACCTTACAGTCCTGTGAATATTTCCCCAAATCAGAGCCTTGATCCAAAGGTATCAACAAATGTATTCATGGTACTTAGCAATTTTCCCAGGTGTCTATTGGACGTGTTATTTTAAATTAATCCACCTACTTTTCCCTTTTTTTTCACTTGTAAGGGATCAATTAAAGGCTTCAATATTTGTATGGTTGTACGGGCAGAAAGTACTACTTTTAAGACCCCTCCCTACCCCCAAAGTACTTGTAGTATTAAGTGTCAATGTCAATGTGCATACGTACATGTAGTGTTCATAATCTAGTTCCATCCTTTCAAACCCCTCTCCCACCCCCTCACTCCCCCTGAAAACACCCAAAACAATACAAAATAAAAAAAACCCAGCATAATCAACCTGAGTGGCTGCTAGATTTTTAAGTAATTTCCACCCCAACTTTAGTGTTTTCTCTTTTTATTCCACAATAGAAATATCTACATTTTAAAACATCTTAAAAGTCATTCGCAGCCTCTAACCCCCTTGAACTCTTTGAATGACTATCAAAATGTTGAAAAATCCAGAAAAGTCCCTAAAAGGTGAGCAATTTTGACACTCCCCTCCCTCCCTCCTTTCTTTCAAATTTTGAGTCATATTTTCACCGCTCACATTGTACACGGTATAATCCTGGCCAACACCCTGTATTGACTGGGATGTCATCCAGTCTACATTACATCATCAGATCATAATTTGTATCACATGAATTTTAATGATATAGTCTCAGAAGCTGCTCTCCACTTAAAGGGAAAGAACCTCTCTTTTTTAATTTCTTTTTTTAAGAGTACACTAAACACATCTTACAACCAACCAGTGAACATGTCACCAGATTCAGTGTTCTTGTTTATAGTGAGAATAATAATAAATTAAATGGTTATCAGTGATTTTGTTCATGAACAAGTACACAACCCTGACAGACTAGGCAGTTTGTCTAGCGTGTGGCCTAAATCCTTCCATTTCCTCTTCTCCTATGTCACTCTACTCCAAGTTGTTTGGACTTTAGATAGATTGGAATACCTGACCCTGTGATAAGCAATTGTTATATGGATCTACCAGCCCCAGTCCTTCTGAATCCTTCCTTGTGGCAATCAAAATAAGCAATTATGATTTTTGGGGTCTTCAAATTTCTCTGGAAGATTGTCGGGGTGACTCCCAGGTTTTTTCTGGACGCAGTTACATAGGCCAAAGCACGCTGAACCGTGTTGCTTGATGTTCCTGTCTGGTTTGAAAAAACTCAGTGCAATCTGGAGTGTACTCTAAACTTATAGTTTTATTCTATGATTTTTGTGAATTTGGTTTTAAATGACAGCACTTTTTTTGTAAAGTTATTTTTCAGGCCCGCAATTCGTGCGCATCGGTCCGATATGCTAGCTTGTGCTAGCACATACGTGTATGAACTTTATATTCACTGAGCTTTCAGATGGAGTCATTTGTTTGTTTGTTTTGATAATAACAAATCCTGTATTTTGTTTTTGACTTTTGGGAAGTAATTTACCAGTCAGGAGTGGGGCCACTTGGAGAGATTATTGACAAGTTTTCAGCTGTTTAAGTTGGCATTTGGCCAGCCAGCCACTGAAATGGGGAGAATACAATGATAACTTATGACCTTGGTAAATTTGAGATCATCATTCAAGCCTGTAACCTCATGTTTACATGTATAATACCATGGCAGTTGGGAACTGAGAAACAAGTAAAAAACTAATCAGGGATTGACATTATAACTGAAGCAAGTTTTATCTGAGTTTATGGACCTTGACCAATATATAATACATTTTATGTTAATCATGTGCACTGAAGTGAAATTTTACTTCATGTTTACATTTAGTATCTATAATAAATATTATTGTAGATTTACAATGCGCACAGTTTTACCAAGAGTTGCTCAAGGCGCAATCAAAAGAAGACAATACTTGTGAGTACAACTTAACTCAGCAAACAAAATGAGAATAATATTATAAGAAAGCTTGGGACATTAATATGTCTTGAGAGGCATTTTGAATTGAGTTAGTGATGAGCAAGATGTCACCTGTGGAGGCTTAATGCATTTAAGAGACGTGGGGCAGCAACTGAAAAAGTCCTATCCCCCATCAATGTTTAGATCCGGGTTCAATGAGAAGAGACATAATTGCTTGAGCTGAGGGTTGGGGGAGTGTTGTATGGCTGAAGAAGAGTAGTAATGTACTCTGGTGCCTGATCATATTTTAAGTGACTTACACATAATTGACCCTAAAATTGACTGTGCAGTATGAAGGCCTTTTCAAGGCGAATTTCCTTGAATCACAATTACAGTTTTATCTTATTTTTACTGCTGCTATGTTATTTTCCTGTATCAATAGCCGAAAAAGAAAAAAAAGAAAGAAAAAAAAATGACAACAATAAAAATGTTTTACTTATTTTGCATCCCATAATTGCATACATGGTCAAAAATACTCAATTCAGTTCAATTTCATTTTAATTTATTTATTGACAGTTTACAAATAAAAAGTGAAAATTGTTTTCCTTCAAGTACAATACTGTCTAAAAGACAAATCAATATAAATTTAAATACTTTGAATAACTAACAACTTGTGAACTACTTTATTACCAACCAGCATCCAGTGTAAGTCTTACAAGATGAGAGTAATGTAGGATGACTTGTGGGAAGTTGGGGGGGGGGGTAGTTCTTATAGTTCTTTCATGCATCATATTCCTACAGTTTTTGTAGGTGTAGTCTGGTCTCTCAAGTATTGAACATTGTACAAAAGACATCCATACGTGTACATTTCAGCTGTTGTTACACTGCACATTTGTTTCTGCTGTACAGGGTTTCAATCTGGGAAGATAAACCTTTGTAAATGTTGTTGTAGGCCTACTTGTTTTCATGTTCCTGTTTTTCTCCCCTGCTCTCCGAGTCTAAAGGATTCCATTCTACACAGCCAAAACCACTACTGCGTAGAAGTAGTTTTTGAGCTGCTAGGACTTGGACTTTGTGTTTGAAGGAAGGGGTGCACATAAATTCCCCCTGTGGTAAAGGTCTTCTTGTATTTGTGTTAGGATCTTTTCTGAAGGGCATCTTAGCCAAGCCAGGGTTTGTCTTTTTCAATGACTAGCCAGAGAGCCCAGATAGCTTGTCATTTCACTTGTCCACCAGCAAGATCATTACTAGTCAATAGATATTTCATATTCAGTAGGGATGTTTTTTAAAACTGAACTACCCAGCCAGACCACTTGTTGAGAATTTTGTATGGCCCTCAGGTGGTTTATCTAACATTTTGCTAGCTGGTCACTGCTGGGGGTGGGGGGGGGGGGGGCTGAAAGCATGATAAAAGTAGAGGGCATCAATGGCAGTTACTTTGGTTTGCTGGGGTTGTACTTCACATATCTTGCCACTGTCTGAAAACCTGTCTCATCAGCTGTGGTTCCCATTAGTTGAAAAAAAGCCCAGGAGGACAGTTGTGTCAAAGGTCAAGACCTTTGACAGAGGATAGGAACTGTTTCCCAGGATTGGCTGTTTTGTTGCTGCAGAGGGAAAAACTCAGGGCCAGTGGGTTGTTTTGACAACATTGACTGTGGCTGTAGGTGGTTTCAAGCATACCTCATGTGCACACTATAAGGAAGACTGCATTCTGAAACCCAACCCCCCCCCCTTTACAAAATAAAAACAACAACAAAAAAAACCCCACCAAAACCCACAGGGGTCCTTCTTGAGTAACATGCATGCATTTCATGTCAAAGCTGAGATTTCACAGGCAATGTTGCATGTCATGTATTTATAGCAATGTTGAGGTTGGATTGAGGATGTTCTGTGTACCCCACATTTGGAATATTACTATGTTGGAAGTGGACATGTGTTTGCATGTTGTAATGAAGTTCCTCCCATTAACAGTGAGTCTTGATTTACCTTGTATCATAGAGCTTGGGTTTTTCACATCTATAGGATGTGTACGATGTATTATAGTTTGGATGTCTTAATCTTGTTATTGTATACTAGCTATATGTATACACTGTAAAGATTTTGCATTTTTCCAAGTTCATTTTTACCTGCTTAGAAGATTCATGCGTTTTGTAGGGTGTTATCACCATGTTTTACACAATAAGTGACGTCATGCATTCCAGGGCATTTCCTGGCAGGCAAGATACTACACAACATATGAGAATTTTCACATTTTTGTGTGAATCGTAATTGCTACTCACAATCAAGAATTGTAACAATAACAGCTGTACAAGATTTGAGATATTCCCCCTTTCTCAATCAAAAGTTGATAACAATTGTACAGTGCTGTCTCCATTAAAATGTTGTCTTCCATTGAGTAATGTACAAATTGTGCCTACAGGAAGTCCAGACTCTATGGCTATATGTAAACATGTGATGTCACAGGTTACATGGTGTAGGCCTATACAGGATGGAATCGTTACCGTGTGCTGCTAATAATCAAAATAGAAAACAATGTGTAAATGTTTTACAGCCAGATTTAGGGTCAGGGTCTGCTATGTTTGGAATTAAAAAATAGGTGTATTTACAATATGGTGAATTTGTCACGGGTATAGTGCCACATAGTGCCCGTTGTTGTCAGTTGGTTAGACTGCAGGACTTGCAATCACAAGGTTGTGGGTTCGAATCTAGCCAAGTTAACCACTGATTTCACAATGACTGGAACAAATGATTTGTGTAATTCATAATGAGACGTTTTAAAATTAATGTTTTTGTGAAAGAGATTAGCTTGGTGCCCCTGGTCAATGCCTTGGTGCCCCTGGTCATTGCATTTGTGCCCCTGGTCATTGCCTTGGTGCCCCTGGTCATTGCCTTGGTGCCCCTGGTCATTGCCTTGGTGCCTCTGGTTATTGCCTTGGTGCCTCTGGTTATTGTCTTGGTGCCTCTGCTTATTGCCTTGGTGCCTCTGGTTATTGTCTTGGTGCCCCTGGTCATTGCCTTGGTGCCTCTGGTCATTGCCTTGGTGCCCCTGGTCATTGCCTTGGTGCCCCTGGTCATTGCCTTGGTGCCTCTGGTCATTGCCTTTGTGCCCCTGGTCATTGCCTTGGTGCCCCTGGTCATTGCCTTGGTGCCCCTGGTCATTGCCTTGGTGCCTCTGGTCATTGCCTTGGTGCCTCTGGTTATTGTCTTGGTGCTCCCTGGTCATTGCCTTGGTGCCTCTTATGTTCCTGTAGAAATTTACATTTTCCTCATAGAGATGCCCTTTGCGGGAAAAACTGCCTTGGCCTTAATGCCTTTAGAAGACCAAAGTATCAGGCCTGTATCATGGTTGCACTGATATTGGGCCAAGTGCAAACAACAAGTATGTTGTTCTGTTCCAGGTGTTTCCAAACATTGACATTGAGTGATATTGACTGCTGGTCTTGTTTATTTCCTCCATAGGTGATTGAGCTTGATGCCTGTTGCTTAGGATTTATAGATCAAGTGGACTACAGAGAACACTGAGCATTGATTACAGCAGTGAGTCATCCAAAGGATTGTCAACACACACTGTGAATATTGTGGAATATTCCAGGAATCATGTCTGCACAGGAGCCTGTGATTGGAACATATAACATTATGAACAATCACCTCAGCATGCATGACATTCCCCAGACCCAGCTGAGTAGCGAGACCAGCTCCACCAGTAGTGAGTTAGAGTCGGCGCTCAGCAATGCCGTCAAGACACCCCCAGGGATACTAGAGAACGGACCTGACGGCTACCCATCGGATGGGTCATCTTCAGTGGAGAACCAGCCTGGTAACAACCCAATGCCTGTTACGTATGTCAACGGCCCAGTGCAACTCACCGCACCGAGCGGCTATACCGAGTATGTCGATGGACACATGGCGGACGGAAACGGATTGGATTATGCCGCCCCCACCCCGGAATATGACAGTCAACAAGCGGTTGGCGATTATACCCAAGACTACCCCTCCCCGGATCAAATCTACCCCGGGGTGGCGACGTCTGGACAGGATTACCAAACGAACGCTGTAGGGGTACCGACACAAGTCGGGGACTACCAGGGCATGGGGGTAGGGGTAGGGGAAGATATTTCCCCTCAGGGACAGGTGCCGGACACTGGCCAGAATAGTGGACAGGCCAATAAGAAGTTTGTCTTCTACCTGGAGATAAAGCAAGGGGAGGCATTTCCTGTTGGCAATGGGGACCAAGTTCAGTATATTCACGGTGAGTACATGCCTGGTATTGTCATTAAAAATATTCTTGGAACGAGACCAGGATTTAGTTGTGGTGTTTTTTCCTCCCTTCTTTTATCACATCTTGGATATAGTCTGCGGGAGAAGTTTGCCATAAAACATGTTGTATGTGCCATAGGTGTTAGGTATTGTTCATCTGCATCTGTTCAATACTGTGCAAACGTTTCAAGAGGATCTTCCGCACTGGGCACAGAAAATAACACAGAAAAACCCTCATTTTGAGTGCACTTGAGTGTTCCTTGTGTATGCTTTGTGAACAAGAATAAGGGACGAAGTTCAACTATTTATAAAACTTTATTGTACCTTCAGTACAATAGTGTGTACCAGTACAACAAGTGAGCACTTACTGTACCATTGTGTGCTTGGTACAAAAGCCATTTGTGAGTTAAATTTGAATAATATCTGGTACAATGACTTGCCCGATCACCAGTGAATGCTCAGTTTGAATTTCTCGCTTGAAAATACTGATCCTCCAGATCGGCATAGACTGGACATTATACCCTTGTGCCAAACCATTGGGTTAGCAGTCAATGAAAAATTGCTTAAGTGTGTTCTCTTAACTCACTGAACATGTAACTGTGAAAGATTTTGCCCCTAATCTGTGACGAATGTGTAGCAATATAATACCCACTCCAGTGCACTCTTAGGCCTAACACTTCTTCTCAACCCAGTTGAACGTAGGCCTACATGTACATGTAGGACCTAATGTATATAAATATTAGCCATCCATTTGGCAGTCAGTTGTGATGGATTGTCCCAGGTACGTTTACAGTGCTTAATGGAGTTGTTTTTAAGATGTAGGACACAGGTTCAATTCCTCTCTGAGTCACTGTGGAGGTTGTTCTGCTACAAAATGTACACGTTTGTACACAAGTATGTAGGACCTATTTTACTTGATATACGATGTGTGTGTACATGTAGTAAATGACAGTGATAATTACTTAGTTATTATTGCAAAAGTTGATACTTTTACATGTAAATTATGCTTTGAGTTTAAACATGAAAAGCCTAACTCCTATAGGGTATATAGACTACAATTTTTCCTCACTCTAACAAAATCCAACACCATTATGGTATTAACTCATCACTCAAACTGATCGACTCTGACATATAGTATGGTGGTATGATTGATCCAATGTAAAGCATAGTCTGTTTAATAGTGCAATCTTCAGTCCAACAGAATCAAACAAAAGCTATTGTTTTTGATGGGTTGGGTGGCCATTAGGGATAAGCATTCAATCCAGAAATACTTAGTCAAGCCACTTGTCTTTCACAGTTTTAGGTCAATATTTGATAAACTTAACTCTTCAGGGAAAAAAATTACAGACATCCTAGCACATTTAAGCCATTTCATAGTTACCTACAGCTCACCAGCTTTAAAGCTTTTACAGACTTAAACTTCAAGACAATCGCCACTATACCACAGGTCCTGTAGCTCAGCCACTTCACTTGACCAGAAATAGTTTTGACAACACCTATTGGTTGTATAATTTGCTAAAATTCAAGAGGAGGTTTGGAATTGAAAAGCATAAGCAGGCTACATACTGTATGGAGGTAGTTTTCCCTTAACAGTGGTCTGCTGGCCAAATTGTAAAAACACTTGCCCACAGGACTTTTTCTGTTGCAAGCTTTTTACTGGCTAAATGCTAAAATTGATGGACTCTGGCCAGTGGGTATTTTAAGCCCTAGCTGTGCATTATGTGGTTCAGTGAACTTATCCAACCATGAGGGAGGTTTACATTGTATGTGGTCACGCAGGGTTTAATGTGTTTAGCAGGGTTCGACCTTAGCGGTGGTCCGCTGGCCAAATGCCAGTTGAAACGGCGGCGGACCAGCCGAAACACCTTGCCAAATGGTCCGGCTGGCCAGTCAAAAATATAAGGGCCGCGAAACGCGCAACACATAACGATCACGATGTACATGTACACAACGCACGATCGTGCGACACACCGTTTCCAATTTACAGGCTTGTAGTCTTTTATTTCGTTACTTTGCGTGCGACAATAAATGCAATAAACAGTGAACGCTAGAGGGCGTTTTGAACAATTCGATAGCGCGAGAGTAAACGCCCTCTATTGGTGAAATTACGCGATAACATACAAAACCAAGTTACAAACGCCTTGACCAAAGACCCGACGTTTCTGCGCATGCTCGGGAAAAGTGGTTATTCCCCCGAAATTGCAACGTCATCATCCCTGGTGCGCGCACGCTGTAACCCACAGCATTGTCGTTGTTGGTACGCACGCAAATTCTGTCGACAGCATGGTCAACAGAGCACAGGAAATTTTAGGTTGTTTAGGAAAAACTACAGAACGTCTGATCTGTAGGCTTCACTTTACAAAAAATGACCAATTTAGGACACTCTGGATGAACAAAATGAGTATTTTATGGTATAATGTAAGATTTTCTCTTCTTGATTTTGTTTTGTTGTTTTGGGGGTTTATTTTGCGGGGTGATGGAAGGACTGCTATTGTCTACAGCGATCGTGCGTAACACTAACCCTCCTTCTTCGGTACCGTAGATTAATGACAATCATCAATAATAAGTTCATGTTTTTTTTAATCAAGTTTTATTTGTTTTTAATTAACCACAAGCATTTTCTTTCATACAAAAGTACTTGTCCCATGGAAATACTTTGACTTGCTGTCTTTGGATACTGAAACCATCATCCATGGACTGAAACTATCCAAAGATCATTTCCAATTTGCTTCTGAAAAATCTCACCTGTGTTAAGTTAAGTTATTAATATTTTTTTCATTTTTATGAATGACAACCAAATTGTTACGCCATCAACAAGTAAACGTACTCCTAACGAACACAATAACTGTCTTAACATAATAAAGTATGGCTATCAATGTACTATAGTTAACTTGACGTTGCAATTAATTGAATTGAAATAGCGATGATCGAAAATCAGGACATTGTTTCAATCATATCAGTATGGAAAATGTTATAAAAAAACTGACGGACCAGTCAAAAACGTTGCGGACCAGTTATAAATCAAGCCAACTGGTCCTGCTGGCTAGTTGAACAAAAAGTGAAGGGCAACCCCTGTTAAGTACTGTAGCTACTGCACTACAGTCAGCCATCCAACAAATATTTGTCAAATATTTTGACCTTCTAAATAGTTTGTGTCACCTTCTAGAATGAGGGAGTAATCCTTCCGTGTACATCAGTGTTTTATTTTGAACTCCTGAGGTTACTGCGTTACTCTTCTTGGACATTTTTCAAAACCAAATGTAATTTCATTTTTCTCATCAATATTTCCTTTGAGCCATTTGAGTAAACTCATCAAGCTCGCAATTTGCCCAGCAGTTCCACTGTTGAAAACAAATAAAAGGGGACCAACATGTAAGATTTGAAAAACTTACCACCTTAAGTTATTGTTGTACTTTTCCCAATACTTAACACCCCCCCCCCAAAAAAAAGCTTCATTATAATAACCATTGAGGTAGTGGAATAACCACCATCTTTGGACGTATCTGTGTGTTTTTATATAGAATGTCTTGAAATTGATTCTTCTCATAAAACATGAGTGTCAAACTACAATAATGTCACCACTAAACCACATCAAAAGCCAGCAGTACGGTGCCTTTCTGTGTCAACATCATAACCTTCACATAATTAACAGTTTGCACCAAGTAGTTGATGCTAATGTGTCAGCTGATGCGAGGCTGCCTCGCCAACTACATGCGGGTAAAGTTCCCTAAAATGTCGCCAACTATTTGTTTGGATATGAGAAATAACATCCGCCTGGGTCTACCACAGTATCAGGTTCAGCAATGACCCTGATCAACCCTAGCAGGATATCCTTATTACAGATCTATTAATCTATCTTATCAATAGCTGTGATTTTTTCTTTTAACATGATCACTAAGCCTGCCAAATGATGATGAGGGAGAGGGGGTTAGCAAGAGGGTTAGCGTGCAGCCAACTGAACCACAAGACATGTTTTTCAAATGTATTTGCCTGGCTAATTATGTCAATTAGGATAAAGCTTGACGGTACTCATAGAATGAAAGACTTGTTCATTTTGCAAGGTGGTTAGCCGGTTGATTGATGCTGTGCATACATTTCATCAAGGAAGGAGAAAGATCTAAATAGTTTCTTGTGAATCGATTCCAAATTCTTGACCAGAACTTGTAGGGACCACCTCCTTTCCTCCCTGCTCAATGTTGATGTGGTCACTTTTTGTGTGTTTGCATTTAATACCAGGCATGCAACCTTTTCATTTCCTCACTTTTGCTTTCTCAGCTGTTCCATTGAAAATTGAAAAACACAGTTACAAAGGTTGCTGTGCCTGGCACTTTCTACTTTTTTAAATAGATAAAAACTGCAGTTGCATGCCTGGTTACTCAATATTGGATTTGGGTTGTATCTGGTGAAGGTTGGTTGAGGGGATTGGCTCCTGAGTGATACGAATGCAGGTGTCCCAGTAGTTAATGATCATGACAGCTGTAAAAAAATTGCATTTAGAAGGCTCCTCTCAAAGCCTTTTCCATTTTTAAATTTTGTTTAATGACGTCTAGCAGGGGATCACCTGCAGACTTTGTGCAAGCACTCTCACAATAATTGCCCTTCCATTTTTACAGTTTACACCCTGGTAAGACTCCCAGCTTATCCAGTCCAAATTCCATCTGACAATTTAACCCTGTGACCTCTGAGGCAGATCTCCAGTCATGACCTCTAGATTCCAAGCAATGAGACACCTACCTATTGGATTCTGAAAGAAATACAGGGAATTTGACCAGTTATTATTTGTTCAGCCTGATTTGCTTGTGTGGCTGGTGACAATAGTTTGATTGTTAAAAGGCATGTTAGTGCCCTCAGGTCCATAGGCATAGAATTTCACGACAGGAGCAAAGCCATATTTATGAGGGATGAAGAGGCACCTCTGCTAAAATGTCTTCAAGTTTTGGACATTTTTAAGGGGTATCAAAGACAAGCCAAGTGTGACGGAGGCCTCTCTGGACGCCTCTCTGGACGTCACTGTAGTGGGGTGCCCTCATGTAGAGGTCAGAAGGAAGGTGCTCCTTGTACTTAGCTTCAAGTAGCCATTATTTCATCATTGTACCTCTAAGATGGTGGTAGGATGACGTCACTGTATTGATTGATGTCCAGTTGACGTAAAAATGGAATTAAAGCAGCTCATTTATAAAGCTCAAAACAACATTACAGTTTGAGATGCAAGTCATCCAGTATTTATAAAGACTTATTTATTAAAGGAAAAAGTTATAAGAACTAAGACCTGAGATAGGATTTAGAGCTACCTATTGTTTTGCCAAAGTAATCAATGCTGTACCTCATATTGATTCAAAGAGAGTAAGCATACCAGTAGCAGCAGTTTGCCAGCATTACCAATGCTGTTCTTTATATTGATTCAAAGAGAGTAAGCATACCAGTAGCAGCAGTTTTGCCAGCATAGCCAATGCTGTACCTTATATTGATTCAAAGAGAGTAAGCATACCAGTAGCAGCAGTTTGCCAGCATTACCAATGTTGTACCTTATATTGATTCAAAGAGAGTAAGCATACCAGTAGCAGCAGTTTGCCAGCATTACCAATGCTGTTCTTTATATTGATTCAAAGAGAGTAAGCATACCAGTAGCAGCAGTTTGCCAGCATTACCAATGCTGTTCTTTATATTGATTCAAAGAGAGTAAGCACACCAGTAGCAACAGTTTTGCCAGCATTACCAATGCTGTATCTTATATTGATTCAAAGAGAGTAAGAATATCAATTGCTCTTCAAGACTTCATCTACTGTGGATTGGAACAGAGTACTGTACATAATATGTAGTACTCAGCAGTTTTACTTTGCCTGTTAGACATTGTAGAGAATTGAGTTTTGTAGCTGGTCACTGGACCAGTAAACTTCTGACCTTACTGGGTCCCCCATGACTCCTGAATGGGGAGGGGAACCTGTTTTGGTTGATCAATTGAAGTTAAACTTGATTCTATCTGATTGTACATGGAATTGTCATGTACCTGCACAAAAGTAGTTACATGAACATGTACAGGTAATCCATTTGACTGTGTTCACAGTTAGTGTTCAGTTTTTCTTAGCGCCAAGGTTCTGTACATTATGTACATTGTATGTTTACTAACTGTACCATTGTCTTGTGCAAAAGAGCAAACATTTATGATTTATGGTGTGCATGTGGTTGAATATTTATAAAAATGGCTGACCAAGGTCATTTCTTCAACTGAGGAATGTTGGTTACTGAACTGTCGGTTTTAACTGTAATTTTGGGAAAGAGCAGCTGGTTACTGGCAGTGCTTTATGGATGACAGACACCCAAATGACCCCAATCATTTCCAAAAATGCTGTTAATTATACCTAGTATTATATAGCGAGTTGTACAGTCATGCAACCTTTCAGCTGTTTTCCTCATTTTATTTGCTGAAAATCACTGAACAAAGTGTTCTAGGCAGTTTCCTCTTTTCTTTTCATTATGCATTTTGTGTGGTAAACCCTGTAGAACTTAGAGCTGGACAGTTTAATTCCAGGTACATTCTGCTATTGAGTAATACTTTGTAACACATTGTTTCACAATGTTTCACAATGCTACATTAATAAGCTACTGTGTTACACCCAAGTGAAGTTGTTCTTCCTTCTTATTTCATAACACATTATGTAGTTTTTTGTCTTTATTATGCCATGAGAAAACCGAAAAGGGAGGAATGGGGGCAGGCAGGGTGGAGGAGGGACTTCCCCAATTTTCTTGCCTCCTTCCCCATTACTAATCAAATATTAAGAGGAATACTTCTCTGAACAACAAATGTGTTCTCCTTGATTAAACTGAAGTATGGAAACTTAGGCCCCCCCCCCCAAAAATGTTTTGGTGCATAAAATTACAGTTCATTTCAATAAAGAACATCTAAGTGAACACAGTGCTTATCACACATCAGTGTAGCATAAAACCAAAACAATATTCTTTTTTCCCACATTCAATTATTATATCAGTTAACACTAACAGGCCTGGAATTACACAGAGGCCACGTAGGCCATGGCTTCTGTTACCCTTGGTCTTGGCTTTGGTGCCCCTTCATCAAAGTTTCCCATAAATTAAAGTTTTCCATTAAAGATTTTCAATTGAAATGCCCAAATGAAAATGGCCTTGCCCTCTCAAAGATGAAATTCCAGGCCTAAATTAACTGTTCACACTTTTTTTGCCTTTACATATTTTTTTTCACAAATCGTAATTTTTGTTAATGTTACAAATGATTTCTGATCATATTAATCTGTAAACCAAGGGACTTATTTTCCATATCAATTATGCTTTTATGACAATTTTAGAAAACATTTTATGCATCCTTGTGAAGAATCATTTGCATAATGAACATCTGTGTGGCCACCCTCCCAACAAGATTGACTCTGATAAACCTGTTTGATGAGTTAGGACCTTGCATATGCAGCAAGGACCTGTTTATGTCGGGACAGAAGTGAGATGTGTTAACAATTCCAATGAAGCCAAGTGAAGCACTAATGGGGATGGACAGCCAGGCTTTCTTAGAAAATAATGATGTAGGTGTGTGTCCAAATATATTGATGTGATATTAACTGTAAGGGTCACATCCATTGACACAGTTGTCAGTTTTCAATGCTCACTAAACCTGTAAATAGATGGTGATAAATCGGACAATTTGCATATGACTTTGAGGGCGCATCATGTGCCAGCGCTGCCAGGCACAGCCAGTCTAGACCTGTTACTGGATCAACTCCCCCCTTTGTTCCTAGTGGAGTGAGCCGACTCCCTGCACCCTTGGCCAGTGACAGTTCACCCTCATGGAGGGGAGTAATTTAATTACATGGACAACCCCCTATGATGTGTTATAGATTGTCCTCGTTGAGGTCACCCACCTGTGAATAGCGATGGCAATCAGTAATCACACATTTTGTTTCTGTTAAATGATGTTTCAAAAGTTCTGTCAGTGCAGTGTCAACGGAGATTGGTTGTAAACCAAATGGCAGGATTCAGGGCTTTCATACACACTTAACCCTCCCCACCCTACTGTCTGACAATTCAATGCCATCCACTGTGGTTTTGAATGATAGATAAACTATGCCAACCTGCAGTATATATTGTGGAGAATGATCTACTCAGTACACAGTCAACCCTCCTACTGTCTGACCACTCAATGTCACCCTATGTGGTTCCCTGCAGTATATCATGTGGTGAATGTACATGTAGGCCTAGCATCAATCTTGTACATATGTAAAGGGCGGGGCTGTAAAGAGCGAGGCTGTTTTTGGAGCCATACTACATGCATAGAGCAAAATGCAAGTTTCTACAGAAAAATGTCAAGGGGCACCAAGGCAATGGCCAGGGGCATTCAGGCAAAAGTATCAGGCCTGTGAATGCACAGGTACAAAGTTCTTCCCAGGATTTTTCAAAACTGGGGGGCATTTTGGACCCAAAATTTGGCAAGTTAAATGCTACATGCTGAATTGAAACAAGGTCCTGGGAATGTGTTTTACTTGATGTTTATGTTTGGTTTGCTCTCCTGTGCAATCTGGAACATTTTAAACAGTTTTATTGTGTATCATTTTACACTAGAATCATGCCTGCATCTGTAGGGCCAAATTTCATGGAATTGCTTAGTGCTTTAAAAATTCTGCTAAGAAAAAAAACAAACGAGAAATAGTACATATATGTGATATGGGCCGAATTTCATCGTACAGTGAAATTATGCACTTTCGGCGCCCTGTAAAACACACAGTGCTATTGGCCGTTTACAAGCACAGAATTCTGTGAAGCAGAGCCATGAAATTGTGCCATGGTATTTTGGCTTTAACCTTATTCTGGTTAGCAAAATTGTTTTGTGCTTAGTTCCTTTTGTGCTGGGAGGTCAAATTAGTTTGGCCCCTATTTGGTACAGTGAGAATTGGGACTCATCGTTGCAGTGGCACCCTTGGCAATATGACAAAGATTCTGATATGAAAGTGCCATATGTTTTTTAATATCTGTGGTCTGATGTCAGATGTTTATTGGATTATTTCAATTTGATTCCAGCGGGATGTGTTATTTGTTTTGATATCAATATCACTATTTGTACTTTTGAAGAAATAAAAACTTGTTTTTATTTCCCGCTAACTCGCCGGGGCGATCTTGTTTCAGTTTTGTGGTCACAATTCAATACTTCCACTCACAGTTCTGCCAAATTATGTACCAAGATTAAGTTGCATCTAAATCAGTTGGTTCACAAGTATATCATGGCTTTGTGGTTTTGAATGATTTGTCCAATAACTTGTGAAATGGCATTGATGTTCAGAAAGTATTACTCAAGGCCAATCTGGTTTGGAAACTGTCCCAAATCAATCACAATTCTCAAGGCTGTGGTAACTCAATCCTCTTAACTTTTTCAGTACCTTGAATTCACTTTTGATTTTTTCTCTTTTTTGACAGGTCCTACACTTATTCAGTTGGTTTCTAGCTCACCTGTACCCCCACCCCTGCACACAGTGCAGACGGGACATGGACCTGTGTCCATGCCAACAGTGTCAAACGTACCTGTGGTCACAGCACCAATGCAAGTCCAGGGTATGGCCATACAGCCATCAGTTCAAGACACGGTCGTCAATGACATGCAACAGCAGCAGCAGCAGCAGCAACCGCAGCAAGGCATGTACACCACAGGCCCCCCTGTGCTCTCACCTCAAATGTACCCCACGTTATATTCTCCCAACGGGGGAGGGGGTGGGGCTGGCATGGGGGGTGTTTACCCCCACATGATGGGCTATCCAAACCCTATTATTCACCCACATGTTCAGCAGCACGTGGCCACGTCAGTGCCCACACACACGTCAGTTCCGCCGAATTCTGGCGTGCCTGTTCCACATCATGTTCATATTCGATACAATTCTGCGCCCCCTCATGGTCAACACAACTCACAGCAACAACATCAGTGTAATATGCCTGATCATTCACATATCCAAGGTAAGGGGACTGGACCATTGGTTGGTTTCATTGCATGTCATGCATGTCAGTGGTGTCATGTGTTTGTTCAAGACAAGACAAGACCAAGACAATAAACAGTTCATGACCGAGACCAAGACGGAACACAAGGTGATGAGATCATGACAAAGACTTCGCCCAATTTCATAGAGCTGCTTGAACAGAAAATACTGCATAATTAATTTTTGGCTGAGCAAAAATGAGCTGGAAACCAGTCAAAAGTATGACATGGTGTTTGGCTGGTAACCTATTCATGTTATGGTTTGCACAATTTTTTTGTGCTGAGCTAATTATTTTGCTTAAACTACTCTATAAAATATATTGGCCCATAGCTTGGTTTCCATAAAGCATAAAACTAAATATGACGATTATTTGTCAATATCGCCAAAGTGATTTGTGTTGTGATGTGGTTTTTTTTCATTGGTTTAACCACATTAAAATGAACTTTAATGCTTTGGTCCTCCATCAACACAGGCCCAAATATGGGTTCAAAAAATGGACTTTGTAAAAAATGAGTCCAGGACCAGTGAAAACCGGTCTCAAAACCAGCTGTGGTATGCTTCCATGACATGTAATTTTGAAATCAAAACAATTGAATATTTTGCTCAAATCAAAAGCCCACTCATTGTCATTTTTTGTCAACCATATTGAGAAATGAGTAGGATTTGAAACTTTGCATGGTGGAAATACGATATTGAAAGTAGCGGTAACACTATGTAATATCTCTAAATGAGTTGGGGTGGTTCTGAAAAGAACCGTTGGTTAACAACGGTTCTTTTCAGAACCACCCCAACTCATTTAGAGATATTACATGGTGTTATCGCTACTTTCAATATCGTATTCAGAAAGATAACTGCAGAGGGGACATTGTTGTGACTCTGGCTGAGGCCAAGGCTATGGCTATGGCTTTATGTCTGGCTTACTATCAAGACTCTGTCTCAGCTTTGGCTTAGGCTGAAGATTCTAGCTCAGCTCTGGTTTTAGGTCCAGCTTAGGTATTGGTGGATCCTATTGAGTCTCCCATAATGTGCCTATGTTGCTATGTGCATACAGTGTGCTTATGTTCCTACAGTGTATGTGGCTATGTGCTTATAAATGCACCTATTTGACTGTATTCCTATATTCCTCTGTGCATATGTTCCTATGCCCCTATGTGCTTATGCGCCTGTTTGCATGTGCTATGCGTCTACATGTATGTGCCTATGTGCCTACACGTATGTGCCTATAATGCAACTATGTGCTTAAATGTGCCTGTTTGTATGTGCTATGCGCCTACATGTATGTGTCTGTGTGCCTATAATTCTATGTTCAAAATTTTGGCTTGAATACACTCGATTCCATAATCATTTTGCACTGAGGGTTGCTCATTAATAATGTAAGTCTTCTTGTCATCCATTGATCATATATAAAAGTCATAAATCAGGTTCCAATTAAAATAAGTTGCTTCAGCACAAAAATTACCTAAGCACATAACAATTGTGCTTCCCAGAAATACATGTAGGTTACCAGTGCAGTGTACTATATATCACAAATACAATGGGACTGGTTTCCTGCTCATTTTTGCTCAGCAGGGAAACTTTTAAGCAGTATTTTCTGCTCAAGCAGCTCAATGCTATACCAGACCAGGGCCCAGTTTTATAGAAAGAAAATGTTGCTCGAAACTTTTTTGCTAAGCAAAAATAAGCAGGATACCAGTCACAGATGGCTACTTTTAATGCTTTAAGCATTCCTATGAAATTGGGGCCAGGGCCCTGATCTGAATTAGTGCACAAGTCTCTGAGGTGTGTTGTGTGTGTGTCCCCCCCCCCCCCCCATCCCCGAAAAAATAATTAAAAAAAGAAGGAATGGAAAAACATGTACATTTTTGTAAACACTCCAGATCCTCAGCAGAGACAAACAATGCGATCCCGGTCAAGAGACGACCGGACAGATAAGCAGAGAGAAAAGCTCCAGAAGAAACTTCGGGAGCGGCAAAAGGAGAACTGCAACTTCATCCCAAGCCCGCAGACCTCGCCCCGCGGGGGAGGGGGCAGCGGTAGTGGAGGAGGGGGCGTGCACGTGAGTGGAGGATATAATCCTTCTGTGTTGAAGATGGAGAATGGTGCTAATGGTAGGCAAGGTAACGGCCGGAAGAAGAGGCATAGTGGAGGTGGCAACCAGAGAATTGATGAGAATGAAGGTGAGTGAAAAGTGAATGTCTGTTTTCCTCTTCCACAGGCAGACTCTTCAATCTTACTTTCTTTTCTTTACAATTTTTGTCTGCAGAAAATCAGTAAGATTACTGTTTAATATTATCAAAAAGGTTGGACCTTGTACACAATCAAATTTGTGCCAATTTTGTTAAAGGGTAAAATATCATGCCTGACCAGTTTATCTCTAAATTCATTTGTATTGTTGAAATCCATCCCTTTTAATTTACATTTGACTAAACCAGCGTCTCTTTGCTGAATAGCCAAAAAACATGACATTTCATGTTAAAAGATTTACAATCCTGTCCGCCTACTTTCCTTTCTGTCTGTGTAATGTAAGAAAGTTTTTTTACATCCAGTTGTAGAATTTGAGGATTTGTATTGAAACAGCAGTTGTGCCGGCTTTTTTCAGTTTGTGATCAAGTATACGTTTGTTTGATGGAAGACCTGTTTGTTGGTCACTTAGGCCTGATAATCCGGTGAGTCAACGGAAGCGATTGCCTCCGTGCCCCTTGTCATTCCCTCATAGAGGTGCCCCTTACTAAGGAAAAACTACCTTACCCTTACAAGCTTCGAGTCTCTGTTTGGAGTTGGTCACTCAGGCCTGATACTTTGCAGAGGCAATGGAGGCGATTGCGTCTGTGCCCCTTGTCATTGCCTTGGTGCCCCTAATTTCCCTCAGAGAAGTATAAGACCTGGTCACGAAGTATCAAGTCTTGTCACTGGCATTGCCTGAACTCAACAAAGGGAATATCCCTGCTGTGCATTACACGTTTCTCCTCGTGTTAAACATAATTGTTAGCTTGGTTGATTAAGTTTTTCCGTACAGACTAAAGAGAGTTGTGATGAGAGAATTGTCCAATAAACATTAAAGCAACATGGTCTGAATATTGTCAAACTTCGCAGTCAATCTACCACTCAAGAACCCAGTCTAAACAGCACATCTTATGGTTGAAAATGCATGACATGTATTCAGACGACTGTACTAAACAATTTCAACCTGTCTTTAGATTGATCCACCATCCTCCTTTTTCAGAAATGGATTAACATTCCTGTTAGTTTTGATCTCACTCATGCCTGCCTGGGCAGAACTGAAACATGATCAGTGGGAACTAAATTGAGTAAAGGACTTTCACATCAAGCGTTTCACTGCCAGCTGATGCCCCTATGTACACAGCATTGGTACTTTTCCCAAACATTCACACACAAATCAATTCAGGGGACCAGTTATCTTGACCACCTGTATACAAAGGTCGGGCGTGCATCGCCAGCAGTGGTGTCAATTTTATATCGATACTGTATTGATATAATGAGAAAATAATTAAATCCCACAGGGCAGGTACATGTAGTCTGACAGTCAACAGTCCAAACCACCTTACCAATTTCATAATCATGAGGCTCCTCTCTTTCGACAAATTTCCAGGAAAATTGCTAATAAAATTTGGTGGATCTTTTCACACTTGAATTGCTAATGTGCCAAATTGCAATTTGTAGCAATATGAACATTCAGCGGTTTACATGTTGCAGTGGCAAGCAATAAACTAGCCAGCTGGACTAGTACACTGTAGTTGCAAAGAACTTTGACTGGTCCTCAGGTGTGCAGGGTTTGCCATTAACTTTTCAAGTGACTAGCCAGTGGGACCAGTTGTAGCTTGTCATTTCACTGGTCGGTCATCTTTTTAACTAGTCCGTATTTAACAAAATAGGGATGCTTTTTGGCCTTTTAACTGGCATTTGGCCAGCAGACCCACTGTTTAGGGAGAGCACTGTGATTAATAAACCAGTTACATGCTGTCCAGTAAACATGGACATGTGTCTTAGGGCATTTCTTCAGCTATTCACCTGTTTCTGCCATGCAAAGATTATTGTAAACCAGCCACATGCTGTCCATGGACATGTATCCTAGGGCATTTCTGTCAAGCTAAGATTATCTGAACTTGGCACATTCCTGCCAATAGCTGTATTTAATAATTGTTGTGTCCCATCGTTGTCAGCATCGCACAGCATTATCCAAGAGAGACCCCATGCTTGTGTCAGCATAATGCCCCAAAATAGGGTCACCATCTGGAGGGCCTTTTGAGCCCTTTCGGTGGCTGATGTAGAAAGGGAGAAACTGAATGAAGGAAAAATGGCCAGGGCTGGTGTCGGTTTCACAGAAGTATTTTTGTAATAATGCAATAATAATGCACAGTTTCCTTGAACTGGTATTAGACAATGGTTTGCCTTTGATGTTTTTGTCACCACAGCAGTCTATATACACAAATCTGTGTGAAAAAAACCCACCAAGAACCACAAAACTAAAGAACCATGTACAAATTTAAACACCAGGCACAATGTTGAACAGGGGAACTAGAGATGTTAGGTTTACTGATTTGAAATTGACAGTGACTAAACTTTCAAGGGATGTCTCCAGAAATTTGAACTGTAAACATTTTTCTCTCAAACAGAATGCTCACTAACAATGCACTTTTGCTTCATAGCACATATTGATAAATTTTATTGCGGATAATTTGTTTGGGTGGTAGATTTTTTTTTCTGGTCGTCTTTTCTTTCTTTGGTCTGCCTCTGGTCATGTTCCCAAATGTCAAAGAGGGGGATCTGAAAGGTCTACAGCGGAAGTTTTGAATTGCCGTGCCGTCTTGTTCATAATGCATGACCTGGCTTGTGTTTCACAGGACATTCGAGCCTACATAGATCATAAAAATGCATTAAAGCATTCTAATTCTACCTCCATGATTAAAGGCACTGACTAGTAGTCAAATCTGTTCTTGTAAAAAAGTACTCAGAATTAGTTGGGTTTCCAAAAATTTGTACTTTTATTTTAAAGCATTGCTGTTCTTTACTGGTGCTACCAAGTCGTGGTTTCCCTGAATTCATTGGAGTGAAATCTAACCTTTGACCTGTTCATGGCTCAAGATGTTGAGGACAAAATGGCTCCTACACCCCACTAGTACCCTTACCTCCAGTCAACCAATACTTGAACTTTCACATACCTCGACACCAATCCCACACATTCCCCATTCATTGTCACATTATAGTTCCACCCCACTCCCTACTACTCATGCCCCCGCCCCACCACTTCTCCTTGATGACGTCCCTAATATAATTTGAATCTCCATCCAAGCAGATCAAAACAGCAGCAGAATGACTCTAAAAACACGATCGGTTACAGAAAACAGAGCAAGAATCAAATGTCAAGCCGGGGCAGCATATGAGATAGAAATCTGCAATTGGATGGGGGATTTTTTTTTGTCCATGTGAGATAAGAGATGATTGAGATGTTGAAACCAGGAATCAGTTATGACGGAACTATAATCATTAGAGGTGGGCGTAGTGATGCTCAAAAGATTGACATCGGGACTTCTAGAATTAACAGCTCATTTAAGCTCAGAATACATACTGGCTTTCTTGAAGAATTTTGTTTGAGCTGCCTGTGTTTTATGATTTCAAGTCCAATGTAAACCCAGATAGATCAATTCCACTAGTTTTTGGTGGCACATCTTAAAAAGATAAAGCTTTTCAGCTTGTGACCGAGTGTCAAAGCCAGCGGTCAATAGGAAAAAAATATGAAACGATTCTTTTGCTCTGTGTATCAAAAACACAAATTGTGGATTTTAGTTTGATGGCATCAATGCACACAAAAAACCCTCACAAACCCCAAACCAGACTGTACCATCTTGGATGTGAAGAAGCCAAGACGTCTTGGGGGAAAAGGAGAAAATGTTTGGGTCATAGGATATACAGGCTGTTGCCTCCAGGAGAGCAGACTATTTCCGTTGTCTGTCACTTTCGATAAAAATAGAGGCTGAAACCAGTCTGATTTGACAGTAAGAGTTCACGCCCCCTGGTAGGGGATCGGCATTTTTCCGCTTAATGCAGCATGAATGTTCAGGAAGGTAATCCTTAAGATTTCAGATCATGGTGTCTTCAACCACCCTCCCATCCCCCCATGATTTCTCCCGATCATGTAATTACCCTACAGGATTTGAGAAATTTCAGGATGAATGTTTGTTGTTAAGTTACGAATCTCTATCGGATGTCACGCATTGGTTATCTCTTAAGGGGGGAAAAATATATAAAAATTCATGTCGGTTCTAAATTGGGAAGCTAATGGTGTTATTGAATCTTCAATCACTAAAAACTTTGATTTGGGTTGCCAGTTTTGCTGGACCATGCAAGTCTTTGTGTGTGCTTGAACATTGTTTTGGGAACCTGGTGTTCCTACAATGTACACAGTGTTCTTTCTGAACATTGGTCAGATTTATAGCCATATGATTGGCATAACCAGACATTTTTATGGGGGGGGGCAAGTGGGGTCAAAGACATAAGTTTTATTTTTATTTGTTTATTTATTTTATTTATTAATATTGTATTATTTTTATTATTTTATTAATTAATTAATTAATTTTGTTATATATATATATATATATTTTTGTATTTATTTATTTATTAATTTTTTTAAATATTGTTTTGGGGGCTATTTAATGTATCAAACCTTTCATTTCTGTATTGTTTTTGCTCTCATTGGGGGGGGGCAAGGGTTGTGGTAAATTACTTTACTAATGTAAAGACTTAATTTATACGTTTATGTAAAATGCACTATATAAGAACTAGTTATTATTATTATTATTATTTTATTATTATTACTAAGTCACAAGTTACCACTTTAATTTGAGTTCCTCAGCCTAGAGACAGTTGTGACATGTTTGTGACATGGTTGCATAGTTAGAAAGAGGCGGTGAACACCCATACGCAATTCTGAATGATTGTACATGGCAGAATGATACCAGGGTTATCCCATTGGGAGGTTGCTATATGAAACCTTGTACCGAACCGTTTGACATAGCAACTGTCTCTATAGTCTGAGGAACTCAAACTTAAGCAATTTATTGTACCAGACATTATTCAAATCTAACTCCCAAAATGGCTTTTTCGGACACAGCCTAAGATAAATTAAGGTGTTCAAATTAAAGAAGCTATGGTAGAACTGTTATATGTACCTCAATTGCTGAGATCATTGTCTTGTTCCCATGCCGTATTTTGTCATGGAAGTGCCCTTTATAATTGATCACAGAGATCGGCCCCCTCAACCCCGAAATAATGAACTTTCAGGCCAGGATGTTTTATCTCATCGCGAATAACAATTTCTTTGTCTCGGTACAAGAAACCTGCAGTCAAGACAAATTCAGGCGATAAAGCTTCAGTACACTCTCAAGAAATGGAGTCCTTGTACAAAGCTGATTTAATTTTCTCACTTAGGCAGCTCCAAATGTCATGGTCCTACTAATCCCTCCTGGTTGCTGTTGGTTAGGTCTGAGCTAAGCTAAAAAGGTCACAGTCTTGAATCTTCTTTAAGGGACTGTGCCTTATCCTTTAATATCTGCCCAACATCTTCAGTGCCCTTTTGCACCTTGTACCTGAGGCAGCAGGGAATCCTGCTGAGCTGTACACAGACATCTTAAAGGAATATGTAGAAACTAGAAGGCATTCAGTGTTTCGCCTGTTTGTCATTTCCAGGCAGCCTACTCTCAGTGACCACTGCAGTTGTTTTCTTTGAAGATTTGGTATTGAAAACTCATGTAGCAATTGATGACATTTATAAAACATAGTCTTACAAAATGTATATGTGGTTTTTCTCTTCCCTTAATGTTTTAAATACATAAAATGTTTACAGATTTACACATAATTTACACGGTAAAAAGATTGTCAAGGTGGAAAGTTCCCTTGAAATATTTTTGCTTGAAATGCTTTGGTATAGTTTTTGAAAAAGGAGTAAAACAATTAGTGTTTATCTTGCGAGTCTGAAATCAGATGTTTAAAAACAGTGAAAACACTGATGATTTTTAAAACTTATTTCTTGTGATCTGATAATCTCCGAGCTTCTAAAACTTTCACAGGTTTGTTATTTTATGTGTATGTTGGGTCACACAAGTGTGAATACTGGTCTTTGACAATTACCTTTTTACAATTGCCTTTTTTCTGTTGATTATTTCCTGGGAAATCTTTCTGGTATTGAAACCAAGAGACCTGCTCATAAAGAAGAAGATGAAGAGAAATATCATTTTTTAAGCCCGGTTCATACTATTTTTGTTGTTGTCACAATTGGAAAAACTTGGCGTATACTTTCATTGAGCTGCTTAAGCAGATTTCTGCTTAACAAAAAATAACTGGAAACCAGTCATAGAGGGTACATGTGGAATGGTGTTTTGTATGGTAATCTTATTCTGGTAAGGACAATTGTTTTGTGTTTAGCTACTTTATGTGCTTTCAGCAGCTCTATGAAATTGGGCCCTTCTCAGGGTAACCAGTTTGATCATTCTTTCAATGCTTGAGAAGGCCTTGAACTTTGGTCATAAAGAAGTGCTGCAATTTCCCACAAGTAAAGGGCATTTTTATTAGAATTTGATTTACCTTTTATTGGATTTTTATAAGGGGCACTACGGCAAACCAAGAAACAAACACTTGGTGGCTTGGGTTAATGTAGTTGTGATACTTCACTGAGGAGGCGGAGGCAAAAGCAGGCCTGAAATTACACAGAGGCAATGAAGGCTATTGCCTCTGTTGGCCTGGTTTTGGCCTTGGTGCCCATAGACTTTAAGATCTTCCAATTGAAGTGCCGTTTGCGAAATGAAAATGGCCTTGCTCTCTCAAAGGCAAAATTAGAGATCTGCAATTTTCTCCATTTCCCTTTGTCATTGCCTTGGTACCCATTAAAATGTTCCACCAGAGGTGCCCTTTTCAAAGGAAAAACTACCTTACAATAACGAAGTATCAGATCTAGATGATCATAGAGTGCGTAATTTACCCAGGAGGCGACGCACAGTCCCTTTAAAGGGGATGTATTTAGGCAGACTGTAATTACATGAATCTGGCTGCAACTGTGTTGAGATGCTATCAGTCGGCATGGTAATCAGATGGAAGTTACACATGTGTCAAACATCCTGCTAAATTAGACCTTCAGACATGGTTTTTTGGTTTTTTTTAATTCATAGAAAAATTGTTCTTAAAATACACTGTAGAGAAACATGAATATTATCCGTTTCCGATTTAAAATGAACTTGAAATTTGTACATGAAATTGTGCAATACATTGTAGATCTTTGTTAAAGCACCTTGAATACCTAATTATTAGTAGATACGTTAAAACATTTGCTCTAGAATACAGGAGTAATGGGTTCGAATCCCACCCGAGTAGTATGCCTGTGGATTTTCTTTTCCACAGGAATCGGGGAAATACATTGTTTATAAAACTTTGTTGTAGGGTAACAACCAAAATAATATGCTTTATCCCTGATGCAATTATTAAAAAGTAACTTGTCTTTAAGTTTTGTTGGTTATGGGGTCAGTAGTTATTGGAAACGATTTCCAGCTGAAAAAAAGAGCAAATTTCCTCCAATCTTCCAGCTTTCACAGACACACAACTTTTCAGCTGATCAGCTAATTTCCTCTTTTTAGGGTTTTTTTCTTAGCTGTGTCCTTGAAAATTGAAAAAGCGAGTACAAGGTCTTGCTGTACCTGGCACTTTTCTCTTATTTTAACAAGCTACAGTTGCATGCCTGAGTTTTCAATGAACGCATTCTGCAAATGAAAATTCCTTCAACAAATGTGTAAGAATAATTTATTTACACAGGTTCCTATTTTATAAAGTTAGTCAGCGTGTATCATCGCTTTAAAATGATTGTTCTTTTAACTTTAAGAGATAAGCGATAAGAGCACATGATGATTATAATGTACTTGTATGTTCCTACTTAGCAGGAGAATGTCAAGGGTACTCCATAAGTACGATGTAATGATTAATGCCTGGTACATACAACTCCAATAGACCCCTCCAAGTTGACAGCCTGTCAGTATGCCTATTTATAATAAACATAAATAGAGACAAGTTGAAGTGTGTTTGCCTGGACAGGTAGAAACAAGAAGTGTACAGCCAAGATGGCAACTATTACACTGTTACTGAGGGTAGTTTTACCAACAACTTCAACGAGCCGTTGCCTTAAAACTATATGTTTCTCCTTTTTTTTTGATATTACAAACTGTTAAGGTTTCACAAAGTGACTCATAAATTTGATAATGGCACGCACCAAATATTTTAAAAGAAATTTTTTAGTCAATGGAGAGGATAAATTTTCACAGAATCATAAGAATCATAAGAGAGGTCTTAAACTGCAAACCGTGGCTTTAGTATTGCTGATTTTCCGTTTGAAGCTAAGCACAGTGTTAAGTTTAAATCTCAATCCTGCCTTTTGACGTATGATGCTCTTTGTGAAAACGGTGACGATAAGAAACATAAAGTGAAGTTGAGTGTGTTTGCCTGGGCAGGCAGTAAGACACGTCCAAGATGGCAGTTTGATACTTCTTGGATCAGATGGTATTATTCCTCAGGATAGTGACTACAGACCGTTGTCATGATGCAGCCATCTTGTTTTTTCTCCTATTCATATCAATGTCACAAAACTGAGAATAGAAGGAAAATAGTCAGGTCCCTTTTGGGCATAATGAACATACAAGCAATAGACCTTTCTTTTGCAACATCACAGCCCGAGTTTTTGCCAACCGAGGTTGGAAAACTATGGAAAGCCATAAATGCAAAGCATAAGCAGATAGCCACAGTTTGTAATAATGTTACACAAATATTCTTAAATAGTGTTGAATTTGTTGGAAACAAAGCAACCAATCATGGTATGTATTTTCGGTTGATTGAAAGTTTACAGAAATGTTGAATTTGGACACAACATTTGTTAACACGATTGAATGTTTTGCTAACATTCGGCCGTCCATGCTAACCAGCGCGGTTTGTTTATCAACAAAAGAAAGGTCTATATAAATGAAAATTCCCAGCTTGTTTTCTTAGACGGTCAACATGGTTAGGGTAGAATTTTCAAAATAAAGCTAAGTACTCATGATTGATATGGTTGAAAGGGTACAAGACACAGATGGTGGCAACAAGAAAAAGGTCTAAAACAACTTTAGTGAGATGTTGGCTTTAAGAATAATTCTCTTTCATTCTTGACAGTTACCAACTATTGGACCACGTATAAAATATTTTCACACAATACTGCACCAAACCTGGAATTTAATTTTTGAAAGGGCAAGGCAAATTTATCATTTTGCAAAGGGTACCTCCATTGTAAAATCTTCAAGTCTATGGGAATGTTTTGAAGGCAACAAACATGACAAAGGCTAGGACTGCACATAAAGACGATAAGGCTTGTCGCTGACGTTACTGTGTACAATTTGTTCCCATGGTTTGCACATGGTCTGTGTCCCCTTTCCACTCTGTATATCACTGTTAATGTTCTCTATGCATGTAGACATACATGTAATTGGTTGAGTGACTCCATATGGTCACTTCTCCCATACAGAGCTGCTGTATGTCGTCGTTAATGTACTGTACATGTATGCTACCAGGATGCTACTGTTTCTCCCATACAAATGAATAATCAGGAACGAGTATACAGTGTTATGTGTACTACATTATAACATACATGCACTGTAGATAATGTACGGTGAGAGTTACCTGCAGACGTAACTTGCAGGTGTTATAGATATTCTTCCTTTGTTCTTCTGATTTCCGAATAGCTCTCAGAAAATCAGTAAGATTGTTATTATACAAATATTGCGAGGTGAAATCTTGACTATCCATTTCTTGAGATGAAGCCGAGTGAAATGGAAAAGCTCGGATTTCACCAAGTGATTATATTCTGCAACAATGCACGAACAAAATGCATTCATGTTTTATATATCCTTGTCATTTAAATTTGTTTCACAATAAACACAAAATAGACATGGAACTTGTCAACCCCATACTCTGAAAAAAAGAAACTTAGAGAGAAAAAAACCTTTTGAACAACATGGACGACTCCATGTAGACACAGACCTTGTCTGCTGTGACACGACCGTGCCTCATTTGAACAAACGGACGGGGAACGATTATTTTGGAAAGGAGCGTCTGAAGCATTGTACAATTAATTTAATATTGGAGCATTTGTGGCAGTATACATTGCATAGTATGACACTCAAATGACAAGGATCTATGTGTGCAGTGTACATAATTATCATTAATAGCCTTGAAAAGCCCTATCAAAGTCTACACCATGTGTAGAACTTAGAAGCCCTTCTACTCAATAACATTTTACCACTTCTTTTCAATGGTCAAATATCATGCTGGAATTTGGAAGGTGAGGGGGCAGTTGGAGGGAAAAAACCCCAACAAAAAAACCTAAAATTGAAAGGAAAGTGCTGACCTTCCCAATATCCCACCCCCATTCATTTTGGAATGAAATTTTCAAAAGCTACACTGTGCCTCACTGTCCCACCCAAGCCCACAAGATGTTTTGTTTGTAATTATTATCATTATTATTTGGCTTTTACCCTACACTGATATGTGATTTAAGCACTGTATACTTGCTGCTTTCCAAGTTCAGTGGGAAACAATCACTGTACTCGCATTCTAGGGGGAGTGTAAAAACACAGGCATACTACTCGGCTGGTATTCGGCATCTGCTATAGAATGTGTGCATAGTGAATCCCACAGGAGTTGTATACCTGTGGATTTTTTCCCCCATAGGACTTGGAAATCACTGAGTACACATTGCTCATCACACATCTGAGTGTGAGGGTAGAACCAAAATAATATTGCTTATCGCTGATGCAATTATTACATTAGCATTAAATATTAATAACAATCAATATTAATAACAACTTCACCTGCTTCAGTTTTTAGTTGAAGTATTACAAGTTCACTAGTACTTTCTGTCAGTTCCATCAAAGGAAAGGTTTGCCATTCCTTCCAAGTTGAAAAGGAATTAAGTGTATTTTATTATATTTACCTCCCTCTTCTCAACCCCCCCCCCCCCACAAGATGTTTACTTGTTAAAACATCAATATAACATTCAAATACCAATATCAAAGGAAAGGTTTGTCCATTCTTTCTGAGTTGAAAAGGAATAAATTATTCACAAAGGTTTAGCCCGAATGGGATCGCAGGCTCAGATAGATCAGCCGATGAAAGTTAAGATGCCCTCTGAACAAAATACAAGAGAAAATAGGGTAAAGAAATGGATTATTCCCATTGACCTGTCTGAGGTGACCTCAATGTATAACTTCGGCATTTTGGACGGTGACTGCCTTGAAAGTGGATTCATCTGAACTCTGATTTGTCAAGATTTTTTTCCCGATCTCCTATTGCCTTTCAAATTGTTTTGTCGTAGCCGAGTGCTGGACTCAAGCTCTGGTGTTTTTATCAGCAGAGTGTAGGTTCGAATCCCGGTCATGGCACTTGTGTCCTTGATCAAAATACTTTTAACCACAATTACTTTATCCTTCAGATGGGACATTAACTAAGAATAAAAACACACGATATTGAAATTTTGCCTCTGCAATACCCTCCGCAATAATATAAATCACATAAAAAAACCATGCAGCAAACGCATACTAGCCAGTCAACCTTGCTTAATACAATTCACAAACCACTGATTAAATATTGAACCCCAAATATGGCTAAATAGTTGATTTGTAATTTCCAAGGGGGGGCATTTACATGTTCTCCTTGCCAACTTGTGCCCTGTAGGCAAAAGAAAACTAACCCCTCCCTCTAAAACCCTCTCTTTAGCTTTGTCAAGAAGAGAGATTTGAGTAATGAACTAAGCATTTATGTTCATATCAACCCAGTACGGAAGCCACACTGCCTGACTCTTGAACATTAACGATATCATTTTTCACAGTAGTTTACAGCGTCACCTTGTGGTGGGGAATGACTATCTGATGCTGAGTTACAGTTCTTTACACTCCCATTCAATACATCCATATTGTCACTGCTCCAGCCGCCCACCACACCTCAAACGAAAAAAGAAAAGAAGAACAAATCCACTGTGGATGTAACTGTAATTGTACACGGACTCATCAGCGTAGTCGAGATCGGTTTATAGAACAATAGTAAATTGAAAGGAACATATGCACACCTGCTTTTGTTGAGCAAGCTGTTTGTCATATTACAGTCATGAGGAGTCCTTGCTGTGTGTGTTTGCATTAACTGTTCAGTGACAGCAGCCTCTTTTTGTTTGTTGTAGATGAGTGGCCACAAGTGTCTTTTAGGGCTGGGCTGTTTCCATTACAGGGTTGCTCAAAAGGATGAAATGTTGTAAAATACATCAGAAGGTCATCAGTTTCTCACTTACCATTTGTCAAAAGAAAACAATATTTTGAGATCATGTGGGAAATTTTTGCAGTTTAAAACCAAAGTGGTCTTATTGATTGATTTATCTGTCCTGTTACCCGCCCCACCTTTCCAGGACAACAATGGTAATTGTCAAAGACCAGTATCCACTCATTGTGTGACCCAACATACATGTACATGAAATAACAAACCTGTGAAAGGTTGAGCTCATCTGATCATCAGAGTCACAAGTGAAATAGTGACAAACATCCTGTTTTCAAACATTAGGTTTTGGACATGTGAGATCAAAACAGATTGTTTTATTCATTTCTCAGAAACTCGCATTTCAGGAAAAAAAGGGAAGTTTTACACCATGACCTTCTTTATACCATTTTGTCTCTGCAAATCTGAAAATAGTTTTGCCAATCTTTGCCAATGTTGTGCACCCTTTAAAATGATAGGATCATCACTGGTAATAATCCAGATTATTAAATATCAGTACTCATCAATCATTCACAGATATTAATCTGTTTGAAATTGCTATATCAAATCACAAACGACTTGCCAGCGCTCTTCTGTTACGAGACAAGGAGAGCCATTATCATAACGCCAGTCAACCGTGTCAACCTTATGCATAGAGAAAAAAAGGAAGCCAGTAATGAATATTCATGAAATTAAAGGGGCTTGATTAGTTTTCCCTTTTAAATCCAGTTGGGTTAGAACTGCGGTTTGAATGATTAAGTGTGCCAGCCTTCAATGATACGTGTATCTTGTGGTGACTGCTAGGAAGCAAGAGGTTGTTTACGACTTGAAAATGTGTTTTAAAATGTTGATACTCAAACAGCAGATGAGGGGGTGGGAATTCTTAAAAAGTAGTACTCCCTGTAGTGTAAGACCTTAAAGACTGGGCATTTTTGGTTTTTGTACGACATTTTCCCCCATTTGATTTTTGGAAAGCGAACAAATCCACAGGCCACTATGGAGGACAGGAACTGTTGTGTCAAACTCTCTTCCATCTGAGGTTTTTAACTAGTTAATAATCTAGCCTCCCTAAATCAATGCCTTTTGACTCTTACATCAGACACACAAAGTCAAGCATTCTTCAGAAGTGACGACCAGAGCATACTGGTGGAAATGACGAATACGAACCAGCTCTCCTCAGAGCCACCACTACTCACAATAGATCTTGTTTTATGCTTTTTTCAATAATAACATTTATTTCCATTTCACATATCTTATGTGCCGGTATCATACAAAATGATGATTTACATCAAAACAGAATACACTAATGATATATAATAGTATAGTAATAGGGCAGAGTTAGTGAAATGGAGGCAAGTCCCGGTAAGCGTTTTCTTGATTTGGGAATGCCATACACGACAAGACAGACAACGGAGAAAAAAAATACAAACAGTCAAAACATATGGACAGACAGACAAAATCCTAAGAAGAAAAGTAGCGGCAGTGAAATAGTCCTGATGGAAGGTGGTGTTTGGGCATTCACTTTCCTGTCTTTCACCTCTGTGGACCCCGCTTCGATTCCCAGACTGGCAGTCCCTACCTGATTGCATGGCTTTTCTCTATTTGGGGTTTTCCTCCCACATCTAAAACTGATATTTCTTCATCATCTTCTCTACACAGGTACCTTCAGACCTACGGGGTCACAGTGCTAGACGCTTTTGAGGGTCCCTTGGTTTCATAACCAAAATGATATATTAATTAACTCGATAGACAGTTTAAGGCTGTAAGATTTGTCAGCATCACATTATAGTCAAAACCTTTAGGCAATCAGAAAAAGGTTTAACCGGATAGTGCTCACTGTTTATAAAAAAAAAGATGAGTTGTCAGACAGGATTTGAGAAACTTAAGAGGCATTTTTTTTTTTTTTTTAAAAGTTGGGGAAGGGACAGGAAGGGAAGAGAGAGAGGGTGGGGGTGGGGGGGGGCGGGTTGTAAAGGAGGAAAGGTGTGTGGAAAGGGCCTCCTTGAGTCACATGGTTTTGTTTTTAAAGATATAGTTACCGCAAAGTTACCTTTAATATATTAACTCTTATTTTGTAATGTTATAGTGCTGTATTTAGCAAGAATCGTTGTGTATTGTACATGTACAGTACATACATTATATTGCTGCAAGTCCTTACAGTTGCATTAGTCTTGAAAGAGTCAACTATCTTGCCGAGATAAATGTACATGTGAATGTTCCAAGAGAAAACAGTTTCCATTGTACACGTAGATGTATGCTTGATTTGAAATAGTTTAGAAAAGTCTATTTCTCCCACATACATGTAGTGAGCGCAGATAATGAGATGTTTTCTCATCGTACATTTTATTGCAAATTTATTGAAGGGTATCTAGGCATGTAGGCTAATTGTTATTTTTTTTCAAATTGCACAATTTTCACCTTTGTTTAATTACAAAAGAACATTGAAGTAATGGATATATGCCTCATTGAACAAGTGTGTGTTCGTTCACCCATGCTGAAAATGGTCAGCCTTTGCTGATAAATGCTCTCAATTATGTAAAACTCAGTTGCCATGGTAACTTTATTTTATACAGCGAAGCAGAAGTTGACCATGCAAAGAAGTTGTACTATCCATCACTTGAATGAGCGAGGGGTGAACGACATGGCTGATGTACTTACCTTTTGACTCATGTTGATCATTGTTCACATCACTCTATGAGCATTGTACTTGTTCTGTCACCAGTGTCGAGCACTTCAGTGTTTTACCTGCTCATTCAAGCATAAGGCGGCCCACCTTGCTACTCTCAGTGACTACCTTGCTCATTTTTTTGCTGATATCACCATTTCAATGTGAAGATTTGTCACCAAGGAGTACAACTAATCGTAAAATTGTTTTTGTTTTGTTTCATTCATGAGCTTTTCCCTTGACTTCTTCCTGTGTGTTTTACAATGTGGTAGTGTACAAATGCAATCGTCGCTGTGAGCGACCCATTTTTTCTCAGTTTGCAGGCTGCGTAGATTTTGCTTAAATATAATTTGAGCTTTTGTCACCTCGATCAGTTCATCAGCCAGGGGAAATCACTGGTTCACATCTGATACTGTGTCACTGATCCTTGTTAATATACTGACTATATTTTGATCACACCATTGGTTTCCATGAAGTCATGAGGGTACCAGTTATACATCCTGTATGACTCTTTTAACAATTTTGGAGGGCCTTTTTGAGACCATTATTTTGGCATTGGCTTGGGCTTAGGCTCCGCCAGTTATTTTTAACATGTGCACTGTTGGTATTGGGGTTTAAACAGGCAGACGGAGCCAAAGGTGTAGTCAGAGGCAAAGCTATGGTTTGTAGTCTGCTATGTGCAGTGGATGCTAAAACAACTCAGGACCATTCAAAATTCTCTACAATTGGTCCGGCTGGCTAGTTCAGTGTTGAAAAGCATCCCTATTTCATATGAAATATGGACCAGTGAAAAATGCAGACGAACTGCTGGCTAGTCACTGAAACAGCTAAAGGCAAACCCTGGATTCTAGATCAGGGAGTATTAAAAACAAACTTGGCTAGAGTCAATGTTTTGCTACAAATTGTTGACTGTGCTCATCGGCATTGTATATTAAAACAAAATAACAGTTTGTGTATCAGAGTTTTTGCAGGTCGATCTTAAAATGCGTGTGGAATTCTTTAGATACAAAAGAATGATGAAATCTCTTTGTGAAGTCAATTTAAGTGCCGCTCTGTGGAGAATCTTTTCCTTTTAATAAAGTGAGAGCATTGTGCTCAGAGGAACTCCATGCAGAGAGTAAATTAAAATTCTAGCCATGCCTTGCACACCCCAGTAATCGGGCATCTTCTCTAAACACCTCTGTGCTCAAATATGTGGAAATGTCATCTGCAAGTTCAAAAGAAAGAAAAAAAAGCCTTGGTGAATTATGTAAAGCTGTGTTGCCATGGTTACTTGGTGGTTTACAGCACGGCAGACAGTGACCTCTCATTGTGCTGAGATGAATAGGTGTGTAGTGAATGCCTCATAGTGAATATGTTTACCTTGTAATCACATCTGAATGTGAAGGGAGGTCTTGGACACTTCTAAGGGAACGTCTCAAAACTTGACAAGCCTTAGATGGCTCCCGGTGGGAATGCTAACTGTTCTCCACAGGAATGTCAATTTGGAGCTTCTGAAGTTCTGGTTGGTTTTTTTTTATTGCTCAGTGTCCCATAAATGAACATTATGTTTAGACGGCAATATTTGCCACTGTTAGTATTTCACTCCCTTACACTGATGTGTTATAAGCACATTACACTGATGTGTGATAAGCACGTTACGTTCAGTGCTCTCAAAGTCCAGTAGGCAAACAAATCATAGGCTACTCAAGTGGGATTCGAACCCCCCATTTTTTGTGCTTTTCAAAATGGATGTACACTTATGTAATGTACACAGTAACACCTCCTCCCTTTCCAACACAGCTTTTAATCAATATGATTGCTTAATCAATATGATTGCTTAATCAATATGATTGCTTAATCAATATGATTGCATGCATGATTTTTAAGTGAAATATTTTCCCAATTTGTTTGGTTTCCTCCAGTGATTCTACTGTAGAAATATCATTATTTGTAGACACCTTCTAAAGTTGTACAAAGTCTCGGAAAAATTAATTCAGGGGTGGGGGGGTGTCACACTCCCTCACCCACCCATGTGTGTAAAACACCTTCAATCAGAGACCTTTTATTGCTCTCCAATTGTTTGAACCTCTGCCAAACAGGGACCTATGTTCCTATTTTTGAAAGTGTTGTGCCCCCCCCCCCCCACACACACACATAAGTGTGTAAACACCTGCAATCGGGGACCTCCTATTGTGCCTCTTTTGTTTGTACTTAAACTTTTTGGCAACGGCTCCCATTGGTTTTGTACCCACCCAACTGGGGACCTTTACCGAACTGGGGACCCTTTTTTTCCCCTCTTTTGTTATAGGTCCCGGGTTTGAATGTGTATATAAACTCATGCACACACACACCCGCAATCCTGGTTACTAAACCATGTCCTTATACCTCGGCCAGCTGTAGGAAAACACACCAAAACATGTCCTTCAAAGTATTGACAAACCAAAACACACAGTCAAGAAAAAATGTAAGATGTTTAGTCCACTGTGTAGGGGGCGAGTCCCACAAGATATTGCATTGTTTTTGTTTACAGTGGATCATAAAAATAGAGAGAACTTTGTAAACCACATCTATGCATGGAATGTCAATGCCATTTTACCTTAGACCCATGTGTTTGTGATTGGGAAGAGATGGGTGATGTACAACAACATTGCCACTAATATGATTTATACTTATACAACAAATTCTAGTAAGGAGGGCTGTATGCAGTAGGTGTCATGGTGTAGCCATCTTGGATTCATCCCACTCAAGTCAATGTAACCAGACTGAGGCTTGAGTGGCTAAATAGTCTGATCCTTTTGAAAGCAGATTCAGGATTCATGCTTTTGCAAATCGGATACAAGCTAAGCTAAAATGAGCAGGAAACCAGTCAAAAATGTAGACCTAGATGACATGGTGTTTTGGCTGGTAACCTTGTTCTGGGAAGCATAACTTTGTAGTGCTTACATATAATTACTGTTTGTGCTGATGTTGCTACCATGATACTTCATAGAGGGGATCCTGAGTGGAAGCAGACATGTACCATGTAAATCTATTGTTCTCAGAACTATGTAAACGATGCAACTTTACCTGGTGTTTCTCCTGCCACCTAGAGTTACAAGTTTGCCTCCATGCCCCCAGGTCATTTGCCTTGGTGCCCTTTAAAATGTTAAAAAACCAATTGATTTCTCTCAAAGAGAGACACTGTCTATTCCTCCCTTACAAGAATAAAGTATCCGGCCTGTAAACACCTCAACAAGTTTCTGTAGGCTTCATCTTCAAGACCAAGTGTGGAAGATTTGGACCACTACCAATACGTGTGATTTGTAATACAGTGCACCCTTTATAGTTCACCCTGAAAGGGCTTTTTTTCTAAAGGCAGTCAGCTAAAGAAATAACACTCTCAACTCGGTGGTGCACAGGCAGCTAACATGAAGGTCAAAAACATTCACCAGCTTCACAAGAAAAAGCATCTTATGCCGTAAACACAGAAAGATGCAACCTTGTGGCTTTGCGGGCACTGCGTTACAGTCACAAACGTGTTGACCCATGATTCAGTGCAAAAATGGCAAACTGAAGAGGGCACACCAGGCCTGGAATTTCATCTTTGAGAGGGCAAGGCTATTTTCATTTTGCAAAGGGCTCTTCCAGTGGGAAATCTTAAAGTCTATGGGACACTTTTGAAGGGGCACCAAGGCCAAGACCAGGGGGCAACTGAGTCCATGGCCTCCATATCATTCCGGGCCTGGCACACTGTATTGTTGTGAACATATTGTTCTGTTCAGGATTATTTTGATGATTGTTGTTGTTCTCTTTCTGATAGCATGCTAGTCATACCCCTACTGCCTAGACTTTTGGCTTGTACATCTCTTGTTGTGAGTCATGACATGATGATTGGAGTTGACAAGGGATGAAGGCTGTCTGGAATGCAAAATGAATATGACCTTAGAATGCCTCCTTTTTGTTTTGATTTTGTTTTGTTTATGGTTGAGTCACACTTTTGAAAGAAACACTAGGTTGTGTACATTATGGGTTGATGGGTGATATATTGCCTTCAGACATGCTTACCTGGTCCCAATTTTATCAATGCTCAACAAATTGATTTGCAAGGGAACCACTCAAGTGAAGTGAACATTGCACATTGTTTTTGATTGGTAACCCATTTTTGCTTATCAAATTGAGAGTTTAACAGCTTTATAAATCTGGGATCTACATTAGATTTTTGTTGTACACCTTCAAGTTGTTCTAACCTCTTGCCCCTATTGCACCCCACCCCCAAAAATCTCTATACCACATGAACTTTATGTTCGGACAAATAGTAAATTTGGACAATCCTTTTAACAGCTTTTTTTATCTCAACCTTCTCCACAGAAGATCCCCATTCAAAGAAACTGAGGGATCTCCTATCCAACATCCAACCACCAGACGTCTCCAACAGAACACCCCGCTCAGTCAACGTCAAGTGGTCACTGCCCCAAGTGCATTCTGGGAGTGTGGACTGTTGCCGCGACGATGACATCGACCTATCGTCAGCCCGGTTTGAGCTGGTTCTGTCAGAGCGTAACAGGAGTGGGTCATCAAAGACATTTTACTGGTAAGAATTCTCTTTGTCTTTAAATTTTGTTGTCAAGATGTGGTCAATCTAAAAAAGAGCAGCTAAGGAGAGCTTAGGCACTTCATCTGCACCAGACACAAGCATTGTGGTGTACTTTGGCTGATGGTAGCCTCCTCTTGGTGGCTCATCAAAGAGGGAAGGGCCTGGGGGGCTTGAGTCTCCCATCCCCTAAGAGTCTGCAAATTGTGAGAACTTTAAAAATGATTTTGATAGGGAGATCAATTTGCAATTTTGTTCTTCTGCCGCCTCCAAAGATGTTTTTCTCTTGGTGCGCCGCTGATAAATAGATTGTTATGCTTTTTAAACAAACTGTGGTAAAAACCATGCCCTTAGATGCAGTGAATATGAGCTTGTATCACAAACTTGAATAATCTGAAATCAGGTTGATACCTCCAGTTACCGTGCCTTCCCTTGAACTTCATTTCCTTTCTGCGGGTTTCGTTGTAAACAAAATCTGTGCTTGGTGTCCCCAGTGTACGATGATTCACTGCAAAGGTAGGACTCAATGTGGAACACCATCGGTGGTGACTTCCATGTAAAGAGCCATGTGTGAGCACAGCAACCGCATTAAGTCAAGTTGATGTTTCAAATTCCCCGGCCGCTGTTGTTTCAGAGAAGTTTAACAGTCTGTCATTATATTCTGTTTCGGAAACTTGACCTTTAAAGCTGTATTTTATGGCAGTTTTTGGTGCTGATTTTGTACTTTGATAGCGTTTGACTAGCCTGTTGGACGACTTGTTGTGGGTTTAGACTAGTCAGCAGCTGTTCAAACTGGCGAATGGCCAGCAAAAATTAAAGTTGCAGTAGAGGTTGTTAATCGGTCCTGATACTTTTACAGAGACATTGGAGGCTGTTGCCTCTATGCCTGGCCATTGCCTTGATGCCCCTTGAAATTGTTCCAGTAGGAATTTTAAAATCCCTAATAGAGGACAAAACTGCCTTGCCCTTACAACTAGTGTTAGGCCTGGATACTGCAGAACTGATGCTTGATTTTGTTCCACTCTCAATTGATGTAGTACGTTTTTTCAGCCAGTTCTATCCAACCATTTGAAATTTAATCAGCTGCACTGCTTGTGTATGATGACACACAGCTCACTTAGTCCTTGTGTGTAGTACTATTATGCATTCGCCAAATGATGTCATATTGCAGGCAGACATGGTTTATCTGTAATTTATATCCACAGTGTATGATATTGAATGATCAGACAGTAGGAGGGTTGACTGTGTACTGCGTAGATCTATGCGTTCACCAAATGGTATCATATTGCATCTATCTTTAAAAACCACAGTGTATGATATTGAATGATCAGACAGTAGGAGGGTTGACTGTGGACTGTGTAGATGCATTCACCATCATATTGCAGGGTGGCACTCTTGTAGTTAAGCTATCTTTAAAAACTGAAGTGGATGATGTTTAATGGTCATATGTAGTAGGAGGGTTTAATCATACATGTACATTGTATGGTGTTACATTTGTACGTGGTTCAAAGAAACTGGTGTTTATCAAAAGTCCTTGAACCAACAGTGCGTGTTGAATTTTTTTCTTTCATGAAAGTTTTTCCCCGTAAAGAAAAAAAAAAGCTCTTCAATTTGGATCACAACCAAGTAATTCTCTCACAACTTACTAGAGCAAAGGGTTTCTTCCATGAACAGAGAGGGAAAAAATAGTCAAAACAGGACAAGCCATATTGCATGGTTTCCTGCCAGGCTGTAGAATGAGGGAACATGCAATGCATGGAAAGCCCCTTTTACTACCCTCTGACGCACGACATACGAACATAATGTCAGTTTTTTGGACAACATCGAAGCAGAAATAGACAGTGACTAAGCCTCACATGGCACTGATCATTCTCTCATCCTTTGAACTGGCCATTCTTACGGTAACTTCTTCCGAATACATGTATGCTAAAGGAAGAGTTATTTATTTAGAAGGCATGTTACAACGTTGAGCCTAAATGCAGGTTTTGTTTGAATTTGAAGAAACAATTTTGGTAAAAGGGCTACAGAAAGTTGAATAGGAGGATGGGTTAATCATATTGTTTGGTAGCGCCCTCAGACCTTTGAGACTTAATCTCAAAATGGATCTATGCATGGTTGTTGAAACACGCCCCTCAATATGAAATAAAGTACCCTTCCTTTTTTAATAAGTGGTACAATGCCATCATGTAGAGATTGGGATGGGAAGGTCTTTATTTGTTCTTAGATATCAGGATGTGAAACATCCAATCAAAACCCAAGCTGCTGTGAAACATCCAGTCAAAACCCAAGCTGCTGTCTCCATCCCCCTGATGCGAAGAAAAAACCTCAAGATTCTGAACCTTTTCATCAAATTACATCCATTGTGCTGCCAGGTTACACGTACACACATGAAAAACCCTGCAAACACTGTTACACAATAAAAATACAGCATCCATCATCATCGTCAGGATCGTTTAATTGTACAACCTTCCGCTCCTTCACGAGCCCAAATTGAACGGCTGGACTTTTCCATGAAAGGATGCATCCTTAAAAGAGCCATTTACCATTCAGCATGCATGTATGATAATTAATTCAACGTACAGTAGACTTGTCTAGACAACACTGAAGATGTACAAAGCTTGTCATATCTGACTTAGCTCCAAATGAAGTACTTTGTCATCCTCTTGACGCTTGGATGAATGTACTCAGTGTGGGGGGGGGTAGACACATTAATAATTAGTCTGTGCACATGTATGCAAAAAAATCACACACCTCAAATTGATGTTCTCGGGCCAATTTCATAAAGCTGCTTGACGGTATGCACATTTTTCTGCTCACTGTAGCAGAAAAGTTGCTTAAACGCAAGCGTATTCAACAGGTTAGCAAGAAAATTATTCAGCCGGATGGTGCATTTTACCATGAATTGTTACATCATTCATTTGCTTACAGTACGTGCTGGAAGGGCTAGCAATAGCATGCCTTTTCCAGTGCTTACGGTTAGCAGCACTACGAAACGGAAATTACACTGTAAGAACAAATTGGCCACTACATGGACAAAGCTCTATCAATTAGGACCTGGATTAAAAAAGACATAATTTGAAAGCTTGAGTCCAAAAATGTTTAAAACAATCCCAAAGCAACAATTTATAAACAATCCACACAATCTTTAGGATTTTAGTAAACATTAAGATTTTGTCTATATTAAAGCTACTTTGCCAAATTATTTGAACAAACGTGTTCACATGTTCAACAGTATACCAAAGCGTAGTAACATTTATTTGGATTCACTTTTGCAAAGATGGTTTGCAGGTACATGTACAGTAGCCCTAATTATATTTTTTTGAAGTTGAAAATCTGAAAATTTGCACTTGTCCAAAACATGTATCTGCACCTAATGTGATCAAACATTTGCATGAAATAACAAACCTGTAACATTTTAAGCTCAATCGGTCATCTGAGTCCTGAGCTAAAAAAGTATTTTAAAAAATGCCTTATAGGTTTTAACTGTTTTCAAGTAAGTTTTGGACTTGTGAGAAAGCCAAATGTTTTACTAATTTCTGAAAAAATATAGCATTTCAAGGGAAGTTTTCCACCATGGCCATCTATAGACAATGTAACTGATGTGCAAATCTGTGAACATATTTTTAATATTACCAAGGTTGTGCCACCCTTTAACCATAGAGAATGCTTTAACTTAGCATTGGTTTACAGCAACGACAGCAAACTGGACTCGCACGTAACACATCATCCAGTGTTAAGTTTAGAGGATGATGTGATCCTTTGTATTCAAATAATGTACTTGAGTAATCATAACATTGGGTCAAGGGGAATACTGTAGGCAGGAAGGTTAGGCATACCAGGGACTAGGTGCAGAGAATGCAGTAGAAGTTAGTGTCGTTGTGATTATTTTCAAAGGGTTGGGGTGGTGTGTGAGCTCGGTGAACTTGAGGGGGTATGCTGGGGCAGAGGTGGATCTGGGGAGGGGGTATGCTGGGACAGAGGTGGATCTGGGGAAGGGGGTATGCTGGGGCAGAGGTGGATCTGGGGAAGAAGGTATGCTGGGGCAGTGGTGGATCTGGGGGAGGGGGTATGCTGGGACAGAGGTGGATCTGGGGGAGGGGGTATGCTGAGGCAGAGGTGGATCTGGGGAAGAGGGTATGCTGGGGCAGTGGTGGATCTGGGGGAGGGGGTATGCTGGGACAGAGGTGGATCTGGGGGAGGGGGTATGCTGGGGCAGAGGTGGATCTGGGGGAGGGGGTATGCTGGGGCAGAGGTGGATCTGGGGAGGGGGTATGCTGGGACAGAGGTGGATCTGGGGAAGGGGTTTTTTTCTGGGGCAGAGGTGGATCTGGGGAAGAAGGTGTGCTGGGGCAGTGGTGGATCTGGGGGAGGGGGTATGCTGGGGCAGAGGTGGATCTGGGGGAGGGGGTATGCTGGGACAGAGGTGGATCTGGGGAAGGGGGTATGCTGGGGCAGAGGTGGATCTGGGGAAGGGGGTATGCTAGGGCAGTGGTGGATCTGGGGAAGGGGGTATGCTGGGGCAGTGGTGGATCTGGGGGAGGGGCTATGCTGGGGCACAGGTGGATCTTGGGGAGGGGGTTGCGGAAGGGGGTATGCTGCGGCAGAGGTTGATCTGGGGAAGGGGGTATGCTGGGGCAGAAGTGGATCTGGGGAAGAGGGTATGCTGGGGCAGTGGTGGATCTGGGGGAGGGGGTATGCTGGGGCACAGGTGGATCTGGGGGAGGGGGTATGCTGGGGCACAGGTGGATCTGGGAGAGTGGGGTATGCCGGGGCACAGGTGGATCTGTTCAATGGACCTGTGGCCATCAGGCTCCCACAACTGCAAATTGTTCTCTGTGTGTGCCGAGAGAGGCTAGGAGTTTTATTGGAGAGTTGCGGGTTGGGGTCGGGGGTGGGGGGGGGGTACTGGCCTGGAATTTTATGTTTGAGAGAGCAAGGCTATTTTCATTTTGCAAAGGGCATTTCCATGGGAAAATGTTTAAGTCCACTTCAGGGACTCACTCACCTGTTAAACATATATTTGCATATTTCCCTAGCCATAGGCTTTCTGGCTATATTCTTTGAAGGGCCACCGAGGCCAAGACCAGGGCAACAGAGGCAGTGGCTTCTGTGTAATTCTAAGCCTGGTGGTAGGTGGGTTTGGGGAGGGGAGCATTGTAAAGAAGTACATACAAGAGTCAGCACATAGGGTGGAGTAGGGCGCTGTCGAAATGGGGAATACAATGTTTATATGTATGGAAGACGTTTGCAGTTAGTACAGAGGCTGGGGGGGGGGTGTTGTGAAGTGGGCAAGTAAAATTGTACAAAGCCTTTTAGTAGAAAATAGGATGAATTAACACTGCACTATATAGCATCAGAGTTGAGAGAACACTTAGAGGAGTATGCTTCATGTCAGTTTTGTTTAAGATGTTTTGTTGTTTAGGAGTGGCTTCCGAGAATCTCAGAGAACAGTGCTCAAATAACAAAGTGAATGAAGACCCATTGTCCCTTTCAGTATTAAAATAATGTCTCAAATAGTGCTGTCACACGCCTAACTATGTTAAACTGTCTGGCACTGACCCAATAATGTTTGGAGGCATTCCTATGGGTAATGTTTGAGATTTTTGATTGGACATTATTGATATGGAATAATTGGGACATAACTGGGCTTGAGGATCCATGTAATGGGGGAATGTGTGATTAGCAGGTGCTATCATGTTGATGGCTTGCAGCTTATGCGGGGGGGGGGGGGGGGGATTGTCACGCCTTTTAAACAATCTGTCCATTGCAAATATCTAAGTGATAGGGTTAAGGTTTAGGAAATAGAATGGTAGCTACACAGTTTTTTTAATTTCTTTTTTTCCTTTTTAATTTATTTATTTTTGTTTATTGTTTTATTACTAATAGTTTGTTGGTTTATTTATTTACTTTGTATTTCTTATTTTATTTATTTTTATTTAGACGGTTTCATATTAAAAAGATATTGTATCATTTCTTTCTTTCTTATTTGTTTTGAAATCCATATACCCGGTTAATGACCAGGGATTGTCACGGTTTGCCCTGATGCCCTGAACTATATAAATAATGTATATCGATAAAGGGCGAAAGTGAAATGAAATATTCAGTACTTTGGATGCAGGAGTTGTAATGCCAACTGATACATCAATTATATTCCTGTTTGACATTGATATAAAGTTTTCGGGAAGTACACGCAGCCAGTCCATTTCAATGCAAAGGTCAGAAGTTGGCTTTTAACATACAGCCATCTTAAGGACTGTTATTGTATACAACTAGATTAGGGTTTACCTGGGGTTATTTGTGAGTGTGGGTCCCAGGTATGGTGCTGATAAACAGGAGGGGATTAGTGACTGCAGGGCTGGCCCTCTACTCCAGCTAAGGTGTTTGCATGGATTGGAGATGGAAGGCTGGATCAGTGACCATTGCTAGTGTGCTGAAGGGATCAGCTTGTTTTGTTCAGTGTGTAAAATGTAGTTACATAGCTCTACAGTCAGAGGGTTCTCTCAGGTTTTTTCAAACTGGGGGGCATTCTGGACCCAAATTTTTGTAGTTTGGCCGAAGCATGCTGAATTGAAACAAGGTCTTCGGAATGTTTTCTACTTGGTGTTTATCTTGGTTTTAAAAGCCCTACTGTGCAATCTGGAGAAATCTATATGGTTTTCTCTTGATGTTTTTTGTGAAATTATTTAAACAAAATATTTATAGAATATAAATATATACATATATATATATATATTTATATATTTGCTTATCGGCAAAAGATTTGCGATATTGGCATGCAAATCGCGCGTATCGGCCCGATACACTAGCTTGTGCATAGGGAGAACCCTGAGTCATAATATACATGTAAATTATGTAAGGGCTAGTGTCAATGGCATAAGTAGGGGGAGCGGCACAGGAGACGAGACTTAAGATCAATAAATAAACAATAAATAATAAATAATGATAAACAGTTTTTAAATAGCACTATCTATGGGCGTCTCAAAGCAGTATTACTAAATGTACCTCAACATCAGATTACCTTATAGGAACTAGTGGACGGCCTGAAAAGGGGCATACATGTACAAGTCATTGTAAAAATTTAAATGCAAACTTCAGTTTTAATTTGCAAGAGGTGTCCCTCTAGAGAAAATGGTGCACCCCCGTGTGCCTTCAAACAAATTACTGCTGACTTGTGTTTCATAGAAGATGCTGTGAATAGTTTGTGGTTCAATCTTTAGGAAATTAATACTAGACAATTTCCATTCAACTTCAGCTTATTTTCCACAGTATCATATATCAATTACAATTACGGGAGAATAATTGATTGGAAATGTTTAATGGAGATAAACCAATGAATGAATTTGGAAAATGGATTATACTGCTGAGGAGCCGCTTGTAATGCAACCTCGTTCCAAGGGGAAATCTATCTTGCTGTACCATTTATTCCAGCATGCCTTGCTCACTCATAACCCCTTATAAACTTTATAAAACAAATCTAAAAACTATCAACATAAATATTTCATATTTGAGAAAACAGCGATACAGGTGCTGTTACAATTATTTTTAAAGTGACTGAAGATTGGGCTCAGAGAGAGCCCCATTTTTTAAACTGCTTCATAATAATAACAGGCATCTTTTAAGTGGTTTTAAACGTTGTATCAAAACGCCTGACACTTTTACTTCTCCTAAAACATCCTTTAGAGTATGCAGCACCGGTTTGCTAATCATTCACATGGACAATCTCTACTCTCACAGATACCCATTTACTCCTGGGTAATGAGAAGCAAGAATAGTTAAGTGTCTTGCCCAAATACACAAGTGTCATGACCGGGATTCAAACCCACACTCTGATGACTCAGCAATTAAAGCTTGAGTTCGATGCTCAAGACTATGTACTTTGCATACTTGCTTACTCTAAACAGAATGATTTGAAATTCAAGTAAAATCATGTGGTATTCTAGCTGGTGACCAGTACCCAACTTGACCATGCTATTAAGGAAACAAATGCTTAAAGCAGTTCTATAAAACTAGTTGAAGAGGTCAAGATTAGGTGACCTCCCCCCCCTCCTACATGCTCTTGAGACAGCCAGTTTTACCCAGGGTACCTAAGCTTACCTCAAGGTCCATAAGGATTGCATTATGTTATCTCAGCTTGACCTACTAACAATAGTCCAAATGTAATGAGGCTTGATTCCCTTGTACTGGCAAGTTGTGTTTATTTTACCAGACCCTTTTCTTACAAGCCAGTGAGAGCACTTGGAGGCCAAATTTTGTAATGGTCAGAAAGAAATTTGCCTATGACAAGAGACAGAATAAAGTCAACCACTTTTCTAGCGTCTTGTTATGAGTTTTTCCGGTGGTTGTAAGTTTTGTTTCGCGTTTGCAGTACAGATGTTCAGCATACATTTTTTCTAGATTGTGGTTGGAAATAATGAATTATTTTGAAACAAAGTTTGGAACTACGTTGTTAATGTTCATGATAATTACCCAAATTTCACTTTTTTAAATTGATTGGGTTGAAATTTGGGGTTTTGCCAGTGCTTCAGCATTAATTATTTTTTACAAACATTTCAGTAGACTTTTTTGGTCAATTTATAATATTCCGCCTTCTTGAAACTAAGCTTAACCGAGCCAACAACTAGATTACGGTTTGGTCGGAACAGGTACCTCGCACGGCACAACCGTACTCACAAAACACCCTTAACCAAAGACTGAAACTTAAACATGATTCTGGACAGGGTTGGCCAAAACGCACCCTTTGGGGATTTGTTAAAGGTGGTCCAACCATGGTACAACCATAGAGAAAGGACCACGGAGGTACAACCAACCCAAAATGCAGAAGTTGGTCTCCCTGATAAGGAGGAGTGGCATAGGGCCTTGGTCCAAAGTGTACAACAAAATGACTTTAAACCGATTGAATTACACATGCTTATCTGAAAAGGTATTTTGTGGCAAAAAGATAAATATGCTATGTATAAAGTGGGAGCTAGGTAGCATGGGATCAAGGTTGATAGGAGTCAAAAAAAGGTCAGGGAGGGGTCAGGGAAAACTGGGGTAGGTGTGTTGAGAACCCCTGGCTTGTTTCGGTTACCCTTGAACTGCCGGAGGGCTTGAAACTAGAGGGTCTTTGAAGAATAGGGTCATGGACCTTCAGTGTACTATGGCATACCTTGAAGGCTCCCTGTGTACTTTCTAATCATTATAACAGTAGTAATACATGAAGAGGGGCCAGACTGGTTGCAGGTCCAGCCTCATTAGGGTTTCATAGGTTCATGTGTTTTTACTGGTTTTAAATAGCTGAGGATTTATTTTAGTAAGCAACCTGCATACTTATGGGACTCAAATTGGTGGGAAAATCAACAAGATCACAAGGCTTTTTCTAGCTCAAAATTTATATTGGACCAGCAGTGATTCTTCCCTTACGCAGTTTGTGTAGGCCCTATAACCTTGGTGTGTACCTCTCTAGCCAAGGAGGATCATGAGCACCATGATGGCGGGCCCTGATAACTTTTCATGATGTTTGTACAATTACTTTAAACCAATGGACCCCTAAAACGATTTTGAAAAAAGAAAGACAAATTTGAAAATGTTAATACATTGATTATTCTGAATGGCTTCCATGAAAGTTTGAAAAACTAAGTTAACATTTAAACCTGAATCTTATCAAAATTCAGTATTGATAGTCTATACAGGTAAAAAACTAAGTTTTTTGAAATTTTTCTTGTATGGAATTACGAATATCTTGGATTTTGCTTTCAAAGAATATGACAGCTGGACAAACCAAACATTTTCAGGGAAAAGGTTTTGGATCGTTCAGTTCATACTCTGTTGACTCAGCATTTTTGTTGTTGTTTGACTTACACATTCATTTACAGCAGCTTCCTCCATGTAGAGAAAACGTTGAAACATTGTCACCTTCCTCAGAATGGAATTAAAGGGATGGGTCCTGGAGTGATAACGGTTTGGGGAGGGGGGGGGTGGAGTTCCTGATAAGCTGACCTTAAGCTTGTAGAGTTGTGTCCAGGAGGTGTTGATGATATTGTGTCCCCCTTAGGTCTAACTTGTTTGTGACTATTGCTGACTGGTTGACAGGGGATTGTTTCCCTTCTCTTTGAGGATTTTCATCTTTGAAGAGGCACAGTTCCCCCACTTTTTTGGGGGGGGGGGGTGAGTCCAGAAGTCTTTTAATTTTTAATTAAATAGATAAACTAAAAACATACTGGATTGTAAAAAACAATGTCTTCAAAATATTTTCTTGTTCAATAGACCCGCTGAATAGTTCTCTTCTTGGCTTTGTAAATTAAACAAGGATTAAGCCAGGATGTTCATCCTCAAAGAGCCACAAATAGTAAACTAAAACCAGAATGGAAAACAACAAAAAATAATCAAAATATTTTCTTGTTCAATAATTCAGACCTTATTCTGTGTTCTTGTAAGGGCAAGGCAGATTTTCCTCAAATAGGGAGTTCTACATTTCTACTGGAAAATTTCAAGGGGCATAAAGGCAATGACCAGTGGCATGGAGGCAATATGGACACCGAACCAAACAGTGCACCCTTAACAGTTTACACAGGAGAAGCAATTTTACCAAAACGCAGTCAACTAAAGAAAATCATATTACATCTCAGCACAGCTTTTGTCACCTTGAAATGGCTGACATAAGTGTGACGTACATTTAAGAGCCTTGCCATAAACACAGTGAAATATAGCCACAGAGGAACCTAAACAACCAGGGTCATGCAAAGGGCGCTGCTTGATGACTGAACAATTATCAAGCCTTTTCCTATGATACACTGCGAAAATGGCCTCTCCTGGGCAAACTGTTGAGGGCACACTGATTTGTGAATCGCTGGTATAGTTTACTGTATGTTGCCTCCTTGAAGTTCGGTCTGGGAGGGTATATCTCTTTTGAAGACAGTTGTTTACTTTTGCCCTTCCCGGATGGCCTCTGCTTGTAATATTGTTTTGTCCAAAGGATTACAATAAAATTAATAAAACAAAGTGTATTTTTAAAACCATTCAAGCAGACCCGAACTACACCTACTGTACAAAAATGGGGTCGCTTGGTTTATGTTTTGGGTTCTGACAGTCATATTTTGAGTGGTGGAAGTGATTGTGTTATGAGTCATTAGACAAAATCAGGAACATGGAGGAAGTTCTTCAAACTGTGGGTCAGAGCTTGTTGGACTGCCTGCATGAGGAAGAACGTTTCCTTGTCTTCTACTTTTGTGTCGACTGGTCCGGTCAGGTTCAAGAGTTTATTGAGACTAAGTGGAGATTGGCTGAGCTGCCTGCATGAGGAAGAACGCTTCCTTGTCTTCTACTTTTGTGTCGACTGGTCCGGTCAGGTTCAAGAGTTTATTGAGACTAAGTGGAGATTGGCTGAGCTGCCTGCATAAGGAAGAACGCTTCCTTGTCTTTTACTTTTGTGTCAACTGGTCCGGTCAGGTTCAAGAGTTTATTGAGACTAAGTGGAGATTGGCTGAGCTGCCTGCATGAGGAAGAACGCTTCCTTGTCTTCTACTTTTGTGTCGACTGGTCCGGTCAGGTTCAAGAGTTTATTGAGACTAAGTGGAGATTGGCTGAGCTGCCTGCATGAGGAAGAACGTTTCCTTGTCTTCTACTTTTGTGTCGACTGGTCCGGTCAGGTTCAAGAGTTTATTGAGCTGATAGGAATGCTTAAAGACACAGTTCAGGATTGATAACTATCCAATACATGTAATAATTACATCAGGGATAAAGAATAATATTTTGGTTTTACACTTACATTGATGTATGTAATAATAGTGGGATTGCAGGTCTGGAATTTCATCTTTGAGAGGGCAAGGCCATTTTCAGTTTGCAAAGGGCAATACCCTTGGAAAATGTTAAAGTCTATGGGAAACATTTAAAGGGGCACCAAGGCCAAGAACAAGGGCAACAGAGGCGTGCAATTTCAGGCCTTGGATTGGAGCTATTCTAGACCACTGAGTGTGTCCGGTGACAAGAGGCCAGTTGGAATCCTGTAATAAGCAGCAGGCAGCGCAACAGTTTAATAGATAATAATTGCATCAGTTTGAAGGAAAACCAAACCTCCATTAGCCAGTCGGCTTCACTCACAAATGTCTTACGATCATGAAAAGATTTTGATTAGCTTCAATCTGAAAGCTCACTAATTATAAATATCATACCAGTCTTGCATCAATATCGCGAGAACAGCAGCAGTCTCACGAGAACAGCAGCAGTCTTGCTAGAACGTCAGCAGTCTCGTGAGAACAGCAGCAGTCTCGTGAGAACAGCAGCAGTCTCACGAGAACAGCAGCAGTCTCCCGAAAGCAGCAGCAGTTTCACGATAACAGCAGCAGTCTCGCTAGAACAGCAGCAGTCTCCCGAAAGCAGCAGCAGTCTCACGATAACAGCAGCAGTCTCATGAGAACAGCAGCAGTCTCAAGAGAACAGCAGCAGTCTCCCGAAAGCAGCAGCAGTCTCACGATAACAGCAGCAGTCTCGCTAGAACAGCAGCAGTCTCGCTAGAACAGCAGTAGTCTCGTGAGAACAGCAGCAGTCTCGCGAGAACAGCAGCAGTCTCACAAGAACAGCAGCAGTCTCCCGAAAGCAGCAGCAGTCTCCCGAAAGCAGCAGCATTATTGCAAATCACATGAGAGCCGTTATGCTTAAGTGTCAATCATTTAGCAACTTGTCCACATGTCTAACCATTGATGTACCATTCCTTTATTAAGCTATATTCTTGTATACACTGTTACTATATACACAATGTAGACTAGTGGTAGGAAGTCGTACTGAAATGTGGTGGGAAATAATACCGGTGTCAAACTGTGGGCTTCCACTGGGCCGGCACAATGCACCATTATTCTGAGCAAATTGCGGGGTAAACTTTGATAACCACTGGAATTATTTCCTGCAGGGAGCGACTATAAAATCATGTGAAAGTTTGTACCATCCTTTTTGGCCCCTGGTATTGTTTGGTTTGTGGTTTGTTTGGTTCCACAATTGAATGTCTTTGGTTATTAAGTTTTGAAGCGGAAATGCTTGTAAGATTGGCAGTCTTTTATATGGCTGCAGGATGGTCGGTACGTACTGTGGATGTTAAATTTTATTTCACATGGGCCTTCTGGTGTTCATCAAATAATTCTGATTTTATAATAAGTAAATGTCTACCAGTAATTAGTCAGGATTTTTGTTTCCTGGTTTCAGGATTGTTTTTCTTTCCATTTGCCTTGTTTTCTTGGCACAAACTTACAAACTAGAGAATATTATTTGTGTTTACTTATACACCAATGAGTATTAAGCTCTGCCTACTCAGTACTCTCTCGAGTCCCATGAAAACAATTCCACAGGAATATTAGCCGGGCGGGAACCGAACCCACATCCCGCTACTCCAGAGCACAGTCCCACCACCAGACTACAGAGCCTGCACATAGCAGCCAGAGGCAAACCAAACCCTTTATTTTAGCAGTGGGTACTGCAATGATTTTCAAATAGATTCGAACATGTCAGCTAAGTTTAAACCCCATGGTTGCTGTAGTGAGTTATGCTGTGACTGATCAGCGAGCTCAACAATATCCCTGCCATTTCTTGGGCAGAGATAACAAATACGATGTAGTTATTAAACAAATTTCTCCATTTCTTTGTCTTTGATTGATGTTTAATTTGTGTTCTTTTGACATTAACAGTTTCTGTATTTTTTGTTTAATTCTTTGCAGTCATGGAACGGAGAATGAATATGAAGTAACAGATTTAAAACCAGCAACAGATTATCAACTCAGGTAATGCAATATTTTGATTCAAGGGTTAACCTTTGGGCTATCTAAAGTGGTCACCTCTTTCATGGTCAGACAGAGAGTACAATTGTGGGGGGGGGGGGGGGGGTTGGAGGCTGTGTAAGACTTAAAGGTGTTTTTATTGATATATCTACAGTAGAATAAATGGGGGAGACTTGACAATTGGGGGCAAATTTACTGAAAAATCTAGCAGGCAAGTCAGTTGATTATTCTTTTTGGATTTGTGGGGTTATGAATATTATATTAACCCTATCTCCCTGGGTGATATGCCCAGACTCTTCCTCATTCTAACAAAATCCAACACCATATGGTATTCAACACCCAAACTGTTGGACTCTGATTGTGGTGGTATTCCTAATCCCATGAGCGATTTACTATGATCCTTCCTCACTCTAACAAAATCCAACACCAAATGGTACTCAACACCTAAACTGTTAGACTCTGATTGTGGTGGTATTCCTAATCTCATGAGCGATTTACTATGATCCTTCCTCACTCTAACAAAATCCAACACCAAATGGTACTCAACACCCAAACTGTTGGACTCTGATTGTGGTGGTATGCCTGATCCCACTGAAAGCTTTAATCAGTTTACTAACGCAGTCCTCAGTCCAACAGAATCAAATAAACAAAAAGTTTGATTTTGATGGGTTGGGGTGACTGAGGGTTGCACATTAATAACAAAATATGTGGGAGGGAGATCTTATTGTCCCCTTACATGCCCACTGTGCCTTGTTAATTATTTTGGGAGTCAACTGGCAAGCGTGTAAATGCCATGCCGTCTAAAAGTCGCACCACATTGTGATAACACACAGGAACATTGACTGCCAAAATGGCGCAACCAAGATTATTTTGATGATGAAGGCGTCAGGTGAATTGGGTCAATAAGTGAACTTACCGCTGTATGACCTTAAAAAAGTTTAAATTTTTTATTGACCCCTTACTTTAAAAATAAAGCCTGGAGAACCGTGAGCTATCAACCAAAAGTGCCAGCATGTTAAAAAATTTGCCGCAATTTTGTTTGTTCTACCTAAATGTGCAGAAGTTCTATTGCAAAAATACAAAAATAATTCTTCAAAAGAGCTGACTGAATTTGTTATCAGTTATTATTGTTACATTTAATATTTCTGATTGTTAATCCACATTTAGATAGTATCTAAGTGGCTCTTACAATGGAGATGAACAGATTATTGTACACAATTATTTTGTTGGCAGTAATTGTTAAACCACATGTAGGATGCCAATTTCAGTAGCTATTGTGATGAATGGACCGTGTGATTTAGTTTACAGAACCATTCCCCATATAGGTTGGTTCTAGGCTTTTAAGGGCAAGTTGCTATCTGGATATCAGGTGTCCATAGATGCTGGACACCCACACACCCCTCTGGCTAACACTAACCCCAGGGCAAGTTGCTATCTGAAATCAATCCAATCAATTCAATCAATTGAATTAATTGAATTGATTTCAGATAGCAACTTGCAATTGAATTAATTAAATTGATTCCAAATAGCAACTTGCAATTGAATTAATTGAATTGATTCCAGAAAGCAAGTTGCTCTGGGGTTAGTGTTGCTGGTTAGTTGCTGGATGCTGGCCAACACTAACCCTAGGGCAAGTTGCTATCTGGAATCCGGATGCCCACACACCCCTTTTGCTAACACTAACCCCTTTCACACTGGACAAATACCTCAGGAATTTCCTGGGTTGACTTTGTCACTCTTGATTTGTTAACCCTGGCAAATTCCTGGGAAATGCATTGAGCTACCCCGAGTTGAGAGTAGGGTCAAGTGAGATAACCCTGGGGTTAGCATTATGAGTTTTCAGCTGTTCCTGGGAAAAAATGTTAAGTTTGAAATGGACATTTCCCAGGTATTTCCCAGGGTTTTGTATCCTGTGAATTATCTCTGTAGTGTGAACATGGGCTTATGTTACAGGCATGTGTATTGTAAAAAGAATATTGCCGGCGTGTTTGTCGGTTTAAACCAATACAATTCAACGTTTGGCGTCATTGGATGGATTAAGGGAAAAAACAAATGTGTTTTTGAATCACTGGTGCAAATCCTTGACGTCATTTACAGTACTTTGTGTTCACTTTCCCAGCAGGCATAGAACAGCCCCGATAGAGATTATGATAAGAAGTACATTACACTTTGAATAATTTATATCGATGGTTTATCAAGTACATGATAAATTGAGTAGAAGATACTTGGATAATGTTCTTCAGTTCCAGTTCAATGAACACAACCTTTTTGATGATTAGTTTAATTAACTGATATCTTCATGTCTTCATCTTACAGTGTGTGTGCAATATTGGACAATGTAAAGGGCGCCCTCTCTCAGCCTGCCATATTTGAGACAAGGGGTTGCCCGCCGGATGCCCCACTCGTACCCCGGCTGACTAATCGCACCAAGAACCTTCTGTATTTGCGGTGGAATTCTCCCCTTCCCAATGGGGCCAGAATCCATAGCTTCCTCCTACAGTGTGACAAGGTAATTTGGACGGGGGATTGTAGGGGTTTAAAGAGGGTGGAGTCGAAATGGAAAGGGAGAAAGGGTGGTGTTAACGAAAGGGGAAAGCACACATTAATTTGATGTCAGTGGATGGGAAGAAAGGCTTGTGCTGATGGAAGGAAATTAAGGAGCAGGTTTAGTGTAAATGATATGGAAAGGCATAAAGGGAAAAGTAACATGTAGATGTTTGCCTCAAGATAGGGGGAAAAAGATGGGACATCCAAGTACTTCTGCATGAAAAATTGCTATGTTGAACTTCTCAAATATGGCACAGCTTTGGTAACACTAGTTTCGAAATCATCAAACAAAAAGTTTACATCTGTTGCTATTATAAATACCAATCTCTTGTGACAAGAGTAAAATTGCAAGAAGCGCTCTTTTCTTTGCAAAAACCCCCCCTCAAAACTAAAACAAAATTTAATTATAAGAACAGAAGCAAGGTTTGATTCTTTGGGATACCGCGTTAGTAACTTCAGAAATTATGTAGTTCATGAAAATTGTTGGATTGACATTTACTCAAGTCACTTTTAAGAAATCAGTTTTCTTCATGACTGAGTTAAATGTTGGAGTTATAAGATGTCAAGGTCTTCATTGGTCAGCAACCTAGCAACACTCTAAGCTTCTCCGTATCAGTATTCCAACCACTCCACTTAAACTACATTCATCGTTCCTTCCTTGCCTCCCTGTACTGTCTCACATCACATCCATGTTGAACCCAGACTCCGACATTCCGGCCATTCTTGGAGTCCGGGCTACCAGTGAGCTGTGAAAGTCCTGCGAGTGCCAGGAATTCTTGCGGTTAATGGAGGTGTTATTCAACCCCATTAAAAACTCTTTTCTCTGAACACTTGGTAACGACCAACACCCTATGTGATTTACTGCTGGGCAGGTGTAATTGGCACTCGGTATTGAATTCACATGCAGCATACATGAATAATTGCTAATTAAATAAACAAAACTCACATTGACTAATTCAAACCAAGTTTGATCGTTTTCTAGACAAATTTGATCCGGACAATAAGAAAATAATTTTAAAAAATCAATAAGAAAACTTATGTGAAATTTCTGCGTTTTTATTTCCCTGTTCTCCGTTTTTTCTTATGGCTCTATATTTTCCCGACCCACCGTGACTACTATCTAGACTCTGTGTTTTATGTCCAAACAGTACACACTTCTTGCACACAGAGAACATGGCATCAGGCTGCACATCATTAAGATTGCATCATGATTTTGGCATGTGAGTCTGGGACTAAACCTGGTAAATAGTGGAAAACTCGTCCGTGTTTGAAAATGGGGCTATAAACTAGTTTTAAAAAAAGCAGCTTTGACTAAAGCTATGGCTGTTGCTAGAGGTGATGCAAAGGGCAGCATATGCTTCAATGCTTGATGATGTGCTGATCCAGCCGTAGTTGTTGTCATAGCCGCTAATTTGGTTCAAGCCGCAAGTCTGAAAATTGGAAATGAGTTTATGAATGGTCGACTTGTCTCAATTTGAGTTGGTTAATGGTAGGTCGAGTTATTGTGTTTAGGGACATTTATGTTGAATAATAATGAAGCAGAAGTCCTACAGGATAAAATATGGCAACCAGCGATTGCAATTAAGTGGCCATTAGACCTCAAATATGAAGGTAAAAATGGTGTCTATCCAAGCTACCATGCTGTTATGGCGTCGTGCTCTACACACACTCCACCCACACTCCGCCCACACTCCACCCAAGCTATTCAACCAAAAGATTTCTGATTTTTGTTTTCCTCTGCCCACTCACATGCCTGCTTTTCACTTACATATATGATAATAATAGTGGCTTCTTATATAGCGCACATATCCATCACTCAGTGACGCTCAAGGCGCTTTAACGGTTATTATTTTCCTGCAAGGTATTGTGGAGCTACGTTTTTGAAGTATGAGACCAAGTCCTTTACATAGCACCATGTAATGGTTAACAAGGTGCTGTGGCGCAATATGCTGCCGATCAAACCAGGAACACCGGGGCGAACCCCTTCTCTTTTCGATAAGTGCAGTAGGTTCTTTTACGTGCATTACACAACACACTGGACCAACAGCTTTACGTCCCATCCGAAGGAAGTAGCAATAATGATTAAGTGTCTTGCTTAAGGACACAAGTGTCACGGCAGGGACTCAAACCCACACTCTGCTGAACAGAAACACCAGAGCTTGAGTCCGGTGCTCTTATCCGCTCTGCCACGACACGCCATAATGATGTCGAAAATTAATCACAGGAGCAGCCCAGGAAAACATTACCAAACCGGAGATTCCTTAAAAGGCAATTTTTCATTCAGTTAATATTAATTATTATAGTAGTACACAACTTATGCAGTGCTGAAATTCATGGGATTAAAGTCACCCACAGAAATTGTGTACATAGTCGATGGGAAAAACTGTAATATCAAATTGAGCATGCACAGTGACATTTTGAAGTATCTAACTCCTACATAAATATGACATTTGGTTATTGTGTCTTTTGTATTTGTCAGGGGAGTGGCTCTGGAAGTTTTGTTGATGTTTACGAGGGGCCAGAGAAGACATACAGAGTAACCAAATTACAGCCAGAAACCTTGTACAGATTCCGTTTACAAGCCATCAATGACTACGGGGCGAGGTAAGAACCAAAGTGTCAGTGGTTTGTATTCATTGTGTCTAGATGTACATCATTAGCCACTAAGACAATTCAGATTGCACACATGTGCAGCTTTCCTTTCTACTCAAACTTACTACATGGTTTTTAGCATTCTCCAAAAAAGATGACCAGAGTATACTGGCAGTGATCTAGCTTTAGCCACCTGCAACGATCTAGCCATAGCAACCTACAATGATCTAGCCAAATCACCTACAGTGATCTAGCAATAGCCACCTGCAATGATCTAGACAAAGCCACTTGCAGGGATCTAGCCATAGCCACTTGCAGTGATCTAGCCAAATCATCTGCAGTGATCTAGCCATAGCCACTTAAAGTGATCTAGCTACAGCCACTTATTGTCATCTAGCCACAGCCACCACCCATTCAGACACTTACCACATGTACAAACTTGCTGCTATTCTATTTTTCATAGTGACTACAGTCCAGAGGCTAGCTTCACAACATCGGGCAGTGCCCCCAACCAACCCGATGTACCATCACTACGGGAAGCCACAGCTCACAGCTTACATGTAGAATGGGACAAGAGTACCGGGGATATCAATGGGTATACATTGGAGATGGACGATGAGATGAAGGTGGGTACCGGTGAAATAAGAACGATACTTGATGAATGAAAAAGAAGAATTACTCTAGTTCGAAAATGTACACCCAATTTATGCCTGCAAGTCTGACGGAAATGAAAGAACTTCGAAGTGTCCATCCAGTAATTTCATCAACTGATATTACCTGGTTTTCTGGCTCACAAATTGTGAAATTCTTTTGATTTTTTTTTTTTTTTTACAAGTAACTGAACAGATTTTGAAGTTCTTAAATTTAATTTGCTTGATAAATACTAGATTTATTTGTAAATTTCATTTGTCAACTCGAAAAATCTTGGCTCTCGTAGTTTGTATGGACATTTTTAGTCGATAATTGATTTTATTGCATGGTTTTTCTACAGGATAAAGATAAGGGACCAGTCTTGCTGTTGATAACTTTGTTAAATTTGATTTGTTTCTGATTTGTTTTTGGTTGTTTTCTGGACAGAGGTATGGCTTCCAAGTTGTATATCGAGGGGAGGAAACTAATCACCAATGCAAAAACCTTGCCAGGAATTCAGAGTATAAATTCAGGGTAAGTTTGGGGTATCGGAAGAGGAGATTGGAATAGCGGGGTTGCAGTAGATTCCCTTGTCTAGTTCTACATCGCTGAGGCCAAAAAGTGTTCGACTGAGGACTGCACTAGTAAACTCATGGAATCAGGCATACCACCATAATCAGAGTCCAACAGTTTGGGTGTGAGTTACTGAATGGTGTTGGACTGAGGACTGCACTAGTAAACTGATTATGCTTCACATGGAATCAGGCATACCACCATAATCAGAGTCCAACAGTTTGGGTGTTGAGTTACTTTATGGTGTTGGACTGAAGACTGCACTAGTAAACTGATCATGCTTTACATGGAATCAGGCATACCACCATAATCAGAGTCCAACAGTTTGGGTGTTGAGTTACTTTATGGTGTTGGACTGAGGACTGCACTAGTAAACTGATCATGCTTTACATGGAATCAGGCATACCACCATAATCAGAGTCCAACAGTTTGGGTGTGAGTTACTGAATTGTGTTGGACTGAGGACTGCACTAGTAAACTGATCATGCTTTACATGGGATCAGGCATACCACCATAATCAGAGTCCAACAGTTTGGGTGTGAGTTACTTTATGGTGTTGGACTGAGGACTGCACTAGTAAACTGATCATGCTTCACATGGGATCAGGCATACCACCATAATCAGAGTCCAACAGTTTGGGTGTTGAGTTACTGAATGGTGTTGGACTGAGGACTGCACTAGTAAACTGATCATGCTTCACATGGGATCAGGCATACCACCATAATCAGAGTCCAACAGTTTGGGTGTTGAGTTACTGAATGGTGTTGGACTGAGGACTGCACTAGTAAACTGATCATGCTTCACATGGGATCAGGCATACCACCATAATCAGAGTCCAACAGTTTGGGTGTGAGTTACTTTATGGTGTTGGACTGAGGACTGCACTAGTAAACTGATCATGCTTTACATGGGATCAGGCATACCACCATAATCAGAGTCCAACAGTTTGGGTGGTGTTGGACTGAGGACTGCACTAGTAAACTGATCATGCTTCACATGGGATCCCAACAGTTTGGGTGTTGAGTCAATACCTAATGGTGTTGGATTTTGTTTAAAGTGAGGAAGGATCTTAGTGAATCACTTGAGGAAGATAGGGTTAAATATCTCCTGTAAAAAAGCAGACAAAATATCTGCGGAAATACTTGTTGACATGTTAAAATGATGAAGACGTATTAGGAGGATGTACGGTCCCGTCCTGCACTTGAACTGTTTCAATCCATTAGAACTATCCGGATGACAGGTTCATTCCTCACTTCATAAATGATATACAAAGATTGGTTAATCAAGAGCTCTTTGTTCAAGGTCAAATTTCTCTTGTAAAACTTGAGGGAATGTGCAAACCCGGTGCAGCTATGTCACATATCATCAACGTGCTTCCAGTAGGATTCTTCATGCCTGCAATTTGTCAGGATTTTTCCAGATTTCAGGATTGATCAATGATATCCTCGTGGACTCAGATTTTCTTGAAAGATGCAAACTCGCCATCACAGGGATAACACTCTGCCCCTGTTATGATCAAACCTTCAGGTGTTCATTTGAAATGATGTAGAAACTTGGATATCATGGAAAATGTAACCTGCTGTAAATTCATCTCAACAGTTGAGAAAACTGTTGGCTGATTTTGAAGATTGTTCATTTTTGTACAGTCACATTCTTGTTTCTTATGATAACATTGTAGTTAAAACGAGCACACAAGCTTCAGTGATGACAATAGAATAACTGTTTGATTTGTTTCCTCTTTAGTTAAGTGCCTTCAATGAAGAGGGAAAGAGTATATGGAGTGGAGTAGTGGCCTTTCGTACGCTGCCTGACACGCCAAGAGCGCCTTGCAAGCTGTCACTCAAGGGCAAGGTACACTCCACAGGCTTTAAAGTTTCATGGGGTAAGTCTGCTTAAATTTGGTTTTCTACATGTATATTCTCTATAGGCTCCACACAAAGTGGCTCCAACAATTTTACCAGAAGCCAGCAGGACGTCACAAGATCAAACAGTGTTCTCATTGAGTTCAAAGGAGGAACAATCATTGGTGCGAACATGCGTTTTTACTAAAAACCACTCGATTCATAGTTCCCAGGCATTCCTTAGGACTGAAACTGATGCAAAGCCTACAGTCTGTGCCAAATATATGTAAAAGACAAGTACAAAGATCATGTTTTTACAAAAACTAGCTCAGTGCATTTCCTTTGCGTTTTCTTGTAAGTGTTGGAGCCAGTTTGTGTGAAGTTGGCGTAATGTACTGTGTAATTATAGTATACTTATGAACAGGGCCCAATTTTGCTTACAAATCTCCTGCTAAGAAAAACTAATCAGGAAACGAGTCAAAGGCGGTACGTTTGATATGGTATTTTTTGGCCGGTAACCGTACTCTAGTAAGCAAAATTATTTTGTGCTAAGCTACTTTTAATGTTTATGCAGCTCTATGAAAAAGGGCCCTGCAAGGTGCTCAAGCAGTCTACCATTAGTTATCTTCTTTAACTTAACTCTGATTTCCACTCTTGTTTTTTCTCTACCAACAGATCCGCCAAAAGACACCGGGGGTTCAGATATTATGTCGTACAGTTTAGAAATGAGCAACAATGGAGCAAGTAAGTTCAGGAATTGTCTCAAACTCTTGTTGTTTTGGGGTTTTGTTTTAGTTCAAGACAACATACAGGATTGGTAAGCATCTAAAAAGTGTTGATCAGTTTCAATGTGAAAGCTTATAAAGGTCATATGAGTACCAATGCTCCAGAGAATGTTTTTCATAATAGCCTGTCATTTTGACCCAAGCAGAGCCTTGCCCAAAGGCCAAATGACAACACAACATGACATACTTATACCAGATTATTAGCATTACAGGAGCAGTTAGGTTGAGAAAGGAGTGAAAATAAATGAGCAGCATACAGTCAGAAGAAGCAAGAAAAAGTAATCAGAACTGCAGAATTTCCTCTTCTGTAAACAATGACATGCCTTCCCCCTCAGTTTCCATTTTGTGTTTAAAAAGTGGAAGAATTGTCGCGATTGTATATTTGACTGATATTTTTTGTTGGTGTCTTTTTTTATCAGATGATCCGTTTGTATCAATGTATGAAGGCTTAGAGAAAGAGCACAACTTGGAAAACCTTGAGCCAGGTCATACCTACAAGCTACGAGTCCAATGTTCAAGCAGAGGGGGTTGTAGCCAGGTAAGTTCTGTTTATTTCAAAGGAAATATCATTTTTATAGCATCTTTAACCCTTTACAGTTAATTTCTGTATAATTGCTGATATTTTGCTCACTTTTTAGGGGGAGGGGGTTATAAATGGCTGGAAAAATAACACAAAACAGGCATTTTGTTTTGTTTTAGAGTTGTTTAAAGAATGTTAGCATATGCAACGGTGGAAAATGTCAATTCAGGACATGGCCTTTATTCATTCCTTTTCGGCTGAGTGGAAGTAGGACGAGTCATGGGGCTTGGCTTGTGGCTGCTATGGGCACGAGCTAAGGTCTCTAAACGGTGAAATGTCTGCACGTACCTAGTCTGTACACCATTCGTAAACTATTCACCAATACATTCTTGTTTACGTCATAATACGTTTTCTTACTGGTTACATTAGGGGCTTACTTCATAGAGCTGCTGATGCACAAAATGATTTCAATATATTTGGTTTGCGGTAACACCATGTGTGTATCTACTTGCCAGGTAGAGTTTGTTCTTAGAGAACTGTCTTGCTTAATTCTACTACCGCGGAGTAGATTGTTCGGGTGTTCAGGAGACTTCTCAGTTCTGAAAAGAACTGTCCTGTTTATTAACTATTACCTGGGCGGAAGGTATAGAAATAGGCTGGGACTACTACTTTAGCTTATAGGATCGTAATTAACTGTACTACCGCGGAGTCAGTTCTTGGATTGGTCTCAACGTTTTGACTAGCTTGCTCTAGTCATCGTCAGGAGACTGAAAATGATTTCACTTACCAGAAAAGGTCACCAACCGAAATATTATGTCAACTATACTGTTTTTGACTGGTTCCCCCGCTTATTTGTCCTTCGCAAGATCTTATTAACTTTTCTATTCTACCAGATTTATGAAATGATGCAATTCTTTCCTCTACAGTTTTCCGACGTTTGTAGTGTGACAACGTTGCCAGTTTGTCCAGGGCAGTGTATACCTCCAAGGTTACATGGGAAACCACGGGCAACCTCTGTCAATCTTAGATGGAGTAAGTTCAGAATCAATCTTCAGTTATATGTCTTGTTGTTATTTGTTTATTGTAAACAAGGACTAATCCATAGCAGCTACCTCCACTACTTGATCCTCAAGCATGTCCCCCTGCAGTTATTGAGCAGGCGTATCACACCACAAACACCACCTCCAAAATGCACAACCTGACCATCATAGCAGTGGCGTCAGCTTGTTAACTTTAACCCATATCCGCCTGACTGGTCTCAGTACAAAAACACTACCAAGGCCGGACTTACACCAGTGACCACAGAGGTGAAATGCAGGATGAAAATACCACTAAACTAACCTGATCCCCTTATCAATATTTTGGCATGAGGTCAGGTATGTCATTGTATCAATAGTCCAAGCATTTGGATATCTTGTTACCATCTCGACTACTTCAATGGCTATACATGTAGAACAGCTCCAAGCAAGGAGTTACAGTAGTCAAGATCAATGTTTCAACCTCATTCTCAAATCAACTTGACTAATTCTCTCTCCCTCCTCCCCCTGTAAGGCACACCAGAGTACCACGGTGGCACAGCCCTCCAGGAGTTTGCCGTAGAATTGACAGCAGCTGACGACACACCCAAAGAAGTTCACCGGGCTGGTGCCTGCATCACAGAGTGTACTGTTAATGCCTTGCTACCCGGGAGACCATACAGCTTCCGGCTTAGGGCATTCAATAGAATTGGGGTGAGGCCATAGCTTGAAAATATTTAGTTTAAACACATCTAACTCTTGGTTTTTCCTGATTGTGTCAGATATTTTGTTTATGAAACTCTCCACCATTTTAAATGTTGTCTTGAACATTTAAACATTCATGTATGTTGAGAAGTCAACAAACTGTTGACAGCATATGTGACACCCCACAACAAAATCAGGAAGTTCTTGGCATCAAATGGCATTAAAAGTAAAGGCAAGTGAAACATCAGCCATGATATCAAAATGATTTGATGTCTGAAACTTTCTATACTTTGAGAAATATTTATCTTATTATCTTTTAGGCCCTAGTTAGGTGTTAGGTAGGAATAGGACCCTATGACCCTGCATTCTACAGTGGATGTCTTAAGCACTAGAAACAAATCCAATGAAAGGGTATTTCATTGCTAGCATTTTCAGTTCACACTAAGTTGATTTACAGTTGTCTCTTTTTTTTGCGGCTAGGGTGGACCCTTCTCGGAACCCCTCCAGGTCAACACAGCAGCCGGCCCACCGGACGCACCCACAGACCTCTCTGTAAATAGTCGCTCAACCAGTGTGGCGTACGTAGCATGGGAGAAGCCATGCTGTAATGGTGCGGAGGTGAATGAGTACCGCCTGGAGAGAGCATCAGAGAACGGCTCATTCTCAACAGTAAGTACTGTGGGAATTCTGATCTACAAAACAAAAAATGCATTACGTTTACATTCATTTCAACATAACTGTTCAAAACGGGTGATTCGCAATACAGTGCGCCTTTTACAGTTTACTCTGGAGAGGTAATTTTCCCGAATTAGAGGATTACCTCGCAACCCAGCGATGCAGAGGCAATTTGCTTGTTGATCCTATAAGTCCATTTCATTTTCCCTTCAATTCTATCCCCTTCATCAGGTTTACAATGGCTTCTCATCATTCTGTGAGCTGAAGTCTCTCCAGCCTGCCACCTTCTACTATCTCCGTGTCCAGGCCATCAACTCAGCCGGCCCAGGACCCTTCAGTGATGTGGCCACTTATGAGTCACCCCCCTCCTCCCCGGAAGCTGTTGCCTCCCTCCGTCTCCTCTCCTCCACCTCTGAGTCTCTACTGATCCGGTGGACAGAGCCCAACTGCTGCGGGTCGGAGATCCTGTCGTATAATATCGACATTGGCGAGAAGCCGATCATCTCCGTGCAGGGGAACGTCACAGAACATTGTCTAGAGATGTTACAACCAAACACCAAGTACAGGTGAGATTAATTCCCCTGTCAGGCTCATGTGTTATTCCACTGTTACTCATGGTACACTGATGACAGGTTTCGGAATCCAGTATTCTATTTAAATTTGGAAGAGATCCCTTGTGTCTGCCGCCATTGCCGAGGACAAGCAATGGAAATGCACATATGTGAAATGGCCACACAGACTTATAAGCCAATGAAAAGTCTTCCTTTGACCTCGGTGAGGGCGCTGTTTGAGTTGTTTGAGCTTGGGTTTTGGGTGGAGTCAAAACAAACAACCTTACTGAGTATTAAATTTGTATTACTCGTGTCATGGCTGAGTGGTCTAGTGCACAAGACTCGAGTTCCAGTGGCTAAGGCATCAGGATTTGGGTTTCGAATCCCAGTCATGTCATGACACTTATGTCCTGGAGCTAGACACTTAACTATAATTGCTTCTCTTCACCCAGGAGTAAATGGGTACCTGTGAGGGCAGAGATGGTTCATGTAATTGATTTAGCCTGATGTACTACATACTTGGCAGCACAGGCTGTACACTGAGATGGTTTAAGGAATGAAATTAATGGCCCAGTAACCAGGCCATAATTTTCATGCGCCATGATCTCCAAAATTTGCATATTCCGTTGCTACATAAAATGTTCATATTATTAGTGTTATTATTATTACTGCCTTTCCAGAATACGCATACAAGCGGTCAACAGTATAGGTGTGGGGCCGTACAGCGCCTCCCTCAAAGTCACCACCAAAGCGCTTCCCCCAGATCCACCACGCCTGGAGTGCACCCTCTATAGTCATCAGAGTCTCAAACTCAAATGGGGCGACAATGCCAAGTCACCTGTTGATGCTCGCATCCAGAATTACACCGTGGAGATGGAAGACAGGAAAGGAAGGTCTGTTTTTACCCTTATTTCTTCTGATTTCAATCTTTATGAAAATATTTAATAATTTAGTTTTTTAGAACTTTCTTCTAGATTATAGTGCTGCAATTAGGCAATGCGAGGAGAGAACATAACAAAGTTATAGAAGAATGTTACATATTGGAACAGAATGTTATTCTTGAGTGGTGTAGTAGTGTCCAGAGAATTGATCAGGCCTGCGGGTTAAGTCCAGAGCTTAAAAAAAAACAGTGTAGTGGGCTAGAAATTCACCTGATTCAAAAAAGCCTGTGGATTTTTGTTCACAGCACTCTGGAAAGTACTGAGTATACAGTGCTTAACGCACATCGGTATAGAGTAGAATGTAGACAATATTCTTTATCCCTGATGCAAATTAACATGTACCAGAACGTTATCCTTATTCTTTTCTTAATATACAGGTATTGCGTTGCGTATTGCGGTGCTAATGTCTCACACAAGGTGTCCAAGTTGAGCGAACAGACCTCTTACCGATTCCGCATCTTTGCCAGTAACGATGCCGGGGACGGCCCGTACTCTGAGAGTTACACATTTACAACGACCAAAGCCCCACCTCCATGTCTAAAAAGTGAGTTCGATCCATTCCTTTGCCCCATACTGTTTGATATCTTAAATCAGTTTATACTTGGCGCTATCTTGCTAAAGCCACTTGAAATTTACTGTGTCACAATAAGAAGACATCAGGAATTTTTACTTTGTGTGTACTGTTTACTGAAGTATGAATAGAGCCTTTAACAAGGGTGATTTGCTTGTGCAGTGTCCCAATAGGAAATTTAAATTGTTTCTGACTGGCACGCCTGAACAAAGATAATGACAAAATAGGGAGACCACCAACATCATTAGGGCTAGATAGCTCAGTTGGTTGAGCGCTGGCACGTTAATCCGGAGGTCCCAGGTTCCAATTCTGTTCTGGTAAAAATGTTTATGTTCACCCCAAAATTGAGTTAAAATTTACCTAGCCAGTTTCCTTTGTGGTTTATTACAAATCAGTACTATTACATGACGACTTTGTTTTTCTTTTTCGGCAGCTCCCAAAGTAAGCCTGATCAGTGAAGACTGCTGCGTTGTAGAGTGGCAAGCACTGGGAAATATTCAGAATGACGTTGTCATCTACCATTGCCAATGTCAGAGAGTCCGAGACAGTGAAATCAAACTGGTGAGAAACCCCTCCCAATTCTGACCCAAAGCTTTAAAAAGAACCCCTTAAAACCATGTGCTACAAGAGCCAATATTCAGGCAACATGTTTTAGGCAACCGGTTCCAGGCAATCCCAAAGACGAAAGGATTTCGTTTTTTCAAATTTTGCATAAATTACTCGGGGGGAAAGTAAAACAATTTTCAAAAAGTGTATCCTGTGCAACTGAAGTGTTCCTTTTGCTTTCAGTGGAGTTTAGTTGCTTCAAAGCTGCCTGTAAAACTTGTCACAAGTGACGAAGCCCTCACATTTACTCACAAGACTATATCTCTTACCTATTCATGCATTTAGTAAACTTCACTCTCCTTTGTCTTTGCAACAATTCACTACACATGCCCCAAGCACTGTCACATCCATTCTTTACCATCAGACCCCAGCCCAGGTCACCTCCCCAATCAGGCACTGTCACCCTGAGTTCGTGTTGACAATATTTTTCTTTCCCGTTGTCGCAGGTATACCGAGGGCCTGGCAGTAGTGTCATTGTACCCGACTTAATGCCAGGCACCGAGTACAGAGTCCGCACCTGTGCTATCCGTCTACTGGACGATGGCGGACCAGAGCTAGTAGGAACCTACAGTCCTTGGGAGAGCTTCCTGACGGCCAGTCTAGTCCCGGCGACCCCCATCATTACAGAGGACACCCAAGCTGACGAACCCACTGCTGAACCCAAGTCACTGGAGGATCAGACGTTCATTGCCATCTGCCTGGTAGCTTTCTTCTTCCTTGCCATTTTATCTGCATGGTTCATGGCTTGAACACTGAAGAGGAAAACTTATCTGATCCATGCTTGGACGCTGTGGATTTGTTGATTTGTTGTCTGTCAGGGGCCAAGCTGAAGTTTGTGCATGGATTTGGGCGCTTGGCGTTCCCTTCAAAGGGGGGGGGGTTGCATCAAACCTCTAGCTGGAAACCCAGGCCAGGAGCTTCCATCTGGAAAAAATGCTTAAATCTCCTTGTATGGGAACCTTGAGCAGAACTTCTGGCTGAAAATCTAGGCATTATCTCCTAGGCCTTTCTATGTGAAAGGATGTAAGTGTGGAAAATCATGCTGGAAACCCAATCATTAAGGAATGGCTTTTTCCTGCTAGGAATCCACTCTTGGAACTTCCAGCTAGGAAACACATACTCCAGGTGTGGAACTCCAGCTAGGAAACACATACTCTAGGTGTGGAACTCCAGCTAGGAAACACATACTCTAGGTGTGGAACTCCAGCTAGGAAACACATACTCTAGGTGTGGAACTCCAGCTAGGAAACACATACTCTAGGTGTGGAACTCCAGCTAGGAAACACATACTCTAGGTGTGGAACTCCAGCTAGGAAACACATACTCTAGGTGTGGAACTCCAGCTAGGAAACACATACTCTAGGTGTGGAACTCCGGCTAGGAAACACATACTCTAGGTGTGGAACTCCAGCTAGGAAACACATACTCTAGGTGTGGAACTCCAGCTAGGAAACACATACTCTAGGTGTGGAACTCCAGCTAGGAAACACATACTCTAGGTGTGGAACTCCGGCTAGGAAACACATACTCTAGGTGTGGAACTCCGGCTAGGAAACACATACTCTAGGTGTGGAACTCCAGCTAGGGAACACATACTCTAGGTGTGGAACTCCAGCTAGGGAACACATACTCTAGGTGTGGAACTCCAGCTAGGAAACACATACTCTAGGTGTGGAACTCCAGCTAGGAAACACATACTCTAGGTGTGGAACTCCGGCTAGGAAACACATACTCTAGGTGTGGAACTCCGGCTAGGAAACACATACTCTAGGTGTGGAACTCCAGCTAGGGAACACATACTCTAGGTGTGGAACTCCAGCTAGGAAACACATACTCTAGGTGTGGAACTCCGGCTAGGAAACACATACTCTAGGTGTGGAAATTCTTGCTAGGAAACACATACTCTAGGTGTGGACATTCTTGCTAGGAAACACATACTCAAGGTGTGGACATTCTTGCTAGGAAACACACTTAAGGTGTGGAACTTCCCGTTAGGAAACTTTCAACTAGGAGTCCAGGCAAGGAACCCCAAATGTTTGGGAATATTGGCTCAAAATCCATGACACAGAACTCGCCCTGAACTTCCTTTACAGTTTTCCTACTCAAAAACTTCTTGCAAGGGGGGGGGGGTTCCTTTTTTTCTGGAACGTTCCCACAAGGTATCAGGAATTGAGTATGAATAACTTGGAAGTAGTCATTCATTTTAAGCTGTACAATAAGAGGAAATATTCATGTACAAAATTTCATTCACTGTGGATTTATTAAAGTAAGTCGTTGCATGTTAATCCTTCTTTCGTAAAGGCTTGCAAGTCAACAATCAAGATTATTTATTAAAAAAAGAAACGCTGCACTCTAGACTGGTTGTAAACCAAAATGAGAATGAAACCACATAAGTGAGTCAAGATGCCAGACTTATTCACAGTTTTTAACAATCCTTTGTGGCATTTTCCCCCATAATTAATTTTAAAGTAAAAAGAAATACACTTGATATGTTTCATTTAGTTACAGAAAATCTATTTTTATTACTTGCAGTAGTAAAAACAAATTCTCTGTACCTCTCAGGAATGGAAACCATTGCCATGGTTGGCAAATTTGACATGAAATATATTAGTTATTTCAAAATAGCATTTGGAGAGGCTTTTTATCGGGTCGTTCAATGTTTTGTTTTTGTTTAATTGTTGTCTTCAGGAAATTTTAAATTTTATTATTTTGTTAAATTCCTTTGTAGCTGTAGAATGATTTACACTTCTATTCTTTGTTAAAAACATTTTAATTTTGAAAAGTGTAACTGTCAAAGGGCGTGTACAACATTGGTAAGGAAGGAAATTTGAAGGTTTATAGATTTGCACACAACTTACCTGGTCAAGATGGTCAAACTTCCCTTGAAATATGTTTGCCTTGGAACAAGTAGTTTTCATCTTGTGAGTCCAAAATTGTTGATCTTGCAAGTCCAAAACCTGATGTTTGAAACAAACAAAAAGTTTTATTCGTCACTAATTTCTTGCGACTTCGATGGCCGTTTGAGCTTCAATTTTCACAGGTTTGTTATTTCATGTTTATGTTGGTTCACATAAAGTGTTTCTGATCTTTGACAATAACCAATGTTGTCCAAATACTTTAACAAGAGTTGTTGACTTCACAGGTTTTGTTTCTAAACATGGCTTATAGATAGTTCCCGATAGAAGTCATTTTTATGGGTAACAAGCTGTGACAAGCGTTCTGATTTTCTATGCAGCCAAGTGGTTCACTGATCAATCATCAAGGAATCCGATTAACTCCCACATGCTCACATTATTTATGCAAAACGCATTGTTGTGTGTTAAAAAAAATGATATCTATCATTGCCTGTAAAGATGGCCGACTCAAAACTGTCTGACGCCTAGTGGGAACTATCTAAGGGATGGTCCATGAACGAAATTGTTTAAAGAGTACATTCATTCCAATAGACCTTATACACATGACATCATTTGAGTAGGGCGCCCTCGGCTGGAGGTAAAACAAGGTTGCTCCATGTGTACAAAGATGTGTTTCCATTGTTCCATCATTATTTTACCTTTAAGATGACTGCGTGATGGCGTCATCGTACAAGTTCCATCCTCTAGTTTTCACCAAATGCCATGAAACGAGCGTTTCTTTGAAAAAAGAAACTCAACCTTGGGTATTTGGCCTGTTTGCCCTTTACAAATCTTCCCATAGCTATATACCAAATGGAAGTGTCCTTATAACTGAATGACAAAGAAAAGTGCCCTTTCCCAATAAGGGATTATTGCTAGGTCTGTTAAGTACAATGAAAATAGGTAAATAGATGCATCCATTCTGGGCCCTATTTCATAGCTCTGCTTAAGCAGAAATCATTGCTAAACACTTTGCTACTAAGCACAAATGAGCAGGATACCAGTCACAGATGCTACACGTGACATGGTGTTTTTAGCTGATAACCTTATTCTGGTAATCTGTTTTGTGCTTAGCTACTTTTTGTGCTTAAGCAGCTGTATGAAATTTGGCCGAGACCCACCCACCATAGCAACTGTTGGCATGGGTAGCGCATTATGTTACATGCATCTTGCGCTGACCTGACACGACGCAGCAATTCAAATGGCTTTGTTAACATGCTCTAATGGGATTGTGTTGTGTCAGACATCTGTCTTACTTCAGGGCTCATGTAAGGGGCGGAGCTTCATGGATCCATCTATTTGAAAGCATGTTTTATTGATGATGTTTTGATTAAGTTTCCGATTCGTAGTCGGATTATATAGTTATCAATTAGCGCAAATGTTATGTAAACGCACTGCCAGTCGATTTCATAAAGAGTCACAAGTTTAAGATTTATGAGTAATTCTTGTTGTTACATTGTTAATTTATTGTACTATTGAGATTTTTGTTTTTATAAAGGAGGAAAGAAGAAGTCCATGCAAAGGTGATGCTTTTACGTAATTACACAAAATCTTAATTGCGATGCTGAATGGGGTCGTCAGCTGTCGGAAACCTTTCTTACAAAGCTTTTTTTTTTCACCAACTTTTTTGAGACTTGTTATTTATTTGTTTAAAGGTTTTTCTGTTTGGAGCAGAAATCAAAGAAGCTGCTGGAATGGTTACTTAGTATTCTCATAGTAATACTTTATTCTATTTATTGTGAAGATCACTGCGTAATTGACAGCTGGTTGTGGTATTTAATCACTCCTTTTTTCTCTCTCTGTGTTTGACAAATCCCTCGGCGATGAATCCTTCAATTTACGATAAAGTTACATGTAACCTGAGAGTAAATCTTTGTAATATGTTATGTCGTTATTTTTTTTAAATATGTGTTCAAACAAAAATGTGATCAACCCAAACATAAACAGGGCACAATGTCGTAGAACTGCTTTTGAAGACCCCCAAAACAGATACGCACTAAAACAACTGTGCTTACCAGAATAAGGTTACCATCCAAACTACCATGTCTCATGTACTGTTTGCAACCGTTTTCCTGCACATCTTTAGCTGTTGAGCAGTACTGTGCCCTGACATGAACCAATTGAACCAAGCAAAGTTAGCGGTGGTGAGATCAGGGACAAATTCATAGAACTTGCTTGAAGCAAAACTAAACAGGGAAAACAGTCAAAGACATAATGGTATTTTGACTGGTAACCTTATTCTGGTAAGCAAATTTGTTTGTGCTTAGCTACTTTTGGCTGCAGCTCTATGAAATTAGGCCCTGCTATTAACTGGCCTTATTTGATTGTTTGGTAAAATCAAACTCACAATAGATCTAACAACTTGTTTTTAAATTTTATTTTTTTAAAGTTGTTGTTCTTGTTGCTTTGGTTTTTTTGTGAGGGGGGTTGGGTAGGTTGTTATCTTTCATCGTACTAAAGCAAAAGAAAACAAACATATATATATATATATATATATATATTACAAAATTAAAATGCATCCATAGTAAGTGGCTTAATCAATGAAGAAGGTAAAGGGAGGCATCAACTACAAATTTAACATTGTCTGTATTGTACATAAATAAAAACTTGATATAACATTAGCAGGAGTACAGTTGATTGTCGACTTTAAACATATATTTACCTTAAAAATCTGGACGTCAAATCCAGGATTATATTTTTTTGAAAAAGAGTATTACGTTCCATCGGTATGTGCTAGTATTATATTTGAATGAAAAAAAACAAACAAAAGAAAAAATATTGAAGAAAAAAGAATTGATGGAAAAAAAAGTTTAAAGAAGCAGAGGTACATGTAGTTTAAGAGAGCGCCTGCTCTTTAATTGATTAATTAATGAAATTGAATAATTAGCTGCCATTGTGTATAATGTAATAGATCAGCTAAAATATGACACAATTATTATTATACTTACTCCATCTATGTTATATAGTACTTTGTTGTATGTCTAGAGAAGATGTGTTTTTACACATACAGTTTTGTGGTGTGACATTAGAAAGTATGTATTCTATTCTAAAATTTATTTTTTAATTTTAAAGCCATAACTTGGAAGAAACGCGAAGCACACTCAGAGCTCGTGGTATAACCGGGATTAAGACACCCCCTTATTGTGTAATGGAATATTCCAATGAACATTCAAAAAGATACTGTAATACAGTCAACCAAAATTGTACGGGTGAGAAAAGATTTATTTATTTATTATTTTTATTATTATTATTATTGTTTTTTTTTGTTTTTTTTACAGTCATCTCAAATGCTCCTTCCCCAACCTGAACCCCAAAGAATCCATTGAAGATTTGAATCAAACCTGGTTTGGCTCAGTCTGGATCCAGTTGTGCACCCGAAAACTCTGCTGTCTTTGCATTTGTCTGGGCAGTCTAAACCCAAGGTGTTGGTTCACCATAGATTGAAGGACTTAGAACGGTTTGAAAGGTAGCTATGTGCCAGAGTGGATTTGTAAAACAGTGCTTAACTATTAAGTGAAAGGCCACTTTTAGTAGCCACTTTTGGTATTAGCCACTTTTGGGGGCCACATTTGTTTGCCACATTTGGTAGCTACCTTTGGGGGCCACGTTTGGCAGCCACTTTTGATTGTCATCCAAAATAATTCATATCTTTGAGAAGCAGCAACCACCTTAATGTGCTGCATTTATTTTACAGGATTGTTATAAGATTTCAATGGGGCTCATAAGTCGGGTTCATTATTCATTCATTCAGTCATTCATCAGCTTCTCTGCATACATTGTTAACATTCCCGCATGTTCTTTCCACTTCTTTTTTCAATTTTTAAAGTAATATTGTGGCAGCGTTTAATTGTTAGTTTGGTAGCATAGACAATTTTGTGAAAGATAGCATAGGACCAAAATGTCCCTAGTTCCTCAGTCTGCTTTTTTTCTCTCTCTCTATCTCCAGTATTCCTATTATTAACATTTTTGTTCTCGTTTCTAAAAAAAAAATTGTTTTTGTTTTGTTAAACATGATATGTAAACTCCTATAAGGTAAACGTTCATTAAATTTTATTTTATCTACTTGCTGAAACATTTACAAAAAATATATATGTTTTAATTCATATTGTTAAATGTTTTAGAGAACATCCTGTAATGGATTTGAATTGATTGAAACTTAAATGAATGCGTAACAGAGTTCTGTTTTTTGGTTAAAGCTCAACTTAATGACTCTCGGCCTCAAGTGTTCATTGCTGTAAAACTTGACAACCCCCCCCCCTTTCATTAAAAAGAGGCACATACGGTTATTTACAGACACATTCAAGAATTTAAAGAAAATGTACGTAAGTGAGGGTTAGTCCAAGAAATCAAGTCACAGAAATCTGGAGCGTGAAAAGGAATTCCTGATTTTAGAAATCAGCCATTGAAGTAAGAACATATAGTGAAATTGTAATAGTTTTCGATTGATTCCAGAAAATCTAAAGTTTTCCTGTGAATTCTCTAAGTTTGGAAACAGTTGTACCAGCAACTTAGCATCAAACTCAAACTATATTAAAATTACTGTTTTATTCTTTGGCTGGGAAAAACATCATATAACAGTAAATCCTTTTCTTTAGCCTTTTTGTCTGACCATATTAAAGAGATGGTACAACATCCTGATTTCAATTTGACCCCTTGCATATGATGTAAAAGCTTAAACAGCGCCTTTACTGTCAAAGAAAGATACACTCTTCAAAGTCTATGATGTACATTATCTTAGATATAAGACAATTCCTATTGGTTTGTCTAAAATCATATCTTAAAACTCCTCATTTTTCAAGCACACCGAGTTACCTCTACTGTTATGTACTTGAACATATCCAAAAGTACGGGCTAGGGAAAAAATAAAATGAAGAACATTATTTGGTGGCAGCAGTGGGATACTGCCACAACAATGGGAAACAAAGTCTGTAAAGCTTTTTCAGAATAACTTTGAATTAAAAGGTGGTCTGTCTAAAAAAAACAATAGACCCTTTTTAGGCAGTTAGTATTTTTCTCCCAGTCAAACCATTGACCCAAACCGAGGCTGGGAGTGTTGTATAATAGTCGGGCTCCTTAGTTTGACAATGTGAAACAGTATTCATTTTAACCAATACATACGGGAAACATGACTAAGATTTTGGCAAGCTTCAAGATGATCAATAGTCATTCTACCTCTAAAACAACCTCAAGAATCGGCCACCATGCTAGGTATTCCGTATTTTGTGAAGTCTGGTCCCCAGACTTTTTTTGGAAGTTGTAGATAGCTGTTGTGTGTAGGACCAAACAGTCAAAACAGTTTTGCTGTATTTTCTGAACAGAAAATAATATTTTCTGGCGTAAATAATTATGTTCCAGTGATGACTTCTCTCTTTATGGTGGAAGATCTGAAGAAGTTGTGTAAGAACAACTTTTAATATTAAAATTGATATTTAAGTATATGTTGAATTGTAGAAATGATTTTAGGGGACTTTGTGCCTGCCTGCTGGTTAAAAAAAGTTTAATTCTTGTGCGAAATTGTAATGAAATGGAATGAATTCAGTAATTCATAATATTTTTGTGCAGCCCATAGAAGCAACATTTAATATAATTATATAATATATTAATACTAAATATATATTAAGACATTACAAGCTGCTGCAAGATGTGTTGAACTCGGGAACTCCTATACCCAATATTTATGTGAGCACAATCACATAGGAACTACTGTATCCACATGACTTCCTATCTGTCATACTTGGGGGGGGGTCGATCAAATAGAATCAAAGTCTCTTTTCTTTTTGTAGACAATTTCATCTTTGGAAGAATTCCATGAAGCTTGTTATATTAGAAATCAATAATACTAAATAAAGCCAAATATCTGTACTACTACCTAAAGTATTTTTCACAAAAGTTTAACAGGCATTCATGTGTATTCACACAAAAAAGCACCGCCCCGGGGAAAAACAAATCCAATTTTATTTCAGATTCCTGTAGCCACACAATGTGTACAAAAAGGACAACGATTTATGCAGCACTTGAGGGATTCTGTGTGCAACTATCCTTATGTTATGCTTGGTATTTTGTAATATATACAATGCCTGTGTACCTGTAAGTAATGAGAAAGTGTTCAAATGACACCTTGCAGCTTCATAATAAAAAATGCCTCGCTTGACCTTATGAAAATTTAACTAATCGGCTGTGTTGACTCTGTACGTTATTAAAAACTTAATATTTTATATGTTTTTATAGATGACGTGACTTATGACATCACCTTTTTTGTAACAAAAAGTTCCTAGTCAAATGCTACTGGGAGTGACTTGAGACAAGACTGTGATGTATGACCTGATCCTTGAGACCTACTTGCGATGTGATTCACAATTTGCCACCTCGTCAGCGTGCACCCCTAATTCGCTCCCAGCCAGCCCCAATACCCAGTCAGTCCCACCTTCAGCCAGCCCCCATTCCCATTCTGCCCCATGTCTAGCCAGCCCTACCCCATCCAGCTCTCAATCCTAGTCAACCCCAGCCAGCCCCCATCCCTAGCAAACAACCACCCTAGTCAACCCAACCCCCCTTCCATTCCCCCACCCCTTGCTAAGCTAAAACCCTTATGCATCGACAATGGAAACAAGAAGAATGGGTGTGTCCAAATTGGCGGCTATGGCTACAGCTCTGGCTGGATCGTCGCATCATCATGCATTGAAGGATAGGACATCCTTAGCAACACCCTTAGCAACAGTCAGAGCTATAGCACTAGCCACCAATGTGGATACGGCCTCAGTACGTGTAGACTTGATTCAAGTCCCGTTCTCGTGCGTGCGGGAGGTCTCCAAGCATATCGCGCCAACTAGCAAACAAGCCGCACAGTGCGCGCTCGCCGTCAAAATGTGGTCCCGACAGGTTGGGGAATGCAGACCATCACAAAACAATAGTTTTATGGCGATGGCACGGGATTGGGACTTGAGTCAAGTCTACAGTACGTGCGGCACACAGGATGGTTCAATGGTTATGTCGTTTTAACTCTGCAGCGATATCATGTACTTAAGGTCAATAAGGGGATTAAACAACAAGATTTATAAGCTTTTCGGGTTGTTATTTGTAAGGCAAACAAGTTAAACTTTTAACACAATCTTTGGGTTTGGAGTGGGTTTTTTGGAAAGCAACGTTTTGAAAATTTAAACAAATACCATTATTGGAGATGTATGTTTCAAACAAACATACAATTTATTTTCTACATAACTTTTAAAGCTAAATCCGTGTAGTTCATAAACTGCATTATATTTCAATAAGTTGTTGGTCATTTTTAAAAAAAAAGTCTACACTGAGTCTTATGCAAGTTAAGTAAGAAAAGGTCAAGTTTTAATCCTCAAAAGTACTTTGTGACTGTAATTATTATTGTTTTTTTAATTGTCACTTTGACACTAACTGCACGTTTTATATGGATCTTCATTCATCACCATTAATGCATTATGCGCGCTCGAGTGCTTGATGCTAGTTGCTGCATGCTGTCATGCTGGATGTGATAGATGGTAAAAAAAAAACGAGTTTCGGTGATAAACTCTGCTTTTGACTTTGACAGTTGAGTTGGAATCGAAGCTGTGTGCCTAAGTGTGATTTAAAAGGTATTTTTGTCCAACACCTTTATTATTCACTATCAATTAGTTTTATTTTTATCATTGAATTGTGGTTTAGTTAGAGGAACCTACCATATTTTTACTGCGTCTACACTCTCAGTCAGTCCCTCCAGTCCTGTCTGAGCCCCATAAAGTTCCAATATAAAGCGCAATATACAACAATATGCTGAGTCCAGCGTATTAATTATTGGCACTATTTATGGGGCCAAGTAGTGAGTGCCTCAATGGTCTACCACATACTAAACAGGTGATATTATTATATATTTCACTTTGTTGAATGGTAAAGATCGAAAATGTTCACACTACGTTGCAGTTATGGTCAAGTTAAAATTAAAACTAAAGATGGTCATGGCATCATGGTGGAAAACTTCTCTTATTCTTAAAATTTGTTTGCTTGAAATGCAATAATTTTGAGAAATTAGTAAAACAAACTTTTAATCTCGCAAGACCAGCAAAACTGGATGTTTGAAAACACTGTGTAACACTAACATTTAAACACTTGTAGGCCTACTCACTTTTTTGAAATTTTTGACTTGAACGGTTGTCAACAAATGAGTATCCCGTAATATTAACTTGATAGGACACGCGCAGCACGATGTACACATTCGCTGATCAATGGTGTGGTACGCAGTGTACTCGCTTTTGAATTTTGTCTCGGGCTTAGGTTTGGGGGTTCACATGTTCAATCAAGTACGCGCAAGGCCCAAGGGACTTGCTCACACATTATTAAGCCTAAAAAGAAGTTCCATTCCATTCATGCTAAAGTGTAAGTAATGCTGGATAAAATATATTTGCGGAGGAATCTATTCCAATGAAGATACCGGTTTGTGATTAGAATCTTGCAGTGATCAAACAAATACGCAAAAAGATGACAAAAGCCAAGGTTAAACATAGTCAAAGTAATACGTTTTAACATACATAAAAGCATGCAGACTAAAAAATCATTACTTACTTGGCGGAAGGAAATCCCACTTTTTCGAACATCAGTACATCTTGACTTTCGATAACTGTTATTGGACCATTTATATTTGAATTCAATTTCTTTCACATTTTCTTCAAAAATTACATAGAAATAAGAAAAATCTGATGAAAACATTTTGCTTCAGCATCGAACTTCATTTATTTGCATTGCGTACAGATTGATGTGACGACCCGGTTTGGTATTATCAAATCACCTAGAACAAACACGGGCGTTGATGCCTGGCGGTGCAACCTAACCTATCCAGTCAATATTAATGGTGATCAGTGGTTGAGATGGAGTAACCATTTTTATGGCTGAGCAATATAGTAAAAACCTATTTGAATTGCATTTGTTATTACACAATAGGAATGTACACGTACATACCGCATATGAAGGCTTTAACTTGAATATTATTGCAACAATTTGTAGCATTACAACATTATCTATTCCAGATGGTTGAGAGGAAACAGAATCTCAGCGATATGGCGGGATCCTCATCTTCTTCAAGTTGTGACGTTGCCAAGCTGGAGTGTTTTGTGTGCCATCAGCAATTTAGGGATCCGAAGATCCTACATTGTCTGCACAGTTTTTGTAAAAATTGCATTTGTTTAGTTGAATCTAATGGACCTACAAAAGTCATTGTTTGCCCACTCTGCTCTCAAGAAACCAAAGTTGATTGCATTGATAAACTTAAGTCGAGCTCACACCTTGTAGAAAAACTTAAAGGTTTTAGAATCCAAGAACAAGTGATGAAAAGTCCCGGTAAAAAGCTTGCTTGTGATTCATGTAGTTTAAAGAGTCGTAAAGTAGGAGCAAGGTGCCTTGATTGCAGCATGTACTTGTGCTTGAGTTGTAAGATGGTTCACCTCCGCATCCCATCTCTATCCCAGCACAGAGTGGTATCTCTTGATGACCTTCGTAGTGGTAAGGGTCTCAAGACACCAAGGAAGGAGACAGAACATGACGTATGCACTAAGCACCCTGGAGAGAAGTTAAAATTCTTCTGTCAAACCTGTAAAGAGTGGATCTGTCGAGATTGCAGAGTTGCTGAGCATGGGAGTGAAAGGCCATCAAAGGACAGACTTTGTGTCATGCATATAGTTGTGGACAGTGATCTGATAAACTCGGCAATGAGATCTTGGACAAAAAAATATACAGCAAGCCTTGAGAAAGCTGTGACTCAGTTTCAATCCATGTTGGATACCGTCACCAAAGCAGGGCCAGAGTTTAACAATCATGCTGCCATCTTGGTGGAGGACGTGAAGGGGTGGGCCAACACAATCCGAGAGGCGATTGAGAACGAAGAAAGGCGTCTCATCGAGGAAATTAGCAGAATGCGCCAAGAGCAGGAGGAGACACTTAAGGGCTGCACACGGAATGTCAACTCTGCTTTACTGGAAATGAAACATGCCATAGAAACGGCCAATGAAGTCGCTGATGTGCCATCAGACCAAGATTTCTCTCATTTGCAGCCAATCATCAAGGATGAGTTGTCAAGACTTCTTAAGAGAAAGCCTTCAGACTTGTACAATGGGCTACCCCTCATGATGGTGCAGAAAGGAGGTGCAGTGCTGGGGCTTGGTCGTGTCAAGATGGGCTCCAGAGTCACCTTACCACCTCCGAAGCGCAGAAAGCAAGGTTGGTAGAAAATATATTCTTTTTAATGATTTTATGAAAAAAGTATTAACCACAGCCCATTTTTTTTTTTAGGATTTCAAGGTTTACATTGCCACACTAGATCTTGATGACCTGTAAGTGTAAAGGTTGTATATGAAGTCTGGTCCAGTCTGGTGCCAACATGTTGCATTTACTTGTATCAGATTTTCCTATGAAAGCCATAGCAATTGTTTGAGTTCCGGCTATACATGTACAATGTATGATAATAATAATAACAGAGTCTTATATAGCGCACATATCTTCCGATAATGCACTCAAGGTGCTTGAACAACGAAAAACACTTTAGAGAAAGTTTTTTTTGAAATTTTTAATTATGAGATCAATTTATATGTAGGCACCTTATAAGGGTTTACGAGGGGCTGATGGCGCATTCAGCAGCGTCTGCCAGTAACACCTGATTCTCTTAGTGATAAGTGTAACTGGGTTCTTTTACGCAACACAAGGAACTTACTGCTTTACGTTCCAACTGAAGGACAAAGCAATATTGGTTAAGTGTCTTGTTTGAGGACACAACTGTCAAGTCTGGGACTTGAAACTACGCTGATCAGAAAGAATGTATGATTTCCTTGTTTTAGTCCCAGCTACACTGGTAGACACCTCAAAGACTTCTGTTCCAACTGCTCATGGAAGTTCTTCAATTACTTTCATTCCAGCTAATCCTGGAGGTTCTTCAAAGACTTCAGTCCCAGCTAATCCTGACGGTTCTTCAAAGACTTCAGCTCCAGCTAATCCTGGAAGTTCTTTAAAGACATCAGTTCCAGCTAATCCTGGAGGTTCTTCAAGGACTTCAGGTCCAGCTAATCCTGGAGGTTCTTCAAAGACTTCAGGTCCAGCTAATCCTGGAGGTTCTTCAAAAACTTCAGGTCCAGCTAATCCTGAGGGTTCTTTAAAGACTTCAGGTCCAGCTAATCCTGGAGGTTCTTCAAAGACTTCAGTTCCAGCTAATCCTGGAGGTTCTCAAAAACTTCAGGTCCAGCTAATCCTGAGGGTTCTTTAAAGACTTCAGGTCCAGCTAATCCTGGAGGTTCTTCAAAGACTTCAGTTCCAGCTAATCCTGGAGGTTCTTCAAAAACTTCAGGTCCAGCTAATCCTGGAGGTTCTTCAAAGACTTCAGGTCCAGCTAATCCTGGAGGTTCTTTAAAGACTTCAGGTCCAGCTAATCCTGGAGGTTCTTCAAAGACTTCAGGTCCAGCTAATCCTGGAGGGTCTTCAAAGACTTCAGGTCCAGCTAAACCTGGAGGTTCTTCAAAGACTTTAGTTCCAGCTAATCCTGGAGGCTCTTCAAAGACTTCAGTTCCACCTAATCCTGGAGGTTCTTCAAAGACTTCAGTTCCAGCAAATCCTGGAGGTTCTTCAAAGACTTCAGGTCCAGCTAATCCAGGAGTGGTCGTAAAAATTGAAACAGATCCTGAATTGCCAGGAGCCAAAAGAAAGCAGGTATGACACAACCTTGTTCCCATTGGTCTATCTTGCTTGCTAACCCTTGGTAAACCTGGGAAGCAGCAGCCAAGGGATCACCTTAAGGGAATGCGTTTTTTTATTTCAAATATCAAGTAATAAACCAAAAGAGAAGGTGACTGGGTATGTTTTATATAATTTGGGGTTGAACAAAGAAATATTTACTAGAGTGGGATTTGAACCAACGACCTCCGGAAACGTGCTGGCCCTCTACCAACTGAGCTATCTAGCCTTTTGTTTGCCCTTAAGGTGATCCCCTGGCTGCCGCTTCCCTGATTGTATCGTAATAAACTTGGGTGTGATTACTGGCTACACGGCAGTTGAGTTAAAGGTTGTATGGCTTCTGACTGGCACCCCCGGACAAAGATATTGACAAAATAGGGAGACTGCCAATATAGGGCTAGACAGTTGTTGCTTCAAATTGCTCTCTAGTCAATTTATTTTGTTATTACGGTTAAATTATTATTACGGTTAAATGGAACTTGTGACTCCTGGGTAACCGTTGAAAAATTTCTACTGACTCCAATTAGGCCATATTTAAAACTAAAAGAAGCAGATGTTAACAAAGTTTCCAGGATGGATCAGGATTGAAAATAGAACTCTGGACCTAGTTTTCACAGTAACAACATCAAAGCCTACAAAGCAGAATGTATTAACAAGTTGTAGGGGATAACAAATAATGTTAAAAACGGTAGGGGATTAAGATCAGACAGTTCCACCACAAAAGGGAAGTCAATAATTCTTCCTAGATAGCATCTGTGGCTAACATTTTCAATAAAAGAAAGGTTGCTTCTTTTAAGGTGTTTCACAACGCTCGGAACTCTTCTTGTTTTGGTTTTATTTTTGTCAACTTAGTCATTGTTTTTAACTATAAGGGAAATTTTGAAGGGATTTCAATATTTGTTTTTGTGGTTAAACAGTTAATCATTTAAACGTCCAAACTCAAACACTTGCATCTTTGACATGTGCATGCTAAGTAACCTTCATAGTGCTCAAAAGTTTGCAACAAGTGTGCGCACAAAGCAGTCGGTATTGGGAGCAAGTCAGCATTGTGTGTTAGTAGTGACTCCCTGTGGAGGTAATTGACGAGAGTGGATCAGTACAGCAAACTGCCCATGTGTAAACCAAAGCCCAATTTCATAGAGCTGTTTAAGCTCAAAAAGTAGCTAAGCACAACAAAGTTATGCTTACCAGAAAAAGGTGACCAGCCAAAATACTATGTCACATGAATCATCTTCAACTGGTACCCACAAATTTGTTAAGCAAAATTGTCTGTTTGAGCAGTTCTATGAAATTTGGCCCAGAAGCTGGTATTTTAAACACCTTTATACATGTAATTTCTTGTATTGTAATGTTACAGACCACCTCCAAGGAAGCCTCCAAGCAGGGAGATGAAGCAAGGATTATGAAGCGCTGTAAAACTAAACCGTGAAACTACTGAGAGATTCCAACTGCATCTCTAGCCACAGCATTCACAAACGGACACCACAGAAATTAGAATTTCCAGTCAACCCTCAGAAATCTGAGAAACGAGTCATGTTTGAATCATTTCTCAGATTCAAACGTTTTGGAGTAAAACATTATCCAAACCATATTTTGTTTGAAGGGAATCCTTTCTCAAAATAGTTTATACTACAAACAGCTGCAGTGCTTCTTCTGAAGTAAGATTTTATGGCCATGAATTTTTGGAGTATTTAGCAATCTATGACCCTTCCTTAAGAACGATAGTTAGTTGTAGTCATTCAAGTTCAAAGTTACTAACGGTGTTTTTGTTTTTGCTGAATTGTTGCTCTCCTAATTACATTTTATATATCTTCTGACTTAATGTATGTTTTGCTTTTTACCGTTTAGTTTTTTGAACTCATGTGAATTTTAACATTATATTTTTGTTGAGAGTTCTGTAATGGTCTAGTTTAATCGATAATTTTTGTTTTCTATGAACTGTAGTATTTCCTAGTTTTTTACCAATTATTTTGTGATTTTTCTGTTTTTAGCTTTTTAATCATTGTCATTTTTTGTTGTTGCTTATTTAATTATTATTGATTATTTTGTTATGCGCCTGTGTACATTTCATTGAATTGGCGCAATATAAATCAATAAATTATAATTTATAATTATAACTGTTGATCATTAACCTTTGACCTTTGCTGCCCCACTCATTAAGCCCTTGTTGGGGCTAACTTTCATGACTTAACCCTGTCCTGACTTAACCCTGACTTAACGTTCGAGAAGCGACTGGAATGCACCCTGTGCAACAATGGTCGTATGATATGGTTAGTGAAGTTAAGAGATTTTTGTTTTTGTTTTAAGTGTACTAAAACGTATACTTCTCTTTGTTGTATTCCAAAAAATAACTTTGTCATAAGACAAGAGAAATAAGGACTTCATCCATTGTTTGACTTTCAAGAAGAAAATAGCCTTTTTTATTTTGAATTTGTAGCATTATTATCGGAACGAAATTCATAGCTTTTCAATTCCAGCAAAATTTGCAAAAAATATTGACATTTAAAAATTTGGCAAAAATTGAAAAAACGATAAGGGGCAAGTCCAGTATTCTTATCAAATTTGGGCCAAATTTGAAATTGCGATTTTATGCCCTAAAATGACGCAGTAGGCATTACTGATGCCTTTTCATATAGCATACCCAGGATTTCAGCAAAACTTTCTTTTTGGAGATGCACAAAATTTCATCTTTGGAAGAATTCCATGAAGCCTGTTATATTAGAAATCAATAATACTAAATAAAGCCAAATATCTGTACTACTACCAAAAGTATTTTTCACAAAAGTTTAACGGGCATTCATGTGTATTCACACAAAAAAGCACGCCCCGGGGGAAACAAATCCGATTTTATTTCAGAACCCTGTAGCCACAGATTGTGTACAAAAAGGACAACGATTTATGCAGCACTTGCGGGGTTCTGTGGGCAACTATCCTTATGTTATGCTTGGTATTTTGTAATATACAATGCCTGTGTACCTGTAAGTAATGAGAAAGTGTTCAAATGACACCTTGCAGCTTTATAATAAAAAATGCCTCGCTTGACCTTGTGAAAATTTAACTAATCGGCTGTATTGACTCTGTACGTTATTAAAAACTTAATATTTTTTATGTTTTTATAGATGGCGTGACTTTTTTGTAACAAAAAGTTCCTAATCAAATGCTACTATGACTGACTTGAGATGTGGTTCACAATTTGCTACCCAGTCAGCACAACCCCTAGTTCTCTCCTAGCCAGCCCCAATCCCCAGTCAGTCCCACCTTCAGCCAGCCCCCATTCCCATTCTGCCCCACCTCTAGCCTGCCCCTACCCCAGCCACCCCAGCCAGCCTTCACCCCTAGTTCAGTCCCACCTTCAGCCAGCCCCATTCCCATTCTGCCCCACCTCTAGCCTGCCCCTACCCCAGTCACCCCAGCCAGCCTTCACCCCTAGTTCAGTCCCACCTCCAGCCAGCCCCATTCCCATTCTGCCCCACCTCTAGCCTGCCCCTACCCCAGCCACCCCAGCCAGCCTTCACCCCTAGTTCAGTCCCACCTTCAGCCAGCCCCATTCCCATTCTGCCCCACCTCTAGCCTGCCCCTACCCCAGCCACCCCAGCCAGCCTTCACCCCTAGTTCAGTCCCACCTTCAGCCAGCCCCATTCCCATTCTGCCCCATCTCTAGCCAGCCCATACGAGCCAGTCCTCACCCCTAGTCAACCCCAGCCAGCACCAATCCCTAGCAAGCAACCACCAAGTCAACCCCCAACCCTTCCAGTCCCCACTCCCTGCAAAGTTAAAAACCCTTATGCATTGGTGTCATCATACCGCCATCTTAGAGGTCGAACGATGATGAAACAATGGAAACAAGTAGAATTGGGTGTGTCCAAATTGGCGGCTATGGCTACGGCTCTGGCTGGATCATCGCATCATCATGCATTGAAGGATAGGATATCTTAGCAACACCCTTAGCAACAGTCAGAGCTATAGCAATAGTCACCAATCAATTCGGATAAGGCCTCAGTACGTGCGGCACACAGGATGGTTCAATGACCATTTTAACCTACCGTACTGCATGAGGGCGCCCCACTGCAGCGATATCATGTACTTAAGGTCTATAAGGGGATAAACAACAAGATACATAAGCTTGGGTTGTTATTTGTACAAGGCAAACTTTAAACACAATCTTTGAAGGTTTTTTTTTTTTTGGAAAGCAACGTTTAACAAATACCATTACTGGAGATGGATGTTTCAAACAAACATACAATTTATTTTCTACATAACTTTTTAAGCTAAATTCGTGTAGTTCATAAACTGCATTATATTTCAATAAGTTGTCGGTCATTTTTTTAAAAGCCTGCACTGAGTTCCATGCAAGTTTAAGTAATAAAACTTCATGTTTTAATCGTCACAAGTACTTTGTGACTGTAAAGATGATTTGTTTTATAATTGTCACTTTGACACTAACTGCACGTTTCATATGATCTTCATTCACCACCATGTGCGCTAGCTCGATACACTGCTGCCGCTGGACTGGATGCTGTTGATCAGTGCTAGTGCGGAGGTGGATGTGATGTTGAAAAAAACTCGATGAACTCCGCATTTTGACTTTGACAGTTGAGCTCGAATCGAAGCTGTGCCTCAGTGTAATATTATAGGTATTTTTGTCCAACATCTTTACTTTATATATTTTCAAGTTTTAGTTGTATAATTGAACTGTGGTTAGGAACTAGCTACCAATCCATATTTTTTACTGCGTCTACGTCTACATCCTCCTGTCCTCGATCTTCTACGTATCAGTGCCAATAGTCAATACGCTGAGTCCAGCGTATTATTGGCACTATTTATTTTATGGGGCCAAGTGAAGTAGGTGCCTCCATGGTCTACCATATCCCAACCAGCTGATATATATTTCAATTTGTTGAATGGTATAGATAAAAAATGTTCACACGTATTTACGTATTGCTGGAAAACTTCCCTTGTTGAAATATTTTTACTTGAAGAAATGCAATTATTGAGAAATGAGTAAAACTTAGTTTTGATCTCGCAAGACCTAAACTGGATGTTTGGAAACACTGTGTAACACTAACAGTTAGACACAGTATGGGTGCTGTACTCGTTTTATGAAATTTTAATTTGAACGGTTGTCAAAAAATGAGTATCAAAAAACGTTCGATGATCAATGGTGCGGTACGCAGTGTACTCGCTCTAGCATTTTGTCTCAGGACCTGCTCACACATTAAGCCTAAAAGAAGTTCCATTTATGGCAGCTAAAGTGCACGCCATGCTGGATAAAATCCATTTGCGGAGGAATCTATTCCAATGAACCGGTATGTGATTAGAATCTTACAGTGATCAAACGGATCCAGCAAGAAGACAAAAGACTAATGTCAAACGTTGTCAAAGTATTACGTTTTATCGTACATAAAAGCACATAATCACTGCAATTATAGACTAACACACTTGACTTGGTGGAAAGAAATCCCACTTTTTGTCACATCAGTGCATCTTGACTTCCGACAACTTATAACTGTTATTGGACACTTTATTAATATTAAGTTTATATTTGAATTAAATTTCTTTCACATTTTCTTCAAATACTACATAGAAATAAGAAAAATCTGATGAAAGCATTTTGCTCCTGCACCAAACTTCATTTGTTTGCATTGCGTACAGAGTGATATGACGACCTGGGTTTGGTATTATCAATCACCTAGAACAAACACAGGCATTGATGCCTGGCGGTACAACGTAACCTACATGTATCCAGATAATATTAATGGTGATCAGTGGTTGAGACGGAGTAACCATTTTTATGGCTGAGTAATATAGTAAAAAACTATTTGAATTGCATTTGTTATTACCGTTAGGAATGTACATGTACATGTAGGCTCAACTTGAATATTATTGCAGCAATTTGTAACATTACTATACAACACTATCTATTCCAGATGGTTGAGTGGAAACAGAATCTCAACGATATGGCGGGATCCTCATCTTCTTCAAGTTGTGACGTTGCCAAGCTGGAGTGTCCTGTGTGCCATCAGCAATTTAGGGATCCGAAGATCCTACATTGTCTGCACAGTTTTTGTAAAAATTGCATTTGTTTAGTTGAACCAAATGGACCTACAAAAGTCATTGTTTGCCCACTCTGCTCTCAAGAAACCAAAGTTGATCGCATTGATAAACTTAAGTCGAGCGCACACCTTGTGGAAAAACTTAAAGGTTTTAGAATCCAAGAACAAGTGATGAAAAGTCCGAAGACAAAGCTTGCTTGTGATTCATGTAGTTTAAAGAGTCGTAAAGTAGGAGCAAGGTGCCTTGATTGCAGCATGTACTTGTGCTTGAGTTGTAAGATGGTTCACCTCCGCATCCCATCTCTATCCCGACACAGAGTGGTATCTCTTGATGACCTTCGTAGTGGTAAGGGTCTCAAGACACCAAGGAAGGAGACAGAACATGACGTATGCACTAAGCACCCCGGAGAGAAGTTAAAATTCTTCTGTCAAACCTGTAAAGAGTGGATCTGTCGAGATTGCAGAGTTGCTGAGCATGGGAGTGAAAATCCATCAAAGGACAGATTTTGTGTCATGCATATAATTGTGGACAGTGATCTGATAAACTCAGAATTGAGATCTTGGATCAAAAGAAATGCGGCAAGCCTTGAGAAAGCTGTGACTCAGTTTCAATCCATGTTGGATACCGTCACCAAAGCAGGGCCAGAGTTTAATAATCATGCTGCCATCTTGGTGGAGGACGTGAAGGGGTTGGCCAACACAATCCGAAAGGTGATTGAGATCGCAGAAACGCGTCTCATCAAGGAAATAAACAGAATGCGCGAAGAGCAGGAGGAGACACTTAAAGGCTGCACAAGGAAGGTCAACTCTGCTTTACTGGAAATGAAACATGCCATAGAAACGGCCAATGAAGTCGCTGATGTGCCATCAGACCAAGATTTCTCTCATTTGCAGCCAATCATCAAGGATGAATTGTCAAGACTTCTTAAGAGAAAGCCTTCAGACTTGTACAATGGGCTACCCCTCATAACGGTACAGAAAGGAGGTGCAAGGCTGAGCCTTGGTCGTGTGGAGATGGGCTCCAGAGTCACCTTACCACCTCCAGAGCGCAGAGCCAAGCAAGGTTGGTAGAAAATATATTCTATTTTTTTTAATGATTTTATGAAAAAAGTAACCACATCCCAGTTTTGTTTAGGAATTTCAAGGTTTATATTGCCACACTAGATCTTGATGAAATGTAAAGGTTGTATATGAAGTCGGTCTAGTCTGGTGCCAAAATGTTGCAGGGTAAGGATGTATTGAGAGTTTGAGACCTTCCTGTATAGACTGTGCAAGTCTCGCGCAAATTGGAACTTCCGGGACCATTGGGAATGGAGATTTACGTGGGCAAGATTTTGTTTTGTCAATTATTTTAGTTTAGCGTGGTTTATGTTGTTGGGAATGTAATACTTAGTGAAAAAAAATAGGAAGTAAAATCAATTCAACAATATAACAAAGAAAACCCGAGAATTAAACTTGACCTCAGCTTCCGGTTGCTGCAAAAAATAAAGAATTTTGTGCTCACCTCCGATCACAAAACTGATGTAAACGCTTGTTTTGGATGCGCGATGATAATCGCCAGATGCTGTAATTAAAACATGAAGCCTTTTCACAGCAGACTATGGTTGTTGAGGCTTCAGCGTCCTCTATAAACTGCGTCAAGCGTTAATTTTACGCCCGCGTGACCATCACGAATCCACGTAAGTGGTTTCTGAAAAGTTAAGATCAAATAAGCATCCTTGTCCCAGAGTTTCAATTTTGCTTCAATAATAAGTAACACATTATTTGTGTGTTTATTATAAAAACTAAAACTAATTTCATAAACATGTAATGAGTATTTTTGTTGTTCAGATTTTATCATAATATAATTTAAAGGCATCGTACACGTTTGGTAATTGTCAAAGACCAGTGTTCTTACTTGGTGCATCCCAACATATGCATAAAATAACAAGCCTGTGAAAACTTGGGCTCAATTGGTCATCGAAGTTGCAAGAAAACGATGAAAGAAAACACACCCGTGTTGTACAAATTTGTGTGCTTTCAGATATAGGAATAAAAACTTCTTGTAAGTTTTTATGCTAATATTTGTTTTGAGTCATTACCAAACGTGTACGATACCTTTAAAACAAAGATTTGATTTCAGAGAAAAAAAAGTTCTTCGTTTGACATGTTTTCTTGATTCGATACGCACGAGACTTGCACAGTCTATTTACTTGTATCAGATTTGCCTAAGAAAGTCAATACAAACGTTTGAGTTCCTGCTATACAAGTACAATGTATGATAATGCTAATAATGGAGTCTTTTAATATAGCGCACATCTTCTGATAATGCACTCAAGGTGTTTGAACAAAAAGAAAAACACATTAGAATTATGAGATCAGTTCATGTACCGTAGCACCTTATAAGAGTTTACAAGGGGCTGTGGCACAATCAGCAGCCACTGCCAGGAACACCGGGTAAACCCCTTCTCTGAGTGATAAGAGATCAACAGGGTTCTTATTATGCAGCACAGGGAACTTACTGCTTTACATCCCATCTGAAGGACAAAGCAATAATTGTTAAGTATCTTGCTTGAGGACACAAGTGTCAAGGCTGATCAGAAAGAATGTATAACTTCCTTATTTTAGACCCAGCTACACTAGTAGACACCTCAAAGGCTTCTGTTCCAGCTGCTCATGAAAGTTCTTCAAAGACTTCAGTTCCAGATAATCCTGAAGGTTCTTCGAAGACTTCAGTTCCAGATAATCCTGGAGGCTCTTCAAAGACTTCAGTTCCAGATAATCATGGAGGTTCTTCAAAGACTTCAGTTCCAGATAATCCTGGAGGCTCTTCAAAGACTTCAGGTCCACCTAATCCTGGAGGTTCTTCAAAGACTTCAGTTCCAGCTAATCCTGGAGGTTCTTCAAAGACTTCAGTTCCAGATAATCATGGAGGGTCTTCAAAGACTTCAGTTCCAGCTAATCCTGGAGGCTCTTCAAAAACTTCAGGTCCGCCTAATCCTGGAGGTTCTTCAAAGACTTTAGTTCCACCTAATCCTGGAGGTTCTTCAAAGACTTTAGTTCCACCTAATCCTGGAGGTTCTTCAAAGACTTCAGTTCCAGATAATCCTGGAGGCTCTTCAAAGACTTCAGGTCCACCTAATCCTGGAGGTTCTTCAAAGACTTTAGTTCCACCTAATCCTGGAGGTTCTTCAAAGACTTTAGTTCCACCTAATCCTGGAGGTTCTTCAAAGACTTTAGTTCCACCTAAACCTGGAGGTTCTTCAAAGACTTTAGTTCCACCTAATCCTGGAGGTTCTTCAAAGACTTCAGGTCCAGCTAATCCAGGAGTGGTCATAAAAAGTGAAACAGATCCTGAATTGCCAGGAGCCAAAAGAAAGCAGGTATGACACAACCTTGTTCCCATTGGTCTATCTTCAGGTATGACAGAACCTTGTTCCCATTGGTCTATCTTGCTTGATTATAGATATCAGGACTGATACTTCACAGAGGTATAGAGTAGAATTGCCCCCATGCCCCTGGTCATTGCCTCCATGCCCCTGGTCATTGCCTCCATGCCCCTGGTCATGCACTGCCCCCATGCCCCTGGTCATGCACTGCCCCCATGCCCCTGGTCATTGCCCCCATGCCCCTAGTCATTGCCTTGGTGCCCCTGGTTATTGCCTTGGTGCCCCTGGTCATTGCCTTGGTGCCCCTGGTTATTGCCTTGGTGCCCCTGGTCATTGCCTCTATGCCCCTGGTCATTGCCTCCATGCCCCTGGTCATTGCCTCCATGCCCCTGGTCATTGCCCCCATGCCCCTGGTCATTGCCCCCATGCCCCTAGTCATTGCCTTGGTGCCCCTGGTTATTGCCTTGGTGCCCCTGGTCATTGCCTCCATGCCCCTGGTCATTGCCTCCATGCCCCTGGTTATTGCCTCCATGCCCCTGGTCATTGCCTCCACGCCCCTGGTCATTGCCTTGGTGCCCCTGGTCATTGCCTCCATGCCCCTGGTCATTGCCTTCAGTGCCCCTGGTCATTGCCTCCATGCCCCTGGTCATTGCCTTCAGTGCCCATGGTCATTGCCTCCATGCCCCTGGTCATTGCCTCCATGCCCCTGGTCATTGCCTCCATGCCCCTGGTCTGAATTTGCCTCCATGCCCCTGGTCATTGCCTCCATGCCCCTTGAAATGTCCCTCATAGAGGTGCCCTTTATTGAAGAAAAACTGCCTTGCCCTTACAGTAACAAAGTATCAGGCCTGCATCAAATCGTTACATGAAGTTTAAAGTAACCATTTAAACATTAAAGTGTGGTCGTGCCAAATAGGGATTGCATCTACTTCTATTTTCCTAATTGGTTAAACGGAACTTGTGACTTCTGGTTAACCGTTTAACCATTTCTACCGTTTCGTAAAAACTAAAAGGAGCAGATGTCAGCAAACTTTCCCAGTTTTCAAAGTCACAAAATCAAAGCCTACAAAGCAAATTTTATTAACAAATTGTAGGGGGTTGAAAATAATGTTACTAACTAAATTGGATTAAGATTAGATGGTTCCACCAACAAAAGGGTTGTCAATCATTCTCCCTGGATTGCATATAGGGCTACTTTTTAAGGAAAAAGAATGCTGCTTTTATTTTTTTTATACTGTCTGCTTTGGCTTTGTCTTTAAATGTTAAGAGAATTTTGAAACGTATTTTTTTAATTGTTAAATGGTTTACCAGTTAAATATCCCAACTTAAATACTTGTAACTTTGACATGTGCATTCTAAGTAACCTTCATAGTGCTCAAAAGTTTGCAACAAGTGTGCGCACAAAGCAGTCGGTATTGGGAGCAAGTCAGCATTGTGAGTTAGTAGTGACTCCCTGTGGAGGTAAGTGACGAGAGTAGATCAGTACAGTAAACTGCCCATGTGTAAACCAGAGCCCAATTTCATAGAGCTGTTTAAGCTCAAAAAGTTACGCTTACCACAAAAAGGTGACCAGCCAAGATACTATGTCACATGAATCATCTTCAATTGGTATCCACTAAATTTTTTAAAGCAAAATTGTCTGCTTGAGCAGTTCTATGAAATTTGGCCCAGAAGCTTGTAGTTGAAACGCTGCATCATTTCTTGTATTGGTATGTTACAGATCACCTCCGAGGAAGCCTCCAAGCAGGCAGATGAAGCCTCCAAGCAGGCAGATGAAGCAAGGATTATGAAGCGCTGTAAAACTGAACCGTGAAAGAGATCAAATAGGAATCACAGACACAACGTCAGTTGGTATCAGAAGGGTTTGTACATGTACAGTTAACTCAGAAGTACTACCCTATTTGCGATAGCTGTTAATAATATGCAAGTTCTCAGTGTCAATCATTTTTGCTAAAATTGTCGGCCCAGTCCAAGCGAAGGTCGTTTGATGAGGTTAGTGAAGTTGAGTTACTAATTTTTTTTGGTTCATCGTAGTTTGTGTTTGACTCTATGTTATGGGTTGTTTTAGAGCCATTTTTTTTACATAGGTGGAGGCCCACTGTTTCGGGATAGTTTTCAAAATTTGCACAAATTTATGACAATTCTACAAAGTAACTTTTACAGGTCCTCAAAACTATTGCAAATATCGGGTGCTGAATCTGTGGAGTCGGCCCCCACTACTCTGCTCATAAAGCAGGGAAGTGGAGGCAGGCCTGGGTTGTGACATCACCAAAGATGGCCAAGTGAAGAGACGTTAACATTATTTATAATATTATTCAACAGATTTTGGAAATTGTACTTAAGAGTAGGGTCATAGATTAGGTTTTGTCAACGTAATGCTGAATTTCCAGTCGACCCTCAGAAATCTGAGAAATGAGCAATACCTGTATCATTACTCAGATTCAAATGTTTTGGGGTAAAAAATTATCTAAACCATTTTACTTTGAAGAAAATCCTTCTCAAAAAAGTTTATACTATCAACAGCTTCTTAAGAAGTAACTTTTTATGGCCATGAATTGTTTGAGTATTTAGCAATCTATAACCCTTCCCTTAAGAACGATAGTTAGTCAAAGTCACTCAATTTAAAAATAAATAAATAATTGGCACCTAAACAAAGAAAACTTACTGGTGAACAATATTTGAAGTAAATTTTGTACATGTAGTTAATAATTAACTATTGATTATTAACATTTGACATTTTTGGCAGCCTTACAGGACTTTTACTAGAAAGCGTATTATCCAGTCATTTGACTGGAATGCACCCTGAGCAACAATCGTCTAATGATATGGTTTGAAAAGCTATATTTTTTGTTTGGTGAATGCAAACATGTACTTCTTTCTCTTTGTTGTATTAAAAATATATCCATCTTCGGTTACTTTGTCATGAGACAAGAGAAATAAAGACTTTATCTATTGTTTGAGTTTCTAGAATTTTGTATTTGCAGGATTAACATCAGGACCAAATTCATAGCTTTTCAATGTCAGCAAAAATTGCAAAAATATTGACTTCATTGAAAAGTCGGGCCAAAACTTGAAAAAAATGATAAGTCCAGCATTTTTATCAAATTTGGGCCAAATTTGAAGTTGTGATTTTATGCCCTAAAATGATGCCTGTTTATATAACTTGACCCAGGTTTTCTGCTAAATTTGTGGAGTAATTGATATTTGAAAATTGGGCCAAAATTGAAAAAACAATAAGGGGTAAGTCAAGCATTTTTACCACGGTTTTCTGCAAAATTTGCGGAATTATTGGTATTTGAATAGTTGGGCCAAAACTTGAAAAAACGATAAGGGGTAAGTCCAGCATTTTTATTAATTTGGGCCAAATTTGAAGTTTTGATTTTATGCCCTAAAATGATGCAGAAGGTACTACTGATGCCTGTTGATATAACTTGACCCAGGTTTTCTGCTAAATTTGCAGAATAATTGATAATTGAAAATTCGGCCAAAAATTGAAAAAACGATAAGGGGTAAGTCCAGCATTTTTATCAAATTTGGGCCAAATTTGAAGTTTTGATTTTATGCCCTAAAATGATGCAGTAGGCACCACTGATGCCTGTTGATATAACTTGACCCAGGTTTTCTGCTAGGTTTGCAGAATTATTGATAATTCAAAATTCGGCCGAAAATTGAAAAAACGATAAGGGGTAAGTCCAGCATTTTTATCAAATTTGGGCCAAATTTGGAGTTTTGATTTTATGCCCTAAAATGATGCAGAAGGCATTACTGATGCCTGTTGATATAACTTGACCCAGGATTTTAGCTTAATTTGCGGAATTATTGATAATTACAAATTCGGCCAAAAATTGAAAAAACAATAAGGGGTAAGTCCAGTATTTTTATCAAATTTGAGCCAAATTTGGAGTTTTGATTTTATGCCCTAAAATGATGCAGTAGGCATTACTGATGCCTGTTTATATAACTTGACCCAGGTTTTCTGCAAAATTTGCTGAATTTTTGATAATTGAAAATTTGGCCAAAAATTGAAAAAAACAAGGGGTAAGTCCAGCATTTTTATCAAATTTAGGCCAAATTTGAAGTTGCGATTTTATGCCCTTTAATGATGCAGAAGGCATTACTGATGCCTGTTGATATAACTTGACCCAGGATTTTAGTTTAATTTGCAGAATTATTGATAATTACAAATTCGGCCAAAAATTGAAAAAACAATAAGGGGTAAGTCCATTATTTTTATCAATTTGGGCCAAATTTGGAGTTGTGATTTTATGCCCTAAAATGATGCAGTAGGCATTACTGATGCCTTTTCATATAACTTGACCCAGGTTATCTGCAAAATTTGCAGAATTATTGATATTTGAAAATTCGGCCAACAATTGAAAAAACAATAAGGGTCAAGTCCAGCATTTTTACCACAGTTTTCTGCAAATTTGCGGAATTATTGCTATTTGAATAGTTGGGCCAAAACTTGAAAAAACGATATATAAGGGGGAAGTCCAGCATTTTTATTAAATTTGGGCCAAATTTGAAATTTTGATTTTATGCCCTAAAATAATGCAGAAGGTACTACTGATGCCTGTTGATATAACTTGACCCAGGTTTTCTGCTAAATTTGCAGAATTATTGATAATTGAAAATTCGGCCAAAAATTGAAAAAACAATAAGGGGTAAGTCCAGCATTTTTATCAAATTTGGGCCAAATTTGGAGTTTTGATTTTATGCCCTAAAATGATGCAGTAGGCATTACTGATGCCTGTTGATATAACTTGACCCAGGATTTTAGCTTCATTTGCGGAATTATTGATAATTGAAAATTCGGCCAAAAATTGAAAAAACAAGGGGCAAGTCCAGTATTTTTATCAAATTTGGGCCAAATTTGGAGTTTTGATTTTATGCCCTAAAATGATGCAGAAGGCATTACTGATGCCTGTTGATATAACTTGACCCAGGATTTTAGCTTCATTTGCGGAATTATTGATAATTGAAAATTCGGCCAAAAATTTAAAAAACAAGGGGTAAATCCAGTATTTTTATTAAATTTGGGCCAAATTTGGAGTTTTGATTTTATGCCCTAAAATGATGCAGTAGGCATTACTGATGCCTGTTTATATAACTTGACCCAGGATTTTAGCTTAATTTGCGGAATTATTGATAATTACAAATACGGCCAAAAATTGAAAAAACAAGGGGCAAGTCCAGTATTTTTATCAAATTTGGGCCAAATTTGGAGTTTTGATTTTATGCCCGAAAATGATGCAGAAGGCATTAGTGATGCCTGTTTATATAACTTGACCCAGGTTATCTGCAAAATTTGCAGAATTATTGATAATTGAAAATTCGGCCAAAAATTGAAAAAACAATAAGGGGTAAGTCCAGTATTTTTATCAAATTTGGAGTTTTGATTTTATGCCCTAAAATGATGCAGAAGGCATTACTGATGCCTGTTGATATAACTTGACCCAGGATTTTAGCTTAATTTGCGGAATTATTGATAATTACAAATTCGGCCAAAAATTGAAAAAACAATCAAATTTGGGCAAACTTGGAGTTGTGATTTTATGCCCTAAAATGATGCAGTAGGCATTACTGATGCCTTTTGTTTTCATATAACTTGACCCAGGTTATCTGCAAATTTGCAGAATTATTGATAATTGAAAATTCGGCCAAATATTGAAAAAACAATAAGGGGTAAGTCGAGCATTTTTACCACGGTTTTCTGCAAAATTTGCAGAATTATTGGTATTTGAATAGTTGGGCCAAAACTTGAAAAAACGATAAGGGGTAAGTCAAGCATTTTTATTAATTTGGGCCAAATTTGGAGTTGCGATTTTATGCCCTAAAATGATGCAGTAGGCTTTACTGTTGCTGTTTATATAACTTGACCCAAGATTTCAGCAATATTTGCAAAAATGTTGACATTTGAAAGTTGAAAGCATGAAATTTGGCACACAGTCAGGATATGTCCGGAGAAAGATAACTGGCTAGGGCCATTGCAGATTTGAATTTTGAAAAAAATGTAGTTAAAATAATGAGCAATTAACAAGCCAAATGTCTGTCTCATGACATACTCTGACTGTGTGCAAAATTCCATGCTTGTATCAACAAAGGCACAATCCAATCATCTACCATACCATTACTTGAATGGAGGCTGAAATATTTCAAGTAGTGTTTGAAAAAGAAATTCTTTAAAAACATTTTAAATGCAGGTAATTACAGTTTAAAGGGTCTGCATACTTTTGTTAATGACTCATTAAATTATTGGCAATAAAAACTTACTTGGTAAGAAGTACATCTCATCAGCTTTGGATAGTTTAATGCATTTTGAGAAACTTTACACTTTTAGAAGTACTGCGGTTATGGAAAAAGATATCACTTTTTAACCCCAAACATTTGAATCTAAGAAGCGTTACTGACAGTAACGTTTCTCCGATTGTGTATTCCAATTGCAGATTATTCTTCTAGCGTGGACATAACCGCTTCAGATTTTCGGCAATATCTCAAAAACGCTACCACCTTTTGAAATGAAATTTTCACAGGTTAGTTTTATGGTATATATCTACAACTATATAGGATTGAAACAAACAGTGGGTTCCAATTACCAAACGTATACAATCCCTTAAACAAATAATTCAGACAGTACCTTAAATAAATTAAATGACAAAAAGCACTACAAAAGGAGACATTTTTCTTGTATTAAGTTGCGGTCTGTTTAAAGTTAAGGTTTCAACAAGATGTCGCCCTAAAAACAAGTAAGCAGTTTCTACAGTAATTAAGATCATCTCCATTACATTACAAAATTGATAAAATTAAATAAATATTGTAACGATGTAATGGCACCAAATGAAATACATACGTGAATAAATACGACCTAAATCAACATTTCAGAAAATGCACAAAATATAAAGTACTGTTAGCAATAAATAAAAATCTGTCTTTTTCAACTGTTAAATATACTTCTATTTTTGATCCATTTAGTTTGATAAATAAATAAATAAATAAATAAATAACTCTTCATATTTAATTCAAGTCTTATGCTAATAGCAAAGGTTTCTCACAATAACCACCCATTCTGACAAAATTATTTTTAAAAACGAAACAAATGTTGACACAAAATTTGAGATTAATCAGTTTACTATGGGCTGAACAGCAGTCACTTCTAAGCATTCTGTACCAGATTATGACTAAGGTAAACCAGACAGTCATAATTCATTAAATGTAAATTTAAAAACTGACCTATTGACCCCTTGCACTAATGTCACCGTGGCTGCCACGCTCTCCAATTTGGAAGTCAAATTGCACGTAAAATTTATGGTAAGCACGAAATGCTGTGTCGCCTAAAGTGCACCCTAAACTGTATAACACAAAGGGACATTGACTCCCAAAATGGCGCAACTAAGATTACTGTGATTTGGGTCAATATCAGCAAATACTTTGGGCAGATGATCGTTCTGAACCTACTCTTTGTTTAAATTGAACGAGAGATGATTATGTAGTACTGAAGACAAATTACAGGATTTGCAGTTATCGAAAATAATTTCACTCTGAAAGCTCAATGATTTTAAAGTAGTTCATACCAGTACCAATCCTCCAGAGAAATACTTCCATATTCCTCTAAAAGTTGAGAAAATTGATTATTCTCTAGTTACCCATGATTAAATTGTGGGAATAGCACTCCACACTAATGCTAAAAATAGAAGCTCATCAGTACGTGGATATCAGACATACAAATTTCACTAACGTACGCCTGCGATCATGTCCAAGCTTTATGTTTACTCGCATGTACTGATCGTACTTCAACTGCGGTCCTGCGTGCCGATGCGATGATCAAGTGAGTGGTGGACTGTTTATCTGATATCCGGGTATTTTGAGCAGAAGTGAAGTCTTTAGTGCAGAGTGCTAATACAAATGTTTCACCTTGATACATGACAGTAGAATACATTTTGAGAAGTTATGCTAGGTTCCATTATGTTCATGTTGATGATAACTACATAATATGTAATCAAGTTGAATGTCATTTAGGTTACTGTACGAACACCCTGATCTATGTGTATTAAAAGGCCGTATACCAATTAATAGTCACTATAAACAAGACACTTCACAAAACACCCACAAGTCAAGGTCAACCTGTCACTAGGTACAGATAAAAAGCCACCAAATTACTATTATTGTTATTTATTTATATCTTGCTGGTAATTAAACCAAGGAACCCTCATAAGCGACTAGCACTGTGAACTGAAGGTACCTACATTTATGTATAGATGATGAGGAACACCCTCAGGAAACCCACGTTATCAGGTAAGGACTGAAAACACAATCCACATACAAAGCTCCGGTCTGAGGCAGGATTCGAACCAGAGACCACAGAGATGAAAGGCATGACAAGATACCACTCAGCCCGACCTGATCCCTGATATGACTGCAATATCCCCATTGGACATGTTGTATACACATATAGTACATATGGCAATTAATGATTTTTTACAATATACTACCTCACCTTGGATTGGAGACCAGCTCCTTGTACCCACAGTGGATAACAGATGACTTTACTCCAGCTTATTCAAATTAGCTAGCTGATATGAATATGCATGAGCTTTATAACCTACAGCGGATAAGAGCATGACTTTACATCCTGCAGATCAAATTAGCTAGCTGATATGAATATGCATGAGCTTTATAACCTACAGCGGATAAGAACATGACTTTACATCCTGCAGATTCAAATTAGCTAGCTGATATGAATATGCATGAGCTTTATAACCTACAGCGGATAAGAACATGACATTACATCCTGCAGATTCAAATTAGCTAGCTGATATGAATATGCATGAGCTGTATAACCTACAGTGGTAAAGAACAGATGACTTTACTCCAGCATATTCAAATTAGCTAGCTGATATGAATATGCACAAGCTTTATAACCTACAGTGGGTAAGAAAAGATGACTTTACATCCTGCATAATCAAGTTAGCTAGCTGATACATGTATGAATATGCAAGAGACTAACAGATGAACTCACCTGCTTAATCAAATTAGCTAGCCGACATGAATATGCAAAACCCTTGCAACTTACACAGGAAAAGGAAAACCCAAAATGATAATAAGGATATCTTTCATGACTATGTGAATCGCACCTGGACAAAGCTGCACAGCGTTGGCTCAATAATACTCCAGACAAACTTGTATTTCTATGCTACAGGAAATATACACTCACAGACATTTCAACCAAAACAGTATGACCGTTTTTAACAACGCCATTTTGACAATTTCCATAGCCATGCTGTGTCCTCAAGGCCCAATGGGATACTTGTTCAGACACTAGGTGGCAGCAAACTCACCAAAACTATCCATTATTCTTAAAAATGTGCGCAAGCTCAGAACTGTGAAGCCTACTGACACCCACTGTTGCAAAGTTTCCCCTTGAATATATCCCAGCTGACTGGAAGCTAAAAATGCTTCAGTGAACGGCGCACTGCACTTTTACCCTTGTCTCAAAATAATGTTTTTTTACTTATAATAATTACTGTACTTTGTCATCAGATAAATAAATAATAAATACAACTGTCTTTCCACTATCTTCATCCATACATAAGTTTCATATTATTTCTCTATTTACACTACACATATTACCATTATCATAGTTCTTTGCAATATCTCACATACATTCATGCATCAGCGTTTTTCTCTTCTTTTTGTTTTTCTTTTTTTCACTCCACTTTAAAAATTATACATCTGCATTTCTACACAACTTTTATGGATTAAATTTATATGTACAATGAGAAACATTGCACGAATGTTGTACCACAAATTTGCTTAAAGTAACAGGCTTTGTGAAACTGGACCAAGTTTGGAGTCCAAAGTTCCAACTAAGGATTCAACTGGATTACCATGTCTGTCTGGCAGCGGGGTTCATACACACGTATCATGGACCCCAGCGCTACCGCGGCGGTCGATGATCGTTGGGTCTACTGTCTTGGCCATATCCAACAGCCTGACTGTTTCCTGTATACCTTCAAGATCGTCCTCTGTGTCTGTGGGTGCCATGGGGGCGGAGAAGCTGTGATGATCTCGCGGGGTGGCGGGCTGCTGGAGGAGACGACTCTGCTCGTTCGTTCCATCATCGATGTCGTCGTCGGACTTCTCAATCAGAGGGTCAACTGCAAATTTGGGAAAGAGAGAATATTTCTCGAGTGAAATCGGTCGCTAAAAAGGAAGAAACGGCAACTATTATCAAGTTCCTGATTCCAAAGTAAGCGATTGTATTCATATTGAAGAGCGAGTATTTTATGAAAACTACAATACCTGTGACGTTTTTGAAAACTGTAAAACAAGGTAATCAGGTTAACTTGTCATCATACCCCTTGGCAGAAATCTGAGCTGACAATGTGGCTTCCGTCTCATAAGCCTCTTTCACACCAGAAACATTCCCCTGGAAATTTGGTTGATCTTTTCAAACTTGAACTGCAAACTATAGCAACCCCCCTGTGAAACAAGCTGTTTCCCAGTAGCTACCCCTACTTGGGAGTAGGGTTAAGCGAGGTAATCACAGGGAGAGAATACCGAGTTTTATTTAAAATTGCATCAAGTGTAAACAGCCGCGGGGTTGAAATTCACCAAGAATTTCCTTGGGGTTTTTTTCCTGGGAATTTGGCTCGTTAGCAGGCCTGCAATTTCATCTTTGAGAGGGCAAGGCCATTTTCATTTTGCATAGGGCACTTCCATTGGAAAATCTTAAAGTCTATGGGAAACTTTTGAAGGGGTACAAAGGCCAAGACCAGGGGCAACAGAGGCCATGTCCTTTGTGTAATTCCAGGTCTGCCTTAGTGTGAAACAGACTCTAGTCCTGATTTAATTGGGTTATTGTCACAGGAAACAGAAATATTCCTCATCTCTTTTTGCTGGGCAACTTTGAGGATGCATTTGGTGATAGACTCTAAAAGGTAACTGGTAGTCATGATCAAGCTTGACTTTATCAATAATTGATCCCATACAGATCTATTACAAAGCTCTGCAATCCCCACTGAATAGATCAAGCGAGGTCACGGCTAACAGTTAGAGTCTACCTCATTTGGTGTCGTAAACAGAGAATAACAGCAGGAAACATAACCAAGACTCCACTCACTGTGAATGACGTTTTCTCTCGGCTCTTCAGGGGCATGGACCTCGGCCTCTGGGCGGACATGCCGTCGTGAGCTGGTGCTGCGGCTGATTCTCTTGGTGTTGTGTCGACGTTGGAACGGCCTCAGTGGGGATCCCATCTCCTCTTCTTCTTCTTCTCTTTCATCGTCTGCCTCGGCGATGCAAGATGTATCTGTGTGACGAATGCTTCTACGTCCATACCTAAAAATGATCAAGACACGGGTGTGATTGTACATGAACTAAAAAATGGGTTGCATTCCTTTTTAGAAACCACGGAACTTCCAGGAGGATTTTGTTGAGGTTTTACAGACACTTTACACCACATCAAACGTAAAACCAGAGGTTTAGAAATAGGAACACCGACAGATCCTGCAAAAAGCAAAGAGAAGGAAAGCGGCGTTTACTCCTCTGAAGCTTCTTTCAAGTCAAAATCTTCCCCCTCGCTTCATGACTTGGTTGTTACTTACCCACTGTTTGATCTTGACAAGCTCCGTTGCTGCTCCGAATTGTTGGCATTGTGGTCGGCTGAGTCAGCACTGCGGACAGACCCACGGCGACGAGTGCTGTTACGACGACTTGAACTCTGGCGGCTGGAGCTGCGACGCGACGTGATGGTGGCTGTGAAAGAATGTCAAGAATAAAGAATTGTCACATCAGTGTATTTGATAATACATAGGTATAGTAGTGAGATACTAAACAATTTTTACAATGAAAAAATATCCTAACTTAAGGCCAAAAGGAATGCCACCCAGTGTGAGGGCTACAAGGAAAATGAGGAAAATTATTTAAAGTGAGAGGAAATAATCTGTTCATATTCCTCTTGAACTGTGGCAGATTGTAAGTTGGTGGAAAGCTAGATACAGGTAGGGAGTTCCAAAGTAGGGAAAGCCAGTTCCTGGTCTTTGGTCACTACACCCCTGTGCGCTTAACTTGTTCAGCCCTGATTTAAGTAATGTTGGCCCGCTCTGATCGCCAGCTTGAGGAGACACTTCTCTTTACCTTTCCTCGTCAGACGACTGATGATGGAGCCTCGTTGCTGGAACGGGGACGTGATTTCCATCTCCTCAAATACCTGAGCTCTCTGTCCCGTCATCACTGCTAGATCATCGGTAAACTTTACACGGTCTGCAAGATTTCATCCAAAGAAATAGAATGAGTTAGAGACTGGAAAATTGTTTCTGAATGAACAAGAACACGAAAGAGAAATCCTTTTAATACCTCTTGGGACAAACATGTTGTCTCTTAGATGGCGTAGCTCGTTGACCAACTCCAGCATGATCTCCGACTTGCACTTGGTTTGTGGTGTGTGGGTAGCGCGTAGTTTCTGTCCCACATAGCGCTGCAGCATCACCTCATGATCCGTCTCACAAATCATTCTCATCATCTACAAGTTTTAAAAAGATTAAAATTCCAATGCATTTTACACATTATTGCCAAACAGTAAGATGTGAATTTGGGCATTTTAACAAGAAATTAAATGATGATTGTCAATCTTAAAGTTTACTTTATAAAAAAATGACACATCTCTACTTGAAAAACAGCTGGCCAGTCGTCAAACTCTCTTCCATCACCCCTTGAAGGGAAATCAAAGACCCTCCCAAAGAAAACTCTGCAGTACTCGCAAAACCCTGTCTTTCCGTCTAATGTGGGTTAATGTAATTAAATACATTTGAGATGACTACATGTACAGATGCCTACCTTGAATGCAATAAATGGCTTGAGCATGACAAAGAGAGGAGTACGTACTGTGATGACAAAATCCATAAAGCTCCACAGAGCTAAACCACCTGTAGAAACAATACACACTATACATTCAAACAGTAGTAAGATTTCATTCTTGGTTTTACCCTTAGAGAAAGCTACATAGAGCTAAACCACCTGTAGAAACAATACAAACTATACATTCAAACATTAGTAAGATTTCATTCTTGGTCTAAAACCTTAGAGAATATACTGATGTGTGAAAAGCTCTGTATTGTCAGTGCTTTCAGAGTCCTGCAGGAAATAATCCACAGGCATACAACTCCGGTGGGATTCGAACCCATGACCTTTGTAATTCTAGAAGATTTCTTAACCACTCATGAGTGTGCCCGGTGCCCAGAGTCCTGTAAACAGCAGCTGGTACCATAAAACAAATTTCCACAGGTCTCGGAAAAGCACCGAGCATACAGCGCTTGACTCACATGTCATCATCGGGGAAAAATGCCCCAAATATTCTTTATTCTCGATGCAATTATTACATCTATTAAAAAGAGTAGGATTGCTTCTCCTGTAGACACACAGAGCACACTAAACTTCAGGACTCTACTATATCTTGAACCCAGTTCTTCTCAGAACCAGCATTCTTCTCCCAAGAGAGATTTTAATCACATGGTTGTTAGCCATAAACCTACTCCGTTCTTACTTTCCGACACCATGCAAAGCTCGGATTTCAAAGTTTGTATGGTGGTGAAAAGAATCTAGAAGGTAAGCTCTGCGTCAACACCAAGAAAAGATTATCTTCAGGATTATCTTCAGGAGAAAAACTGAAACTCTGTGGCTGCATGGTGGTTGAAGTGCAGGAGTGTATCCTTGACAAGGTTGGAAAGTGGGAAACTAAATCAATTCCGAAACATGATGCTTTTGATAAAATCTTACCCAGCATTCCTGAGCCAAGTTCTTTGACGGCTGAAGCGATGCGGAACCATTCCCTGGACAACTGGTTCTCGAAACAAACCATAATCATCTTCAACCCTTCAGGAAGAATACATATATTATTAATCATCAATACCCCAGCATTAGTCAAATGATGATGAGATTTTGCACAATTTCCTGTTGGTGTACAAGGCAAATTGTCATAAACGCTGTGGCACTGATCACAATGGTTTTGCTACTAAATTCAATATATTCTGGTGTCGGAGTGTGGTGGCTTAGTGGTGTAGTGCACTGGACTCAACTTCGGTTCTCAGTCTTGGCCGTTTAGGTGGAATTTAAAATTGTGTTTAATTTTACCTCTTGTTTCATTGTTCTCAGGCACCTGTTATTTGTGGATTGATTTTGCCAAAAACTCAAGCAAAACCAGAGAATGGATTATAGGAGAGTTAGAGGATTGAGCTGATAAACTCACCTAAGAATCCAGCCTCGTACAGGGAATCTGGAATGACAGAGTTGGAGTCTCGGTATGAGATACTCGTATGACTCGGCAGATCCGTCAGCGATGAGTAATGATGCTGTTTAGGTGGGTTTCCCACACCACCACCACCACCACCACCACTCCCTGGTCCACCAGCAGGGCGGGGCTGACGCTTGGGTGGAAGGAGGGCATACAGGATCATGGTGAGTGCGAATGAGATGTCTGATGGTCTAATCTTGGGAGAATCTATGTAAGAAGGGAATGTAAACCAATCAATCAATCAATCAATCAATCAATGGAAATTTACTGAGGTCTTTTATATAAAATACAAACACACCAAATGCAACAAAATGGTCATTTTAACATCATGGGTGGTCCAGTTTAATCAGACCCGCCAATACACAGTCCAATAACTGGACCCAGCACACAGTGAGGGTTTACAAGGTTGAACACGGACTGACCTTTTCTTCCACAGCCAACCCTCAAGCACAGAGGCAGGACGAGGTACAGCAAGATGGTCTCCGTCCGTTCTGCTGAGTTGAAAACAGGTGTGCCTCCGAAAACTTGCTCCAGGGTGTACAGGTCCTAAACATGGAAAAATATTCATTCCTAATCTTAGACCAGTGGGCTAGCTGCCAATGCATAAATCCTTCCTGTGGCAGCAGCAGCTTCAGGTATAGGCGATTGGTAGGGTGCGGGGGTAGTCCTAGTAGAAGGATAGTCTCCATGCACAGTGGTAGTGCAACAAAGACTGACATCGTACCAGGACTAGGTGCAGGGGATACATTTGCTCAAAGTTTTTTTTCAAAAAAAGAAGAATTGTGTTTTACTCCGCCACAATATATGGGGAAAAATTTGTAAAAAATCTGCAACAATGGTGGGATGAGTTGGGCAGTTGGGTCGGTGTAGTGGTATCGTTCCTCGCCTTCCACCTCTAGGACCCCGGTTCGAATCCCACCGGGGGCACTATGTGGATTGGGTTTTCAGTCCCTACCTGATTGCATGGGTTTTCCATGGAGTATTTTTCTGGGGGTTTTCCTCCCACATCTAAAACTGAATTTTCCTTCTTTGTCTTCTCTCAATGGGGTTCTTGGCTAGCATAGTGATTTAGTTCGCTTTTCTGAGAGTCCTTTGCTTCACAACCAGAATTAATAAATAATAAATGAATCAAGTGTTCTACTGCAGTGTACAATCAGCTGTTAGGACCTCCTCGACAAACTTTCTGCAAACTGAGATAAATAAATATAAATTTGCCAGGGCTTGGGCAGATGTTGGTAGCTAGCCCAGTCCTCTATCCCCCGATCCTTCCTGGGGAGTGTCATTTGATGTTACAACAAAAAAATCACCTCTTGTGGAAGAAAAGGCTCTCAAAACTCACCACAGTCTGTTTTAAAAAAAGCAACAACACAATATTCCCACATCTTAAAAAACAATAAATTAAACAATAGTATGCTGTGTACTTTAAAGCTTCGCTTGTTTGCTTTCCAGAAGTGAAATGTGCATTTTAACAAAAACAATGTGCTGGAGGGCCAACCAGGCATCTAAGTCCGCCAACTTGTCTAAAAAAACAAACATTTTTGACACTTGTAAAAAAATGAACTCATCAACATAATCTATACATCTATTATTTTGGATTGCCAAGTGATTCTGCATCTGTGAAAACTGTGGCCAAATAAAACAAATAAATAATGTCAAAATTGTTGCAACTCCTCAGCTAGTCTTGGTTCAAGGTTTTTGAAATGCTCCATTGTAACTCATTAAACATGGAAACGTTTGGAACATCCAATTTCAGACTTATCATCTCTAGCAGTAAGTTGAGAAATCAAAGACAGAGCAAACAGTGTCCAATCAATTTTGAAAAATCTTGTTTTGCCGTTTACATCATTCCTTTACACATCTTTTTTCTTTTCATTATCTTTTATTGGAATTGGTGGAGTTGAGTCTTAGAACCAAGACTAACATCACGCTTAATAAAGGTGCAAACAAGAGAAAGGTCAAACCCATTACCCATTCAACCCTTAAAGACAGAGAAGATAAATAACCTTTTCCCAACCTTTTCCACTTTTATCTAAATCTTGGTTCTAACATTTTATACTCGGTAATCATCCACAAGTTTGCACTAAATTAAATTTATCCGCCAGTTTAAATTTTCTCAACTTAGTGTTAAAATGGAACCAAACCAGACCCAACTTCCCTTTTTATTTCTATTCTTTTTGTCATGAGGGTTCTCAAAATTTCATTGAGCCTACAATCAAAACTTCCATTCCAGACCCCGCCTCCCCCCAAAAAGAGGAAAAAAACCCACAACACACAAAATGCCACCTTACCCTTTTTAACACCCACTTTTCAATAGGTACATACGTTTCAGCCGATTCCTATTAAATGCCAATTTTATCCCAAAACTAGGTATAACTAAACACTCCCCAAAACAATGTTACCCCAGTTGTTCCCATAGACCCCTTGCATAGGCCGCAATCACCAAGGTGAAACAATGGAAACGTGCGTGTGTGCATACACAACTCTCAGCCAATGAAAATTCTTCCTTTGACGTCAGTGAGGGCGCTGTTTGATGAGCTTATAGTTTGTTTTGTTTTTTGTTTCTTGTTTTTTATGAGATATCGCCTAACATCACCTCAAGAAGAGGGCAACACTTAACTGACTTGGGCTATCGACCCAAATCAACTGTCACCAGGGGCACGTTGCCACCTACTACTGGGGATGCAACAGGGTTACCCCCTTCACAGTCCATAAGGATGTAGGCATGGGTATCATCAACTAGGAGCCTGGCTGGTAGAGCAGAGTGCACTACCTTCCTAACTTTTTTTTTGAAGCAATTATGGTAAAGTGCCTTGCTCAAGGGCACAAGTGTCATGGCTGGGATTCGAACCCACACTCTGCTGCTGACAACACCAGAGCCTGGGTCCGGTAAACTAGACCGCTCGGCCACAACACGCCAAATGTTGTCTTATGCAAGAGGTCTATTGATAAATAGTTGCTCATTTTATTCCTCATAGTAAGTCCCCACACACATCTTGGTTCCAATCACTTTCCTTCAGCTCAACAAGTTGGGTGTATACCCAGTAACAACATTCCAATAAAGTTCTCAGAGTATGTCTATTCTCTTTATCAAAATCCTCTTTCCCCAAAGTATACCATAAGTTGTGCACCCTTTCCCTTTTTCTCAAGAGCTCATTTTAAATTGTAACATTTTGCCCATTCTATCCCCCCTAAAGTAAAAAAAAAATAAACCAATCAATCAATCAATAAAAAGTAAAATATCCCACCAATATCCCACCAACCCATTTTATACCCAAAATGACACTGAAATCCAATCCATCCACTATACACCCGAGAGGGAACTCAAGCCCACCAACCCATTTTATACCCAAAAGGGTACTAAAATCCCATCGCTCCATTGTATACTTTAACTCAAAAAGTACTGATTACCCAAACAAGCACCCATATCCCATTCACATATAGCATACATGTACCCAAATGGGTACTGCAATGGGGGTACTGCATGCCCATTAACCATACTGTATACCCAAACGGGTACTGAAATCCCATTCACCCATTATATACCCAAACGGGTTCTGAAACCAAATCACCCAATCAGGTCACCCTAGAATCATACCATGTGGTATAAGGAAATTACTTGACTTGATCGAACAGGAACAGAGACATGCAAGTGAATCAGGATTCACAAAATGAAAAGAACTGATCAATAAAAAAAAAGCCAGGGAGGGGGGAATAATCCACAGGAAGATGACACTCAACAAACTGGCCAAGACATCTTATGCACACAATGATGCAACAATGGAATGTACACATAGAATTCTTATTGTTAAATTGGATGCATATATAAATGAGCACGGTGACACAAGGCACAAGGATTGTTATAAGAACGAAACAATTGATTACAGACACATAAACAAACGACACCCTTAAGTCACCAAATGGTGTCTCCATACTTGGATATCTTTGACAGAATCAGGCAGTTAAATAAGCAGTCAATCTTGGGACCTAATAATTAAGAAATATCTCTTTTGTATATATCTCATTTTTATGTGAAATGATGGAGAATCTGAAGTGAAAAGTGAAGCAGAGGAACAAGTATTTAAGTACAAATCATATGACATTTACGGACTGACATATTTTTCTCATCAAAAACCACAAATGATACAGAAAAACTATTTCCAATGAGAGTATAAACCATGGTCAGACATTCATTTCTGTCCACTTGGAGTGTACTTCAATTTGTAATGGCTAATTTGTTTGCTTATTAAATCAGTGTAGTAAACAAGTAACAATTGTCAAACACACACTCCAACATGGTACAGACACAATGGTGACTCACGAATGCTTTGTTCATCTTTAGTAATAAAAAATAAATAAATCAAAAAATACTAATCACCAATTTTTGAACCTATAAAAGCGGGGACCGTTCTTTTCTTTAGTGATTAATCACAAGAGAAGAGAGTTTTAAAAATGAAAAAAGAGGAGAAGTTCTGAGAAAGAAAAAAAGAATAAAATTCATCAAGTTTATAAATGAAAAGAACGGCAGTTGAGTGCCAAAGCAATGGCCAATTTCATAGCGCCGCTCGTCACCGGTTAGCAGGTATTTCCTCGCTTATTATGGGTGGATACCTGCTAAGCACGTTTTAACAAGACACAGAAAAAAAAACACCAGCACAACACTATTTACAGAGTTGGATTGTTCCATTGATAACATGAAAGAAATCTCATCTGGCAAGTTTTTTCCACTGCGGTTTGCGGCACTGCAACAACAACAAAGGATCGCACGGCGGCTTATGAAATTGGTCCGTTGAGGGCGGCAGATGAAAGGGGAAGGGTGGGGAGGGGGAGGGAGGGGGAAGGCTCAGCGTAACTTGCCTTGGATCTCATCCAGTACTGATGCTGATGGGGGTGAGTGTGGCACCGTTGACGAGGCACGGAAAACAAGACCAACGAGAAACGAGAGTCAAAGACAAGTGATCACGTTTTAAAAATGCACATGGCAGTACGGTGTGGAGGGGGGTGGTCAACGCTCAATTGGTAAACTACTTTGACTTTTTGCACAAAGTTCTCTATGCAAATTCATCCCAAACAATAAGCTTGGAAGAAGACAAGAGAAAACTTGTTTTTTGTCTACCTATTCCAAATCAAGACATCCGAATGGTTGCATGTACTTTTGGAATGTGTATAGATCCTCATCAGGAGAAATGGGATCCAACCGGGGTAAATCGTATCCCAACTAGGATATTTCGGCTGGTAATTACCCTGCTAGGCATAGTGGAATGCAAGGCTGACCGAACCTAGCACCTAGCGACCCCCAAAAGTCACCCAGTAGGAAATGTGGATAGATCCTTGTTTGGGAAGTGGGATCTAATCAGGGTAAAACCATATCCCAACTGGGATATTTCGGCTGGTAAGTACCCTGCTAGGCATAGTGGAATGCAAGGCAGACTAAACCAAATAGACAAAAGGAATGACAATTCAACATTTTTTGCAAAAGTTTGATGAACACAATTCTCTTTTTACAACTTCAGCAATTCCTTGCAGTGACGTGGCTAAGAGTTCTAGAGCTCAAGTTCTGATGGCTGAGTCATCAGAGTGTGGGCTCGAATCCCGGTCATGACACTTGTGGTCTTGGGCAAGACACGTAACTATAATTGCTTCTCATCACCCAGAAATGGGTACCTGCAATGGTACAGATTGTTGATGTGAATTATTAGCAATCTGTGTGCCAGTTTGGCTGCCGGTGCTGCATACTCCAAAAGAGTTGAGATGGTTTTAAGAAGGCTAAAGGCCCAATGAACGCTTATTAAAGGCTATTATTAGTAGCTTTACAATCTTTTCAAACTTGATAACTCCTTTACAAGGACAGTACAGTACTGTTGCGGGGTTGTTTGGGGTTGTTGTTTTTTCTCAAACTGTCTCATTTTCAAACACCAACTTTAAACATTTATGCCGCTAATGCAGTTACCAATTGAGCGATGATGATGATTGTGCTGGAACACTCAGTTAATCCATAATCAATAACTGATATTTGATTGGGTTATAAACTGCTACTGAACAGTTAGAGTCTATCTCTAATGGAAAACAAATGAAGAATGTTTTTGTGTATAGAGTAGTAGAGTAGAGTAGGTTATCACTACTGTTAACTGATGCAGAAGGGATACATGTCCAGGGATAGTTTTGAAATGCACACGGTTTTCATTACAAAGGGGAGAGTGTATCTACTAAAAAAAATCGGCAAATCAGATAGCCTTTTCTTTTTCTTTTCAAATCAAAGGAAACATATTGTTTTTATGCAACTGTTTTTTGTCTTTTAATTCCCTTACCAGATCTTAATTGTAGGGGTTTGTTGAATCTTTTAAATTGTTAGTAGTCAAATGAATTGTACACGCTGACATCTCAAGGACAAGACTTGTTAAAAAAAAAATCAGTCAACGTAAAAATGACAGAACACATCGTCTCTGCACAGAGACAGACGGAACCCCAAAAAACAAGACGTTGCTGTCAAAAAAAGAAAGAAACTGGCACACTGTGTTGGATATTCAAAAGCACAGGATGGTTTAGAAGGCTACAGTGCGGACAAAACGGTTCACATTGGCCAGTTCATATAAAAAATCCGTCTTTAGCAAACCATACTCGTTTCAAAGACGGCATGAGGACTGGACACAATACCACAGTGAGTGCCATAATCAAACTAATGACATCAGGACACTGGGGGTGGGGCAAATAATTAATTGGACAAAATTATTTCCCTTCAAAAAAATAAACCCAAAATAAAAACCTCAAAACAATCAGTTAGTATTTGTAAAAGCTGAAGATAAATGACTACTTTGATTCAAGGGCTTCGGTGAGGTCATATCTGTTCCCTAGGAGTAATGTGACCGCTCCAAAGTAAGTTTGTAACAACATGAAGGCACTTCCGAACCGGTTTATGAGGATTTGTAGAAATCATCCTGTTCAATAAGAGATTCTGTACCCCCTGACTGCAGTTTGAACGTGTCCTCACGCCGTTTAAATTAAGGTGCTTTCCACGTTTACTCACATCAAATTGACCCCAGATATCAAATACCATGTTCACTGAGTCAATTTTTGGACTTGGATTTTGTTGAAAGTTGCAAAACAAAATTAAAACTGGTGCTCTATTTGATAGCGTTATTTACCACGACAGAATTCAATGGGTTCTGTGGCAAGAACTACCATTGCATATTTCTACAAAATGTCCAGTAACCATGGAGATTCCCTTCAGATGTTACTACAGCAGCAAATGGCCCTGGCTATAAGCCAAAGACACTCATCAAGAAATAGACAGGACCTTAGCCTCGAGTACTGAATAGATTTGAGTAATGATCAAGTAGCCTTCATAATGAGTAGCCTTGAATACTGAGTAGATTTGAGTAATAATTGAGTAGCTTTAAGTAATGAGTAGATTTGAGTAACGATTGAGTAGCTTCAAGATTTTTGATTTTTTGGAAAAAAAATTAAGATAATCCACTTCATATTTAAACCAACTGTTTGCTTGGTCTTCTCAAATTTTTCCAAGTCCCTCCAAACCCCCAACCTTAAAGGAAAAACCAACAATTCCCATCACAAACCTTCATGCAATGCATCTGCATTGCCACCAGACGCACCACGGCGGAGCAGAAGACCGGTGGGGGAGTAAAGCGCATACCCACTGATGGAGAGGCCATTGTGAGTAAGGACAGACCGTCCCCACCCCCTGGGGCTGAGCCATCACAGAGAAGCAGGGCTAGGCAGATGTTCAGCAGGGACTACAAGAAGAATATTATCAATCAGTATATGATAATCAAATGCTATTTGCTCTGGTTAATACAAATTATACATCTTATGGATATATCAAGTAATTTATTTCTTTTTGAAAAGGTGGTGACTCTGAAAAGAGCTTCTTGATTTATTTACAACATTTCAAACAAATTTCATAAACAAGTAAAAATTGCAGGGTGGAATATCTGTCTAGAACTATGATTTGCAGTACCAACAAGTAATTATTTCTCTCATGACTTGTAGCTTCTGAAAAGAACTGGCGGGTAAAACAACTCCAAGTTTCGATCAGTATGTTTGATTGGCTTCAGGAGAAAACTAGACTCTAATGCTGCATGCTGCTTAAACCGTCTTTGCCAAGCAAATATAAGCAGTCACAACAATGTCTATTGTACAGCATTTTGAATGGTAACCCCCTTCTGCTGAGCAAGATTTTCTGTGCTTAGCAAATTTATTGTGCTCTTAGTGTTAGCCAGAGGGGTGTCTGGGTGTCTTTTGGACACCCTGTTTTAAATTTGGACACCCTGTTTTATCTGTCATTTACATGTAAATGTATTGTAAGTGAACAATTTGGACACCCGGTTTTTAAGTTTCCAGCAAATTTGGACACCCTTTTACCAAATCCTGGCTAAAACCTTGATTGTGCTTAATACTATCTTTATAGGTTTGATTACCTTGAGGTGAGGGAGATGGCTGATGATGCTCTGCCTGGTAAGAGTCACATAGATCCCCTTCAAGAAGTTGGCTGCAGACTCCCAATCCATGTGACGCTGCAACGGGAAAACAGACTCCCAACAATTTGAAAACATACTTAAAGTTAATCCAATCAAGTGTCCAATGTCACAGAGCTGCAGAAGCAGACAATACATGTCAAGGACACCAGTCACAGATGGTGCAAAGGAAATAGTATTTTTGGCTGTTGACCTTATTCTGGTAAGCATAACTTAGTTGTGCTTAGCTACTTTTTGTGTTTAAGCAGCTCTATGATATTGGGCCCAGGTCACAAGGCGGCTCCGTCAAGATAGGCATAATGTAATGTGACATAATAATTGTGTGGTCAAATGTACTTCAAAACACCCACACCACCATCCCGGCCCGAGCACCATTTGTGCTATATTAATCCTCCATATTTATTATCACAGTATACTTCCCAAAATAGGTTTTTATTTTTTCAACATCTTCTCTTCAACGGTTTCCGTAGGTCTACAGACTGACATGCACAGTGCAGAGAAAGATTCCTTGAGTTCTTTACAAATATGCCGTGGGGCTCCGAGGAGCTCCGGCCCCCCCACGACAGGGAAGGACCATAAGGGGCAATAAGTGTTGCATTCGTTACCATCAGGGTTGGCTTCTTGTGGATCTTGTTGAAGAGTTTATCGAGTCTCTTGAGAATGAGGATCAGGGCGGGGCGTAGGTCCTGGCTGGTCCAATCAGTCTGTGGAATCATCTTGGTGATGTACATCTGTAGACCTTTGCATCCCATGGTGATGGGGTCATGAGGGGCTACCTTCAGCAGGGTGTGGGCGACCTCTGCTAGCCTCTGTTGTTTAGTTGAGAGAAAAAATCAAAGTGTTAGTCTATATCGGTTCTTTTCTGTACAGTGTTTTGGCCATCTGTGGACCCTTGCATCCAATTTCATAGAGCTACTTAAGCACAAAAAATAGCTGACCAGAATGAGGTTACCAGCCAAAACACCATGTCACATGTACCATCTGTGACTGGTATCCTGCTTGTTTTTGCTTCGCAGAAAATGCTAAATAAAATCTTCTGCTTATAAGTGGCTCTATTAAATTGGGCCCAAGGGGTTAGGGATAACTAATTATAACTGTATTTTGGGTTGTTATTATTTTACCAGATGGCATCTCTGATCCAGGAGTTCCAGTGATGATGATGAGCTGTGTTGTCTGGAATCGTTGTGGGGCCTGAGCTCCTTCAGCCTGGCCAGGCTGTGGCAGTAGTAGCCGGCCGCTATGCTCAGAAGCATGTCCCGTGGCTTGCAGAATTCATTCATAGGTTCTGAATCTTCAGAGTCGTCTTCGTAACGTCTACGTACTCTACAGTCGTTGTACCTGGTAGTTAGGAAAAATTGTTTAAATCTTTATTTCCCCATTTTACACATCCAACAGCACAAGCAGGAATATATGTGTGAGTAGACGATGAAGTCAGGGCGCAAATTTGGGCGTAAAATCCATGACTGCAGAGGGCTTGTAGCTCAAAATCTTAACTGGACCAAAAAATATTTCCATTGGATCAGAATTAAAATAAGAAAAACTATCTACAGAACAGTATAACATAAAACTGTTTTTATTTGAACACACACAATCAAAGAGAATATTTATCCTTAATTGATACCTGAACAGCATTTCTTCATCACTAAATTTTCCAATGAAATATCCCAAAATAAGCTAATGTCTGATCAAGTGAATCATTCGGTGAATCATATAAGCTTATACCTAATCTAAACTTCTAGTAAAAGTCGGATTAATAAGAGATTAGACTAATCCTTCCATTGATACCTGAACTGAAAGTCTTCTCGCATATCTTCTTCACCGATATCGATTCCTCCAACATTCATGGCTGACTTGCGTGAAGCCTTGTGGACGGAGCTCTGCTGGGAGTTATTGGAGCTCTTGAAGCTTGTCGTTGCATTTACGTTTTCAATCTTGCGACTGGGTCCACTTGTACTACTGTTCAACAAATGTCAAACAATAATTTAAAAACAACTCTTTGGCTTCCAAGAAACTTCAAAGAAGACTACAGCAGCCCCAGACAGTCAGCTCAATGGAAGAGCTATTGGTATAACGTCCAAGTTAAGCACCATTGACTGTGGTCAGTCATTGGATGGGAGACCATTTCTGGCACATGATAGGGCTCCTGAACACCAAGCCTGCGCCTTTCAGATTGGATGTAATACTGCAGGTCCAGTGCATTGTGTACTGCACATAAACACCCTGAACACTTATCATGAAAGAGAAGGGGCTTGACTCTGTGTTTCTGAATTGGCTGCATAAAGCGCCCTCTCTGAACATGTTTGGTCTATAATGAGATACACATTTGAAGATACACATTTACCGCGGAATTTTGTGCTTCACGCACTTTACAAGGCGCCGTAAGCGCAGAATCACACGCTTTACAGGGCCCTGTTCTGTTCAGAGTCATCAACTTCTTCAGAAACTAGATGACATGGTGTGCATGGTGTGCAATGACCAGTGTGATAGCCAGCAATGAATATCTTTTTCCTTAGTTGCTTTTTGTAAACTTCTTTTTGGTCATTTGTTGTATATTTGCAATGCTATGAAACAATGGATGTAACAATGGGCACTTTGTGGAGATGTCTGATCATATCTTGAACTCACCGTGCCAATGTCTCAGCACCAATAATGAGGGACTTCATGCAGACCCCCATGCTGTTAATGACGGCCGTCTCTGACTTCGCCGCGCTGGGATTGTCTCGCTTCTTGGTCTGCTCCTTGACGTGTTCCAGGTAGAGGGGGACAAGGTCTGCCAAGACACTCTGAGACAACAACGAAGGAAGTATTTTAAAGATTTATCAGGCGCTGTGAGCGTATTGATTTTTGTCACAAAAGGCAATTTACCTTTGGACCAAAAATTGAATGAGTAAACTGGATCCAATTTCATAAACCTGGTAATCACAAACAAATCTTGCTGAGTAGAAACAGGTTACGAGCCAAAGTATCACATATTATACATTATTTGTCACTGGTCCCCTGCCAATTTTTACTTGAGCAACAAGACACTTGGCCAAGCTTCTCATCACCCAGGAGCAAATGGGTACCAGCTAGGGTAGAGATTGTTGATGTGACTGATAAGCAACCTGTATTGGCTGCCGGCACTGCATACTCCTAAGGAGTTGAGATGACTTCAGGAAGGCATAAGCAAACAAGGGTAATCATCTTCTTTTAAGGCACTTTGAGGGGCCTACTTGGCTTGACATTCTTACATAACCACTTACCAGCATTTGGGCACTTCTGATGGACTCAGGTGCGTATGCCACCACTATGGCACAAAGTCTGATTGCCTCACTGACGCTGAAAGTCGCTAAATGATCATTGCTGTAGCAGAAATCCTACACAAAGTGTACATTTAAATTAGTCAATCATTGCAAAAATAACAGGACCCTAAGATATCGTGGAGTTTGTAGACATTTCATAGTTTCTCAGGTGCAAGTTATAAACAGGAGTGTTTGCAAACCTACCAGTGTCTTCATGGGTTTTTCACCGGTAACCAGCTCCAGAATGTCCAGCGAATCCTTGCTGTCTTTCTCCATTGAGAGTAGCAGACGGAACAGACACTTTGGAGAAATCTACCAAAGAAAATAAGTTCATCAAAAGCAGGAAACAGAATTTTACGTTAACGTATTAGTAGCAAGAAAACAATGCTGTGAATGGGTACGCTTTGGAAAGTTCAAATGTTTTGATCTTTTTCAAAATGATTTGTGCAACAGATTATTTGTTTATTCTTTTAACACCACTGCCACCCCATATTTGTTTTACAATTAACCCTACTCCCCAGCAGGGAGTAGCTAATTCCCAGAAAATGTATATATCCTTGGAGTTTTTGCTTATTCATTTTATAGTTTGATACCCATCCAACAGCGCAGGGGCCAATAACAGATAGAATAGGAAACAATGAAGAAGTGTTCAGTTTTAGATGTGAGAAGAAAACCCTAAATTTTGGGAAACGCACAAATCAGGTAGTGAGTGAAAACCCAATCCACATGGCGCCGGTCTGAGACAGGATTCAAACCAGGGTCCAGAGAAGTGAAAGACAGGGAAAGAAACCACCGACCCAACCTGATCCCAGGGTTAGAAATTCAAGTGTAAAAAGGCCAACCAAATTTATCCCAGGTATTTCCCAGGTATTTCCCAGGTATTTCCAAGGAATTTCCCAGGAATTTCCCAGGAATTTTGTAAAGTGTGAAAGGTTCTATTAGAAGCCTACCTTTTGTGGATTGATCTCCTCCTCTCCCTGTAGAAGGGGGGCAGCACTGCCGAATAACTACCGGGGAGAAAAGTGAAACAATGGGGTAAGTGATACAAACCTGTGTAGAAGCTTGAGATTTAACCAGTTCGCTTCGGGATTAAAAATCCTTCTCCCATTACCCATGCAGGATTATTTTCACTAAGTCAAAAAGCAACTTTATTTTGTAGCCATCAATCATTAGATTTGTCAATTAAACTCAGGGGCCACTCTTCGGAACAGTTGCCTGTGTACGCGCAACCTGCCACAGTGTCTCACCAAACGTGGCATGTTGACAAGACTACCGTCAAACATGCACTGAAACTCAAATGCCACTCTATAAGACCATCGCTGTATCTTGCTTAAGAGTTTTTAGTGTTATTGCATCCACCGAAGGGAACTGGTTAAAAAAAAGAGAATTCACTGTTACATACTGCTTTACCACCAAAAACAACCTGTGGTATAGAATGCAGGAAGTTGTAACAGCCTCCCATTTCGACCCTAGCAGAGTCTGTTCCTAGAGCCTTTTAGGAAGACTGGGTTGGCAGTCTGCAGTCAACATAAATAGCTCAATGCTTGACAGACAAAATGTTAACATACCTGCAGCACAAATGGCTTCATGTGTAGAACATATAACTGCCGACAGACGTACTGAAAAATTCAAAATACAAACAGTTATATGTTGTAAAATCCTCCTAAAAACTGCAATCAGTGCCAGTTACTGTTTCTTGTAAGTTGTCTATTTTTAACTTTACTTCTTTCAAAAATATTTTAAAAATTGTTTTATCTTTAATTTTAATGACATATTTGACTGTGAAATGTTTAAGATCTTGACTGAGGGTACAATGTGTTGATTATCCTACCTCAATAGCTCTGGTAACAAGTCGATTGTTGCTGTGATAGTTGTAGACTCTCAGGATGGTTGGCATAATGTACTGAAACCTACATCAATAGAAAGAGAGATCTTTGTACAAATCTGGCTGACAAAAAAGGTACATCAACTACACGTATTTAAGAAAGTTCCTGTCTGCACTTTCTTCAGCACATGCAGTTGGAGCAATTCAAACCCCCTTCATGCATCTCTGTTGTTCTTTTGTTTTTGGTCACTTTTTCTTCAAACCCCCTCCACATCTTTCGTTTTCAGTCACTTTTCTTCAAACCCCCTCTACATCTTTCGTTTTCAGTCACTTTTCTTCAAACCCCCTCCACATCTTTTCCGTTCATTTGTTTTCGGTCACTTTCTACAAACTCTCTTCACATCTTTGACGCTCTTTTATTTTTTCGGCCACTTTTTTTCAAACCCCTTCCACATCTTTCGTTTTCAGTCACTTTTCCTAAAAGCACTCAACCTCTTTGGTCGCTCTTTTGTTTTGGTCACTTTTCTTAGGTAATAACATTTAATCATAATTTACCATTAGTCATTTTCATTTATTATACATACTCCAACTAACAAATTTCATGTAAAATAAAGTGAGTTGAACAAATAAAAATAAATCCATCAATCAATCCTACAAAATTATTTGTAGTTGTCCAGATAGGTACAAAACTTTGATTTAATTTCAAAACCGGTCTTCAACGGATTTGACCATATCCTTACCCTTTGGTTGCAAACATCTGCTTGAAATGGCGTGAGATGTTGATGAAGGACGCCAGGCACAGACGCAGGATGGAGATGTCCTCACAGTGAAGCAACAAACAGCCATTCAAGACGTTTAAGAAGAGCTGGATGTCCCCACTCCAGGAGAAGTCAGAGGACATGTTCAGGAACGTTGCTGCAGTAAACTGGTGTAGGACACAAGGAGTATATAAGATCATTAGAAAACGGACAAATCAGTCTTCAATCGTGTTTGTTTGCTTGTTCACATGTCTTGTACTGTTACTTTTTAGTAAAATCATTCATTTGATTAATGTTGTGCTGAACAAAAATTGACAAATTGACTAGAGTGGGATTTGAACCTGCAACCTCTAGGATCTAGCCCTATGATGGTGGTCTCACTACTTGGTCAATATCTTTGTTCGGGGACTAGTTAGTTAGCTCAGTTGGTAGAGCACCGGCACTTACAATGAAAGGCCACAGGTTCAAATCCCACTCTAATCAATTTTGTTTTTGTTCACCCCAAAATTGATTTATATTTACCTAGTCAATTTCCCTCATGGGTTGTTGTGACTTGTCATTAGATTTATGTTAACACTAGCAGTCCCCTGTATTAAATACTTGTAATGCCTTGCATTTTAAGTTGTAAATTACTGTTTTATTTGTATTTACCGTAATTTTTTTGTATTTATTTATTTATTTTTTTGAAATTACAAATTACTATTCTAGAAACAATGTCTGCAGTTAAGGCATACACAAAGTTCAAAGCTGGCTTCCCAAAACTCAATCATTTTAAGGTCACATGGCTTAGCTTTTAACTTGCATACATTTCTATTTTCAATTCTGTTTTGGTGTTGTATTTGTGAACATATTTATATTTTTTTATATTTATTTATATTTATTTCATTTCTCGGGAATAAAAAGTACAATAAAATAAGCATTTCTAAATGAATGAATGAAACAAAAAACAATAACAAAACTGATATAGCTTTCAAATTACACAAATATAGGTCTTACCTTAACCCACATGTACTTGTGCACAACATCTAAGCCGAAAAGTTCCTATGGAAGAAGCACAACACAAATTTTAATAAATTGTCTCATTATATTTCTCCTGTAGAGAAAATGATAGTTATGTTTGTATACCACAAAACAATTACAAAACAATAGAAAAAATTAAAGTTTCTCAAAAGACCAGTGTGTAGTTTCTTGCCTGCCAGGAAATGCCCTGGAATGCTCAAGGCACTCTTTTTGTAAACAAGGTGGCATGTTCTATAGCAGGGCCCGATTTCAATGAGCTGCTTAAGCATAAAAAGTAGCTAAGCAGAACAAAATGTTGCTTAACAGAATAAGGTTAACAGCCAAAATACCATTCCACACGTTCAATCTGTGAATTTATCCCGCTCATTTTTGCTCACCAGTAAAGTGATAAGCAATATTTCATTGGCCCTAGGTCGTTCTACTCTTTGAGTACACTATCCCATACTGCTTTACCTTGCCCTGTTTAGGAATGGTGTAGAGCATGAACTCAGCATCCAGTGACTTGCGAGGGAATGAAGGAAGCCTTATCAACTCATCATGAAGAAAGGTGATATGTGAACTCATCTAAACAAATAGAAATAATAATACATGAATGAAAACAAGTTGCAAAGACCACAACAGAGCTGTCTGCCTGCATATGGAATAGAGAGGATTGGATTCGTCGTAGGATGTCCCGCCTGCGGGCGACATCATAATAATCCTTACTGCAGCCGAGAAAACTTTTTTGACAGCCAGCCACATGGACTCAAATATGACCACATAGCACAGCCAGAGATCCAAGTGTTCGATTTTTCCAGAGGGAGGAAAATTGGAGGGCCTGGATAAAAACCTTTGAGGCATAGGAGAGAACCAACCCACAACTCTACTCACATATGGCCCTAGCCGGGAGTCGAACCAGGGACACAGTGGTGATAGATGGCAATTACAAAATACCAAAAAATGATAAAATCCAATGATATTTTCTTAGGAACAGCTCTTAGCTTTAATGGATGCAAAACTTACCAAAGGCGCTGGAGTGCTCTGTAGAGTGGCTAGTGCAAAATACACACGACCAAGCTCAGCAATCTTCAGTGTGAAAGCCTGCAGAATAATGTAGTAAGTTTCAATCAATATCTACCCACATCAGGTAAGGTTGAGACAGGTAAGGCTGGTTGAATGTCATTAAGTCATCGCAATTTAGTGAATTAACAAAGAAGAAGACTAGGAGACCTTTTTTTTGGGGGGGGGGTCGCTAGGTGGCAGCAGACTCACCGGGTAATCCAATAGTCTCAGAAGTATGGATATGATTAGAACCAACTTAACTATGTCTCAAAGTCTTACACCGTTTTGTGGACAATGCTGTCAATAACATATTTGTGAATGGTTTGCAGTGTAAATGTTATTAAAACAGGACTTGAAAAGTGTACCACATGTTGACTTCATTGGAAATGGAGTCACAAGAAAACCACTTCACTTTCAGTTCTGATCGTTTGTTCTAACTCAGTACACTAATTATGGTACATAAATGACCCGCACAGGTCAAACTCGGACAGAGCTTTAACGAGACCTCATTATTCTGGAGGGTACATACCTGTCTCTGTAGATGTTCTAAACCTTCCAAAATGATCCACACAGGTCAAACTTGGACAGAGCTTTAACGAGACCTCATTATTCTGGAGGGTACATACCTGTCTCTGTAGATGTTCTAAACCTTCCAAAATTACCCACACAGGTCAAACTTGGACAGAGCTTTAACGAGACCTCATTAATCTGGAGGGTACATACCTGTCTCTGTAGATGTTCTAAGCCTTCCAAAATGATCCGCACAGGTCAAACTTGGACAGAGCTTTAACGAGACCTCATTATTCTGGAGGGTACATACCTGTCTCTGTAGATGTTCTAAACCTTCCAAAATTACCCACACAGGTCAAACTTGGACAGAGCTTTAACGAGACCTCATTATTCTGGAGGGTACATACCTGTCTCTGTAGATGTTCTAAACCTTCCATTTGGTCCATTTTCTTCAGGATTAGCTCAGGGCACTGTGATCGCTTGTAGGCATAAAAATCTCTCACGTACGACTTCACATCTAACATTTGATCTGCGATAGTGAGATTCAATAATGGTTCATTTTGTTAGTACTTTACTGTCACCGAATGATGATGATGTTTATAAAATGCATCATACTCAAGTTACCCACCAGTCAAGAATTTGTAAAACACTAAAGGCCCCCATCATGACTTACTGGTCTTCTTATCCACAAGGAAATGAGAGCAGTGGTCCTGAATAGGAATGTTGAAGAACTCCAGACAGTCTTGGTGGATCTCCTCAAACTGCATATCCTGAATGATAAAAAAAGGTTACAGAATGATAAAATAGGTTGCAGAATGATAAAGGTTGCAGAATGATAAAAAGGTTACAGAATGATAAAAAGGTTACAGAATGATCAAAGAGGTCACAGAATAATAAAAAGGTTGCAGAATTATAAAAGAGATTGCAGAATTTAAAGGTTCCAGATTTAAAAAAGAGAAGTATCAGAATGATAAGAGGTTGCAAAAAAAGAGGTTACAGAATGATACAAAATTTCAGATTGATAAAGGAGGAATTGCAGAATAATAACATAGACTGCTGAATAATAACAGAGGTTGCAAAACAACAAAAGAGGTTGCAAAAAAGGACCAAAGAGGTTGAAGAATGATAACATAGGTTTCAGAATGATAAAGGTCTATTGCGAGTCTTTAAACTATAGAGGCAAATAAAGCGACCCTACCTCACTGATGGGTAGCTGAGTAGGGATGTCCGTTTCATTGGGTCCATGTACAATCAGTTTCTGTGTAGAATTAGAAAACAAAACATGTTATTATGCATTACCCTACATCATTAATGAAGAGTACCTCCACTACAAGTTATTGTGTTATTGTTAGATATTACAAACTTTACCAGAAATAGTTGTCACAACAATCAGTGATGTGCCCCCCTACTGGTCAGGCAGGCGTTTTTGCTTGAACTGGCTCCATCACTGGCATACATTTTAAAGTAAAATCTTGACTAAATTGCTTTAGAGCCATTCTTATGACCTAATGTGACGATTTTAATGAGACTTCAAGCCTGTCCACAATAGTAAGTCAAGTCCAGAACATTGGTTTTTTGTGTAAATCCTCAAAGAAACAATTGCCTCAATGCATTTACTATTGGCTTCTTTGTAAAGTGAGTGCAGCTTACAGTCAAATTACTCCACGCTACCACAAACTATCCTCACACATACAAAGCCAGAACTCTTGCATGTTGCTTTACCAAAGCTAGGAAAACAATGAATGAAAAATGACTAACCTTTGCACACGGTACATTGGCACTGATCAGGATGGTAGGCTGTAGGAAGTACAAGAAAATACAGAGTGAATTTGGCAGAACAAAAATAAAATACAAATGGGTTGATTTCAGATAAAAGTCTGAAATTTCTTACGTCACACTGTTCTTTCTTCAGAGTCTGCTTGAGGTCCTTGAAGGAAATGCCGGACACGAAGGGGATGATGTGCCAGAGGACGGTCAGGGTGTTAGCTATGGCCTCGTTGGCCCCCTCATGGGGTGCTCGGCAGTGGTACACAACAAAACCAAGCTGGTGTCACCGAGAGAAAATATTCAAGTTATTTAAAGTTTGGGAAATAACCTGAAATACAAATTCTATATTTTGAACCTAAAACATTTCTTGAGCTAGATATTTTGAATCTTGGGAACCACTGAGAATAATCAAAGTTTGACAATTTTGGTCTTTTTTTAAAAAACTGTTTTGAACCATGCATCCACCCTAAATTTTTATTAATAAGTAGTGACAGAATATTTAATATACCCTATACACTTAAGATCAAAGTGATGCTTCAAATGAAGCAGATGTTTGAGATCAATGTTCTCTCAGCTAGGGAGCTTTCAATGGCTTTTCCTGGCATCCAGCATGCAACTTTGTAGTTGAAACAAAAGAGAAAATTCAAACCAACTCCTCATCGGACGAAGAGGTCGGAACAAGGTTGTCAAAACAAAGTTGACTGATAACAATGGAACCAGCACAAACATATCAGGTGAACTGATAGAGGCCACTGGGTATCTTTCATTATTTCCCTTAACAAACATGTTTTGTCTTCATTTTAATTGAAAACAGTATTTCAACTTTCAGTTATTTCTTTTGACCCACCCACCAACAATTTCGAAAAGTACAAAGATTTCATCAGTTTGCATAAAGAAGATGTATGGAAGCTGATCTATATTAAGCATATCGATCAGGAAACAATCCAGTACACCTGTTTCTATGAGTGCACTTGTCTTCAAGCAATCAATCAATGTTGATAACTCACCAGGTAGTTGAAGAGACAGTGGGCAGTCTGGGCTGGTAGCTCTCCAAAGTGAGATACCATCTTCTTCATCAGAAGAATAAGATCCTCCTACACAACAAGAACAAATGGGGAACATGGTCAACCTTTAAATGATTACTTTAAATACTTTAAACACCTGTTCATCTGGGCCAAAGGCATTTTCCCCAACCTTCTCAACTCTTTTGGAGTATGCAGCTCTGGGAATACAAGTGTCACATGTGTGGCTACATAATGACTACAACAATCTCTACATTTTATCAGGCACCATCTTCCTGCTGGGTGATCAAAAGCAATAATGGTTTCCATCGCAACTCTTTTGGAGTATGCAGCTCCAGGGAATACAAGTGGCACATGTGTGGCTAAACAATGACGTCAATAACCTCAACCTTCTATCAGGTACCAATGTCCTCTTGGTGATGGGGAGCAATTATGGTTAAATGTATTCCCCAGAATAGAAGTCACAAATACCAAGGCCAAATTTTGAAGACTCATAAATCTGAATTTGTCTGCCAAAACTGACCACAAGGCAACAATTGGCATGACCAAATGGCATGCATCCCAGACACTGCAAATTTGCCAAATTGTATCTACCGGGTAATTCAACTTAACCTACCTGCTTGTCTTTGGCTGTGATCTTCTCTAAGATGTAGCGGCAGATGAGAGCAGGTTCTTCCACAAGACATGCCCATAAGACCTTCTCTGCAACCTCACACACTGGGAAAAAAGATTGCAACAGACACTATAAGAATGAAACCAGAAACTGACTAACAAACCTGATCGGACAAGAAACCTAAAAACCTAAGCCCAATGTCACAAAGAGTCCAGATTCATCTTCAGATGAATGGCCAAGGTTTGTTACCATCACCAAAGTGATATTAATCACCAAAGTAATATTTAGTGTGAGATCATACTCAGGCGGTATCCGAACTAGTGGCTACAGCTATGGCTACAACTAATGCTAAGGATGTCTTATACGACGCGGTGATCCAGCCGTAGCCGTAGCCACCAATTCAGATACCAACAGGATAATGCACAAAATAAGTGGACTAACCTGCAACACCTTCCTTATTGACTTCAGAGTCATCCAGCAGGGCTACCAAATGAACTATGGTTGTACACACACAGGATGGGAAGAACACTCCAAAAGTAGGCGGACTGTGATGAGTACGCTCAGTAACCAATCCCTCATCATCACCTAATTAACATTCAGAGAAGGTCAAAGGTCACAGACGGCCAACATGGCCACTTGGATGTGCAACCTTTAATATTTGGTGATTTGAGATTTCAGGGTCTATGTTTTTTTGTTTTGTTTTTGTCTTTGACAATGAGTCATTTACAAAATTGTCTCCTGGAAAAACTGACAGCAAAAAATAACAGAACAGGAGACAAAAAAAAGAAAGAAAGAAAAAAGAAACAGTACGGCCACAGACTTTTTTCTGTTCAGATTTTCGTCAAGAAACGTTTCACATGTCACATGACTTTACGGTGACAGTTGAACATCAACAACGTTTTTTCAAACACAAAACTCGTGAGTCTCACCAAAAATTTATGGACTTCATAGAAAAACGACAAAAAAAATTCAAATTCAAACAGAACGTTCAAGAACAAAAAACGAAGCAATGTTTTATGGGATTGTTAATGTGAGAATTAACACAAGTGCTACCAAAGTTCCCAACTGGAACCTAGAAATAAAACAAAATAACATGATTTCAAAATGAAAAATGGTGATGATTGTGATGAACTGGAGCAGAGAAAAACACTTGCAATGAGGTGGGAAAGTATCAACTAAAATACTGGGTGAAAAAATAACATGAATACAAAAATAATAAATTTTAAAAAGCTGATGAAACAAAAGAACTTAATACACAGAGTGAGAAGCCTTTTTGAAAGCGGATGTTATACTACAAGAGTTAGTATGTTGTGGGAAAACTAGAATTTGCTCACAATAGAAAGCTCTGTTAGAATATGACTGGGGTAGGTTTCTTTAGGGATTTCACTTCATAATGGTTTTACAATCCCAACATTTTTATAACTTGTTTTTCAGCACGTTTTAACCATGCAAATTTACAGGTCACATTTTGGGTAAAAAAGTTAGCGATAAAGCTCAATACTTTGTCACAAGAAGCCATTTGAAAGTTAGATTTGAATAATGTCTGGTACAATGACTTGCTTAGTCACAAGTTACCGCTTGTTTTTCACAAGTTACCGCTTGTTTTTCACAAGTTACCGCTTGTTTTTCACAAGTTACCGCTTAAGTTTGAATTCCTCAGGGTGAAGATAAAGTTGCTATGTCACATGACTCTGGACAATCTTTCCTTTGGCAACCTCCCGATGGGCAAATCCTGGTATCATTGTGCCATATACATTCATTCAGATGTGAGTGTTCATCGTCTCTTTCGTATCTACGCAAAAGCTTGCCTCAAACCATGTACCTCTTTAGTCTGAGGAATTCCAAATTAAGCGGTAACTTGTGACTTTGCAAATCACTGTATCATCAAAGATTATTCATGACTAATTCACAAATGGCTTATTGTGATTTGTGAGTTTGGATCAAACATGATGGGAGCTTCAGCTTATTTCAGCGTTTACTTCAGACTTGAGGATATTGTCTGTTATTATAGTTCTTGGTTCACCACGTCTAAATCTCTACTAGGAAGAATTGTTGGATAGGAAAAGAAGCCGGTTCCAGCAAAACTTTGACAAAATTTACAAAAAGTGAGATTTTGTTATTATCCTGAAACTCATCAATGTTCCCAGTAACATTCTTTTTCTTATTTCATCAGAATCTGGAGAAAATGCCCTAAATGGTGACATGAAAATCTCAAATTGGTCCCTGGGGTCAATTTGTGATCTTTCCATGGTCATTACGCATCGTGGTAAATGCCGAGAAGTTTTTGCAAGAGTGGGTCTCCTATGTACCTAGAGCAAATTATGTATGAAAAATTACAATACGTGTTTCATAATTTGTCTGTATAATTTCCTTCTTATTTCTTAATTTGTATTTTTGTTAGAGGGGAGGGGAGTCTTCATAATTTTCTTTTTGCCTTTGAGAAAATATTTTAACTGAACCAAATTTGGGTCCTTGGGCTCCGGCTCGGGCTCAGTCATCAATTTTGCAGGATGTTTCAAACATAACACAGGGCCCAGGGCCAGCACCTAAGCTAATGTTTAGAAAAAAATCCCCTAGACTCTTAAGTCCTGATCTTCAAGTAAAATCTGTTTGTTGTGCTACTACTGGGACTACTACTCTTTGCCAATCAAGTAATAGTTTGTATTTTGATGATTCTCCCATCAACAAATATCTGTGAAAAGGCAGCTGTACCCTCAAGTAGGTTTCTATCATCATGTAGGTTTATAAACACTTAAATACACTAAAGTCTTAGAAACAAAATCAAATTATTACAAAATTAAATGTTAAAAATCAACAGGAGTGTCAAAAACTTGTTTTTATAAACATGTGATTATGGAAAATTAACGAACTGAAATAACTATTGAGTTCAGGAAAAAAAAGAGAGAAGTTTATAGAAAATGGATGAGGAAAAAATGCAACCCACAAGAAAATCAACACCATGCAGGAAAGAATAAAGTTCTTCCAAAACTAAGGCTGACGGAAGTTGCATTTGATAAGGACAAAATAAACGGGAGTATGATTTTCCTAAAAAATTGTATTTTGAGAACATTTTATTAAGTTGGTTGATTGTATTGTGTATTAATTATTTTTTAGTATTATTTATTTACTTACTTATTTATTTATGAGGGGGGGTAAAAAGAATCAACACCTTTTTATTATTATCTGGACTACACCATTTTGGAAAATTTTGAAACAAATGTGAGTGGTAACCTTCTTACATGTCAAAATTGTTTACCTTTGTGAAATGACCTTTTTGAAAGTTCAAGTTGTTACCAAACTAACTTTTGGGAAGTTGCTTGGAACCTGACTGTAGTCATTGTTTCTAAACTGGGGTAGTGTGCTGACCCTTCACAATAAGTCAACAAACAGCAATATTTGAGTGGTTTCAGGAATTTGTTCATCAGAAGACCTTTTTCAAAGTCTCCTCAAAAGAAATCCCAATCCTAATTCTGGGTTTACAAAGGATTTCTTGCTAGCTGTTATTTAAAGAGTGGGCTGAGACTTCCCGAGTCAAAGAATATTAATATTTCTATACCTGCAGAGCTGCCAACATTTGCATCTTGCAATCAGGGAGATATTTAGAATTACATTCAACATAATAGGGAAAAAGTTTCCTTAATCAGGGAGATTTTCACATTTGAACATGGAAAGATTGGTTTATTTTCAGGGAACTTTCTGCAGAATCAGGGAGAGTTGGCAGCTGTGTGCTGGTAGTCTCTGGAATTTGAGGATCATTCCTAATCCTAGTAACAATGAACCATGAGCTCTGGATGTTTATATATTGGATTGTTTGCTATTGCCAGTTGTTGTTAATTGAAGGGCATGTAAGTTGGGGTAGTTGACATGAGCACTGTAAAGTAAACGTGTTAGTTAGTTCTACCACTTGACTAAATAAATGAAAAACTAAACATGTTCTTTAGGCGTTAATTTCTAATAAGGATCAATTAGAGTGTAGAGTCTTGAATTAATGATGTTAAAAGAATCAAAGTTAAGATCTCTAGATGGACATGCTTGAGTTGTTATGAGACAGTGCAAGTCTAATTATGCACATTTGAATGGTGGGCCTCGTTAAAGTGTGGCGTGTTTTTGTTTCCATCACACAAGAAAGCAATATATATTGGTAGCCAAGGCTCCCAGCTATTCTCAGATATGGGCAAGAATGGCACGGTCTATGTGAATGCTATTGTATTACTACTACGACTTCTAATAATATTAAAATCAACTACAAAACAGTATAATAGATGGTATGGAAAGAAGTTGAAATAATTGGAACAACGTTGAGAAAAACATAGACGGAAGTCAGGAGCAGTTGGATGCGAGTATTAAAGGGTGAATCATCAAGATTCACATTTCATTTTGAGTATCAGAAAGCACCCCTTTCCAGTTATATGTGCTGGTGAAGATTATTTGTATGTGAGATGCAACAAGTTTGTTGAGGCTACATAGTTTTTGCCTAATTCATGGTCTTGGATTCATGGGCTCTTTACTCTCCCAGTAGCATGGTTGCTGCCCTGAAGAGGGTGGGTTTGCCAAATGTTATGTGCGTTTGTGCTGTGAGGCGCTTTGTCAAATCTACTTGGTGACGGTCTACTGTCTGGGTAGCATTGGAATATAACTTGGTTGGCTCTGAGAGTGAGAGAGGTGGAATTGCTCCATCACTCTTATTGCAGGCATCAGTTAATACATAAACAGAGGCTGTTGATTTAACCCTTTAGAGACCATTCATTTCTGTATTATCATCACCATATGCCCAGGCATGGTTTTGTTGTTGATTTTTTGAAACAATTTATTCTTGTAAAAGTGTTGGGAAAAAATACCATAAATCAGAAATTTGGTTTGGTTTTTAGAAACATAGATACCATGTTAACATTGGAAAAGGTGAATTCAGGTCATGACCTTTACTTTGACCTTTTAGTTAAGTGAAAGTAGATCAGCTATGGGCATTTTGGTACGAGCCGTTTGTGGCCGCTGTGGTCTCTAAAGGGTTAAACCACCCTCTATAGTTTACTCGCTGCGTGCATCAGTGGAAATGACCAATGACCACGCCCAATATCATAGAGCTGCTTAAGCACAAAATATTGCCTAACATTTCTGCTAAGCAACAATGAGCAAGATACCAGTCACACATTGCATGGTATTTTGGCTGCTAACCTGAATCTGGTTAGAAAAATTTGGTTGTGCTTAAGCTACTTTTTGTGCTTAATCAGCTTTATGAAATTGGGCCCTGATAGTCAGACAGTGCACTGTTTTCATTCCTGACATAAGAAGACTTGAGTCAAGCCCTTTCATTTAATAGACCCCCTTGTATAGGCTGCTGTGGCTAATTTTAAGCAACAGAAATGCGCACATGTGTACGCACACCAATTAACTCCTAAACCAAAGTCTTCGTTTGACCGAGTCAGTAAGGGGGCTGTTTGAGCTTGTGTCGTTCTAAGCAGGGGTCTATAACAAACAAATTTCATTGACAGGTTGCATCAGCAAGCCGACAAAAAAAAATAGTCTGGTTTCGTAATGATAATGCGAGCTTATATAACTGATTGTGCCAAAACCCTGACTGAAGCAAATGGGTGTGATATGATAGAAAATCGAGTTGTGTGACCTGCCTAGGTCCCCCCCAAGGCTAGAGAAGAAAGCCCCCCTGAACTGCCTGGATATCATAGCTTATTTTTAACACAAATCTGTCACATGGTAACAAATTACAGAAGTGTACCCAATATGAGGCCACATCTTGATGCATACTGGATTTATAATGTGGTGTGATAAGAATGCTGTAGTGCTTTGTGTACAGGTACATGTGTGGTGATTTATAGCTTAAAACAGTGCAAAAAGTGAAGTTACAACAGTTGGTATAGTGAAGTCTCTTCAAAGCGTGGCATTTTGTGGGGTGAGATGGCCTACTACAATGTCTCGTGGCATTTTGTGGGGTGAGATGGCCAACTACAATGTTTCGTGGCATTTTGTGGGGTGAGATGGCCAACTACAATGTTTCGTGGCATTTTGTGGGGTGAGATGGCCAACTACAATGTCTTTTACTAAAAGAAATTTGTTTTCCCGTCCTCTGATTTGTGGAATGTTTTACAAAACCATTGATTGTAATTCTCTGACTTTTTAGAAATAATTCTTGTAGACAACAAACCTGTGTCTCAGCCCAGATTTTTATCATTTTAAAACAACATTTATTTTTTGAACAGAAGCAATAATTTGCATCGGCACTAAAAAATAATTTAAAAAAATTAGTTTTACCATATACCGATGTATGATAAGCACTGTATGCATGGTCCTGCAGGAAAAACAATCTACAGGTATACTATTCGGTCGGGATTCGAACCCACAACACCGCATTCTAGAGCAGATATCCTGCCACTAAGGTTGTTATTGACATGAATTGCTTCATTTATCAACTACTTTACTAAAATGTTATTGTATGTAGTGGAGTTCAACAAGTGGCTGATTCCGAATTTAAAGAACATTGCAACACAAGGCTGTAGATATTAAGTACAGTGAGTGGACAAACTTAAAGTGAGAAGAAGGCATTTTGATAAAGCACTCACGAGTGGATGATGAATATTACAAAAATGTATCAACTGAAATGAAATGAGTGGATACATGGAGTTACTTATGATGAGCTGATAGTGAGAAAAGTGTGTGAAATTGCTCAGAGTTATATGTGTACTGAGTATTGCATGTGGAGTTGATGAGTCTGATGAACATATAATCAGTGTGTGGAGATACTCACTGAGTATTCAATGAGTTGAGTGGAAATTGAGTACTCAATGAGATGATTGGAAATTGAGTGTGGAGTGTGGAGTGTGAATTGTGGATATATAGTGATAAGCACACATTATATATTGGTATGGCATGGGGAGTCGATGATCCTGGTGTGTGGGGATACTCAATATGATGAGTTGATATTCCATGTGGATATTAAGCGAGTAAGTTGGTGTGAAGTTGCTCAATATGCTACATGAATATTGAGTAAAGCATGTGAATTTGACTCACTCTGATAAATGGAAATACAGTTTTGATTTATTCAATATGATGAGTGGCTATTACAAGTATGAGCAGTGAGTTTAATATAAACTTGAGTAAGGCGAGCAAACTAACTCACAATTACTCAATAACTTACTCAATAGATGAAACACTGAGTTACAATGAGTGAAGTTATTTTGAGGGGGCTTGAGGTGTGGAGTGGAACATTGATGGAATTGTTGATGTGACCACACTGCCAAACAGAGTAGTTACTCAATGTGAACAGCTGAACTTAGGGTGTGACCACACTGCCGAACGGAGCAGTTTTACTCAATGTGATCAGCTGAACTTAGGGTGTGATAAATGTATGTGAACAAACCAGGGCAGAGTGAGTGGAATTACCATGTGTAATGAGTGGAAGGTTGATGTGTAGTTAGGTGATGGAACATAAAGTATGTGTGTGGTCAATTAGGTGATGAGTTGATATTGTGTGGATTTACTCACTGGGTGATGGTGGATATAAAGTGTGGTGAGTGGATTAAACTCATGATAAGGAATGAGTGGATGATTGAGTATTTAACAGGTTGTGTGTGGTGTTACCCGTCATGACAAGTGATGGGTTGAGTTACCTGATGTGAGTTGAGTATGTAAATGTCGGTTCAACCGAGGTGAGCCTGCACGCCTACCACTCAAATATGTAAACCCTTCACAGTAAGAGGTGTCAGGTGTGATGCCCAATGACTGCCAAGAGATATCTGATAGTGATAAATACCAGTGTGTGATTGTATTAGATAATCAGTGAGAACAAATATATTGATTAGATTCAATCGGAAAGCTCAATTCTCCAGAGAACTTCCCCAGGAAACCGTTAAAGTTGAGAAAAAAGTAGGTCCTTAAACATTTATGATGCTAAAACTTGATTGCAAAAAAATGAACACAGCTTTTATGACTGTAACTAATAATTACTGACTAAGCATGAATTTATTTATTTAAACTCCATATAAAACTTGATAACATAATACAAGGAATTTTTCACAGGTTGGTTGTATGGTATGTTTATTGAAAACTAGAGGATGGGAATGAAATTGGGGATGAATTTACTCTTCCAAAAATAAATGTTGCTTTATTCCTTTTAAAATGCACAATACAAGGCTAATTTGCATATTGATCATGGTGTGAAGTAAATTTTGTGTCAGCATCATTGTTAAAGAAATTAGTCTCCCAAATGAATTGAAGTGAATCAAGTCTTGTTCATGAGTGAACATGTTCTAGTTCTATATGTTTGTTGCAACATTTGTTATGTGTTTTATTTTAATTCGGAGGTCCCAGGTTCAAGTCCCACTCTAGTAAATTTTTCTTTGTTCAACCCCAAATTAATACAAATTTACCAAGTCAGTTTCCCTTGTGGCTTATCACTTGCTTTTTTAAGTGGATATTTAACTTAACAAATTAAATTGTTGAACTTTATTTGGCTTTTAACCTGTCTCAGCTCAGTAAGACCTAAATCTGTGTAGCCCTGACTGTTAATGAGATGACAGCACAAGAACAAATATCAGGTAATGATTGACAGGCAATGCACTATACCTAATGTTTAGCTTGACTCGTAACATGTGTTTAGTAAGGGAGCTCTTTGTGTTTTAAGTAAATTTGTGTTTGAGCAGTTTTTATTTTTAATTAAAGTACAAAATAAAGTTTTTGAGAGCAATTTATAAAGCTAAGACTTGTTTTCCGGTGCAATATCACAACATTTCTATCTGGGCCAATTTCACAGAGCTGATGAAGCAGAAACTATCGCTTAATATTTTCCTACTAAGCAAAAATTAGCATGGTACCAGTAACAGACAGTACATTGGACAAAGTATTTTGGCTGGTAACTTTCTTCTGGTAAACATAATTTTGTTGTGCTTAGCTACTTTTTGTGGTTTTGAACCCTGCAGAACACTTAAAATGTATAATTTCTGTGTACATATCTATTAAGGAAAAAATAATTTTGTACTTCTTGATGATTTGTTGGAAGATTTAATTTTAAGAGAAGAGTATTTGTTAACTTTGAGTTACTTAAAGGTAGGGTAAAACTTTGGTAATGACTCCGAAAATAAATTGTGTAATTTTTATCCGAAAGCCTACTTATTATAAAGATGGCAATGATAGTAAACATCCTGCAAAATTATTTTGTCTGAAGTACCAAGAGTAGGAGGGTTAACCATGGATGGTATCTCCATGATTTAACACCCATGGAGTAATTTATTCTTTGACAAGAAAACCTATAATGTCACTGAATATCTGGAATGGAAAATAATTATGAATCCTCTAATTTATTGCTTTTAACTTATGTTATAAAAACTTCTGGAAAGAGGAGTTTCTGTTGTTAAATTGAAGCAAAAAACTGTATACCCATTTTTTTTTTTTCCTCTGACTTAACTACTGGAGATGTAGGTCACTATTTGTTTCTTGTTCTTATTTTAAGGGGATTTTTTATTTAGATTAAGCATAGACATTAAGAAACTCTATCTATTTAAGTTAAATGGGAATACTACATGCAATGCCCTGTGTTTGGTACAAGAAGTAAGTACCCATGATCATGCACTCTCAGGGAATCTACAAACACAAGGGAACAAAGTATGAGGCAAGTTTCTAATTAGAAAAATCAAGAGGCTGGTGACTCAATATGATCACTAACTAATCTCTACCATGACCATCTGGGAACCAGACAATGATCTCTATAAAAAAGGGAAAGTCAAGTTGTAATGGAGAGTGTTTAGATTGGTGTATAAGAAGCGTTACTATAGCTGCATGGGCCAAACATGACAGGAAACAGCATTGAATGATGAGAACAACACATGAATAGTAAATCTGAAATAAGCTGATTACTTAATCAGGATTGGGGAAGGGGAAGGAGGAAGAAGGGATTGGAAAGGGGTGGGTCACAGACAGGCGATTAATGAGAAGGGGGGAACAAGGGTTGTTGGAAACAGAAAACACCAACCAATGGGATACCTGATGCGTTGCCTGTTGAAGCTCCCCCAGACCACAGTGAAGCCCGACGAATGGATAAATTCCGGCCCCGGTTCAGACCGCATGCTGCGGCCATGGTGGCAGGCGGGGCAACGGACACACGACGCGCTGTCATGGATACGGTGACGGGCATGGGCGTGTCGTCTGAACAGGGCGGATAAAAAATTGGAAGCAGACGCGAATGGGCAGCCGGCAGGATGGGGGGTGGAAAAATCATGGGAACGTGGTGTGAATATGAAAATGCATGTTAGTGTGGTAAATATCAATAAAGCCACACGACAAAACACAAAATGCAACGTTAACAAGCTTGATTCGTAGTCAATTCGGTTTGTCACTGAACCCATTTGTGATCATACTTTATGACAGGTGGGGGGTGGAACTGGACTGGATGTAATGCTGGGCATGCACTGTCTTCTCCACACCCCCCTCCTCATCATCAGACAGGTTGAGCAGAATGACTGCGTTAATTGATCACCCACTCTAAATGGTTACTCGGATTAATTCATTAATTGATTAATAATAATTAGCCACATGTGCGAGGTTAGTGATGTACGGCACAATGCATAAACAAATGCAATGTCATGCCTAGCTGGGATATCAAACACACTGGAGGAAAAAAAATGGACAAAGAGATTGGTGTAAAAACATAAAGATCTGTCATTCACCATTGGACTGTTTGCTAAAAAAAGAAAACAAACTGATACAAGTTGATCATACTTTCTTAATACAAGATTGTCTGTCTCAAGAGGTTACTTCAGAGGAGTATCTAAGGACTTGGTTCAAGGCGGGATATGAAACTATCTGCCAATATCTCTTAGAGGAGAGTGAAATAATCACAGTGTTGCTCTTCAGGTCAAGATTCAGAAAAATGAGGGTCATTTCATGGTCATGAACATAACATGGAATGTCTTCATGAGGTTATTTTGTGGAATTCTTGCCGCTTTTTGTTTATAAAGCGCAAGTGTCACTTTTTTAAATGTTCGTATATAATACTATTGCAGAGTTTGGCTGGTTATCAACTCAATTCACCTGCTGTCATCATCACTTAGTTGTGCCAATTTTGGAGTCAATTTCCCTGTGGGTTATACAATGTAGTGCACATTTGAGGAATTTTAGGCCAAAACATTGAGTGTAGCCGACAGAAGCGGTGTGTGACGTTTTTGCTAGGAGTCAATATAAGGCCTGAAAATTTGGCAGAGGTGTTTATTCTGGTGCCCTTGTCATGTCCTTGGTACCCCTTTAAAAAAGTCACTCTTGTCCCAATTTCATAAATCTGTTTAAGCAGACAACATTGCCTAATCATTTTATTTGCTGAGCAAAAATAGGCAGGTATTCTGTCTATGTACATTAAATAGAATTTCAGCTGGTAACCCATTCATGTGAAGTATGATTTGGTTGTTTTGGCTTTGCAAAATTATATGCTTAACAGTTTAATTTCTAAAGGAATACTCTTCAATAAAAACCTTTAGATTTGCCTCATTCCTCCAAGAATGAAATTTCAGGCCTGTTTTCTGTATCAGTTTCAAATCATATATTCCTCTCTTTATTTATTAGGCATTTCTTGTTCATTAAATTTCAAACAAAAACAGTTTGGGGACTTTTTTCCAGAAACAATTTCCACAAAATCACCTCAGCGTGGTATCATATGATGGCATTCCCTATGAAGATGAGTGGGGTGCATTATTTCAGATGCTTCAATGAGTCTGAGAGATAATCAGAGTTGGAGGAAAAAAAATATTTACACACGTACTGACAACATGACAACATAACCAGTCATAACTCAATATAATGCTAACATAGAATACATACTAACACTGATAAAACGATGAATAGAACGATGCACAACAAACATATATATATATACTCAAGACTGATTTTGTCTCATACACAAACACAAGCTCCTGTTTGAAAACCAAAGAAATGTACAAATTTATCATTATCTTGTGAACAGTGGAAATAAAATATTGGTCAGTTTTAGGCCTGGAATTACACAGAGGCCATGGCTTCTGTTGCCCTGGTCTTGGCCTTGGTGCCCCTTCAAAAGATTCCTTAGACTTAAAGGTTTCACAAATGGAAGTGTCCCTTGTTAAATGAAAATGGCCTTGCCCTTTCAAAGATGAAATTTACGAGTCTGCATTTTCAGAACTGAATTTTGTATGTGAATTTCCTATGATCTCATAGGCGATTCAAAATTGTACGAAAAGATTTCAGTTGACAATTACTGGCTCTTGAGGTGTCCCAAACTTAGTTTTTAATCTCAAAAGAAAGGAGCAAAAAGGGACACTTTAAAACCTGCATCCAGTTTTTCTCTTCTCTGACCTCCCTTGTTGGTAATGTAGCCCAAGCTTAGTGAGGGGCACACATACATACACCCTCAAACAGGGCACATATGTGACTGTTTCTCAGTTTATTCATTATGCAGGTCAAAATATTCAAAGCACTATTTTTTTCCAAAGGCAAGCTTATTACTAGCCAGTTTTATCAAAACAAATGTTTACTTTTCACTGGAAATAGGACACATCCCACTCAAATATCAAATCAGATACAATAAAACTTTAAAAAATAAAAGTAAATAAAATAAAATAAAATAAATATTAATAATTTGTTTAAAACAATAACAAAAATTAAAAATAGATATATATATAAAAAATAATTTAAAAATAATAATATACCAACAAAAAATAAAGTTAGAGAGAGGGTGAAACAAAACATTCTGAGAAAATGTTAAATAGACATTGATATTTTTTGTCACCCATTATTAATTAAAATCCCTTTCTGCAGAGAAAAAATTTTTTCAGAAGGGGATTAAATTTATGAAGGAGTCTTAAAAATACTATATTGGGACTTAATCCTAAATTATTTCTCTGGTCATTCTTCTCATTAAAACACTTTCATTCAAATCAATTCAACCACTTATTTCTTGAAAATGGGGAGGAAAAGAACAGAATTCAAACAAACAGTTTAGAAAAAACAAATTTCTATTTTTAACTTTTTGTTTACATCAAAAAGGTTTGTTGTTGCCACTCTTATAATTTCATTTCATTTCATTTCATTATTTAGACCTGAAACAATTTCCAATCTTTAAGTTTTAGAATTTGCAGTCACAAATCTGTTCATTTTTTAAAAGGCCTTCCTTTGCTGACCATGGCCCAGAGACGTCTCAGATAGTTTGTCTACATCATCGGCAAGGTTCTCAGATAAGCTTAGAGGTTGAACAGTACACCAGATAAATTTAGTTCAAGTTTTAAGATTGCAAAGAAATAAAACAACTTCTTCAAGGATCCCTGATAAACAGGTGCAAAACAATTTTCGAAAAATATATAAAATTAAAATAAATGAAATCTCATAAAAATCTTTGAGGATTTCTTTTCCTTTTTGAACTGTAATAAATAAAAATGAGTCCAAGGTTATGTCAGGTGAAATTCTGCCCAATTTCAAAATGGCTCGCAACATTTTAGGGGAAAAAAGAAAGTCATAAATAAATTATCCAAATTGGACCGTAGTTTATGTCTTGATTTCTATTTCACTTGGAACCCTGACTATAAATGAGCGTACATTTACATTTTACATCAACAGAAAGAAAAAAACAGCATACATTGTCACATGCAATGTTTGTCAGGGGCTAGCCACATCCCCATTATTAACAGTAAAACAATGCTTGTCATTATTAATCTGTGCTGCATTTTTATGCACAGTCGACAATTGGTGCGAATTAAGTTACAGTGGGGGAAACTTTAGCTAGGACACTAGGTGGCAGCAGACATACCAGGTAATCTTCCAGTTGTTTACGTAGTTCTGAGCATGCGCTCATTTCCGAGAACAACGGATTTACCCGCATAAAGTCTGATGTCACTTAGTGACCCCTGAAAGTCTCCCATTGGTCAATGACTGGCATAATCCCAGACACACACAGTGCTGTTAACGTGCACTGATTAAACCTGATTGGACAATTCAAATTTTCATATAATTCATATTTGATTCACAATAATTTTCTGTAAGTGTGATAAAGGCATTCCCTTCTAAAGCAAGAAATGTCAAAAGTTTACAGTATAAATGGAGAGCTGTTCATTTTTAAAATAAATCTAAACAAGAAGAATTGACAACATTTCAAATACAAACGTTCTAACCGGACCAGAACAATTATAGGCAAGAATCTAAAATCTTTTGAAAATTTTCAATTAACATCTTACAAGATCACCTGTAAATTTATTTATCAAAAAGTTGACTAATCAAGTACATGTAATGAGTAGGATTTGAAACTTTGCATGGTGGCGATACAATCTAGTAAGGTTTGACATAACACCATGTACATGAGTAGGATTTGAAACTTTGCATGGTGGAGATAAAATCTAGGTTTGCTGTAACACCATGTACATGAGTAGGATTTGAAACTTTGCAAGGTGGAGATACAATCTAGGTTTGCTGTAACACCATGTACATGAGTAGGATTTGAAACTTTGCATGGTGGAGATACAATCTAGTAAGGTAAGCAGTAACACCATGTACAATGTACATGAAATCTCTCTATGACTTGTAGTATGCTCTGATTATAAGATGAAAAGCATGTATTACACAATGAAGTGCAAACCCTTTATATTTGAGTAAATTTTGAGACGAGTGTTTGCCCAAAACTCATTTTTGGCATGTGCACTCATTCAAGTAATTGTTGAGATCCTTCTTGGTAAGCACTCAATGCCATTATTGGAACAGCAAGCTGTTTTCTTCTCTAAAAAATATCCAAGTATAAGTGTACTCATCAGTCAAATCAAATTAGATGCGCAGTTTATTATTGCAAAGAAAAAGAAGACAAGCATTCCTCTAGGTACTGGTGTCAAGTTTTGTTTATCTATAATTTTATAAAAAAGGGAAAAGGGGGAAAATTAGCCCAAGACACACTTCAGACAAACATGCGACAGCGCACAGATGCCATCAATCACTAAAGTTGTTTTGATCATGCTTACCTTCATCGTCTGACGTGACGTGATGCGAGGGCTCATACGCAGCCTGAGTCAGGATTGGCACGTTGGTCATGTGGAAGGTCTCGCGAGCTGCTCGTTTCTTCTCCTGCTCACGGAGGAGCGTCTTCTTGATGTGTTCACGGCGCTGGGTGGTACGGGAGACAGCCACAGCCGCAAATGAGCGCTGTTGAAACAACCACATGCTTGATTAGTAGTATTAATCATCTAGCAGCATTTGCAACCTTCAGGGTGCTGGTCAAGTCAAATTGATGTTAGGGAATGCAAGAGCATGTTTTAAGTCGCTGCTGGAAAGAAATTCTTATAAATTTCTTTATAATTTCCCTTATTGGTTAATTTTGGTCATTTCAAACAGTTTTCAAAACTCAAATCAAATCCCAAAAAGTTCAAGTTACATGTCGCACATAACGATTACTACTAAACTTGCAGGTACAACCCTTTTTGGGGGAGTGTTGGTTCTGAAAAGTTACTTGTGTTTACATTAAATCAGTTCCGATGTATATCTTTTCCTTCATTTAGTCAGTATTATTATTTTTATTATTATTTTTTTTTAACTTAATAAATTATCATGAAAGCACTCTTTCAATGCTAAAAACTGAAGCGCATAGTTTGTATACCATTAAGGGCATTTGTTTAACCATTTTCTGGAAGTCAACGACTATTTAGAAAAAACAAAGACATCTGAATAGCAAAAGAATTATATTGAAGTTGTTAATAAGCAGATGAGTTAGTTACATTTGAATCAGGTCTGGTACACTGACTTGCCTGGCCATTATTAAATGCTCAATTTGAAGTCCTCAGACTACAAAAACTGTAGCTATATCACATCCAAATTGGCGACTACAGCTACGGCTACGGCTGTTGCTAAGGGTGTTGCTAAGGACGTCCTACACTTCAACGCACGCCAATGCGGAAATCTAGCCCTAGCCGTAGCTGTAGCCGCCAATTCGAACTCGGCCCTAGTATAGCAACCTCCAGATCAGCAAAGACTGGTATCCCTGTGCCACATCTTTCATCAGAAATTGTGTACGGGTGTTTGTCGTCTCTTACGTACCTATAGAAAAAGCTTGCCCCTAAACCATGTGACCTAGCAAGACTGGATGTAGACTGAGGAGTTCAAACTGAGCATTTACTTGTGACTGAACAAGGCATGGTACTGGACATCATTCAAATCTGACTCGCAAATGGCTTATTTGTATTGTATTTTGTGGTCCATCACTCTGCCAGAAGTTTGATATAGAAAATCGTATAAAACAGGGAAAGAGATGTTTAAGAACATCAAGATTTACAAATTCTGCTTCTAAAGTTTGTGCCTTAATGCAAATAGTGCAAGACTGTGGAGAACAAAACAATATTGGTCATATTAGGAAATGATAAATCACTTTGGGGAAAATATTCAATGGCTGGTACTAAAGATAGGTTTGGGACTCTGCAAAGTTGGGATTTCTTTTCAGATGGTTTTGGTTTGTTGCAGACAAGTAAACAGCAAGACAGTAAAAACACTTTAGTTTTGAAGTGTGGTTCCATAAAAAGGTCTAGATTTTGTCATTGTGGTCTAAATCTACCAGCCACCCAAGCAATACGCAGTACAAAAATAATAGAGCATGAAAGTGCACCCTCTGGTGTCAGTTCTGTACAATGAACGGCAGCTATTAAAAGTCGGCCCAATCGGCTTCATCCCTTGGTTTAGGCACTGGGACCGAGTCAAGTTTTGATTCAATTAGCCCCATCGGCTTCATCCCTTGGTTTAGGCACTGGGACCGAGTCAAGTTTTGATTCAACTAGCCCCACCGGCTTCATCCCTTGGTTTAGGCACTGGGACCGAGTCAAGTTTTGATTCAATTAGCCCCACCGGCTTCATCCCTTGGTTTAGCCACTGGGACAGAATGAAACTTTTTAATAGCAGTCGTTGTACAGAACTGGCACTAGAGGGTGCACTATCAAGTGACTTTAATCTCTGTCGTGCCCATTGCACAGCAGGGGGCCTGATGACCCCATGGATTTAGACCATAATTTAAAAAGTCAGACTTGAGTCAAGTCCAAGTAAGATCTTTACTTGATGTTTTGACTCTCCTGCTTTAGTGTTTGAACAAACACTACAGCAAGAGCGATCAAATAACTTAGTAAAACCAAGTTCTTGTAAAAATGGTAAACCACAAACCCACACTCGGCAAAAGTGAGAGTAAATATGGCATTGTTATACTTTAAAAATCTGTCTTATCGTGAAAATAAAAAGTGGGCGATGATTCGTGGGAGACCTCTAGTATGAACATGCAGGAGTAGAACGTAAAAGGCACCTGGGGGACACCATGAGATTGGGAAAAATAACAGAGTACTGATGACCACCCACAAATGCAAAAAAAAATAAAAACAGTAACTGACTATTTCTATCTTTGGAAGGGATCTTGTCATTGGCTGGTTGTGGAAGAAATGGACAGAAACCCAAAGAAGTGGCCAATAGGAGAATAGATGTCATCCAATGCAGTTAGACATGCATTAGATTTCTGATTACAGGTTAGAAGATATCAAACACACATCCTACTGTTAACCAAGACTGACTTCAAAGCTAGTTCTCTATGTTATAGAAAACTCCTTATCTTCATCATTACCAGGAAATTATAAAAAAATAGCGCATTTGAAAAAGAAGATCGAGAATCACATTTCATGATTAAATATACATTGAATGTGCTGAACTAACTTCAGACTATCCTTTGTTTAAAAAAAACAGGATGACAAAAACCACCTTACAATACTTTTCCCACTGCTTTGGAACACCGCACTCCTCCAAAAACATATTCAGAGACATGCGTCTTAGAAAACATGAAGATATTGATATTTTCACCACTATTTGTTTTCAAGATTGGTCATGCTGGTCATTTTACCTCTAACCCCAACAGTGCTCCATTTTAATCTTTAAGTGTAATGCCATGCATTTTTAACTGTAAATAACTACATTTTTGTCCACATTGCAAATACAAATTCTAGAAACAATGACTGCAGTCGAGGTGTACACAACTTCAAAGCCGACTTCCCAAAATTTATTTTGGTCACAACTTGAACTTTGACAGAGGTCGTTTTCATCACTTGGTGTGTTGTAACCAATAGAAATGGGTTTTAAATAGGCCAGATTTAATCGCCCTGCTTATACAAAGTCTGAATATTTGGCCGATTTAAACAGCCTAGGACACTGGTAGGGTTAAAGAACACTATTCATTTGGATGAGCCTTCAGTATCAATATTTTACACATTATACATAGTTAGATTTGGTCTTGGTTGCAAGATGCTCCAGTTGTATTGGTCGAGAAAAAAAATCATTGCCCAAGATCGTATCGACTCTCTCTGCAAATCTCACAACACTGGTGCTGTTCTCGTGAGACTGCTAGCTCCAGCGAGACTACTGCTCTCATGACTACGGACCAGTCTTGAATGAGAGCAGTAGTCTTGAGAGAGAGAGAGCAGTCTCCCCGGACAGCATCAGTATCGCAAGATTCGCGGGAGAGCCATGACGCTATCACCACAACAAACATTGAACAACTTGTCCACAAGTATAAAGCCCCTCGAATACAGGATGTTATATTTAGAGGTTTACAGACTCTCTAAATCACCACAAAAAGAAATCTAGAGGACTTTGTTCATCACAAGAGCTGTGTATTTCTCCCCTGTAATGCATCTTAACCTCTTTTAGGACAATTTGAAGGTTCAGTGATATCAATGAAAACTCCAGAAATCTGAGGCCGGTCGCAGGAATGACACAATTAACATCAGCTTTTTGGATTAGTAAATTAATTTCAATCCTCTAGTTTTCAAAAAACACACCATGCAACCAACCTGTGAAAATTTCATCAACTTAGGTAGCCCCAATTTCATGGCGCTGCTTACCACAAAATTCTGCGCTTACGGTGCCCTGCAAAAAAGCATGTGATTCTATGGGCTGTAAGTGCAGAATCCTGCAGCAAGCTGTGCCATGACATTTTGCCCTGGTCATATCTTCGTTACGTTCATACATACTGATTTTGATTAGGTGAATCCAAACAACAAAAAGTGGCTGAATTTCAGATGTGAATACTTCTTATGACAATTGTAAATGTTTAATTCTATATCACACGCACCATCTGTGATTGCATTCCTGGGCTTAGTTTCATAAAGCTGCTTAAGCACAAAACAATTATGCTTTCCAGAATAAGGTTACCAACCAAAATACCATTACACATGTACCGTTTATGACTGGTTTCCTGCTTAATTTTGAATAGCAGAAATTTTCTGCTAAGCAGCTCTATTGGAATGCTAGGTGGCAGCAGACTTACCAGGTTAACTTCCATTGATTATTATTATTATTATTATTATTATTATATATTTCTGGTAATGAAACCAAGGATGCCTCACAAGTGAACTTAATCACTGTAGCTCGAAAGCCTGAGGAAACCTGTACATGAGGGTGCTTGCAATGTGAACCAGAAACACCGGGGTTAAACCCCTACTCTTCCACGATAAGTGTTCTGGGTTCTTTTACGTGCACTACCAATCCTAGTACACGGGACCAACGGCTTTACGTCCCATCCGAAGGACGAAGCATGTGGTTAAGTGTCTTGCTTAAGGACACAAGTGTCACGACTGGGATTCGAACCCACACTCTGCTGGTCAGAAACACCAGAGCTTGAGTTCGGTGTTCTTATCCGCTCGGCCACGACACGCCACGTAGTAGTTCTGAGGTTGTGCACATTTCTGAGAACAATGTGTTCACCTGGTAAGTCTGGGTCCTTGTTACTACACCCATAGTTTAATTCTTTTTAATTATGCATACAGGCTGTTGAAGTGTCACTTGAAGTTTTTAAGGCAACACAGATGCAACCAACTACACTGCATACAAAAGGAACACTTCTGAAATACATAAGATATTTTTCCCAGAGTCTAACAATCCCCGAAAAATAAATCAGAACAATCGGAGTATTTCTCCTTCTTGCCATTGGTTGCCTGTAAATTGCCTCATGTGACTTGGCCCTAATAGTTGTGCATCTACTGTCACAACAGGTTAATTTTGCAGGCAACTTGGAGGCAAACAAGAATAGAAAAAGAACACTTTGGTAGCACAAGATAAATGTTCCTACCAGTTTTTTAATTACATTACCCAAGATAATCATCTGGAAGTTAAAATGTGGTTTGTTTCACTCTGTGATTGCATGAAACTGGTAGCCTGTAAATTGCCTCATGTGACACAGCCTCAACAGTAGTGTATCAAATTACAAAAACATGAAGCAATGTCGTTTCATTTCTTAAGAAGGAATTAGGTGCAAGTTTGAAGTGGGTAGATTAGAATGACACTCAAGTTGGGACCTGTCCGAGCTATAATGGGGACCTGTCCCAGCTATAGAGGTTTTACAGTCACGTGATGTTATGACGTGTTTGAGACGCCATATTGTTGGTCAATGCCAGCGGCAAGATCCTAACCCTGACCGGCAAGATGGCTGCCGTTGCGGTAGGCGGGGCTATAGTGACGTCAGCTGTAAAACCTCTATAGTTAGGACCTGTCCCAATTATATTTGGGTGATTCTAAAGTTGGAATGGAGCCACACCATGATAAGCAAACCAAAGAGGCAAATCAAACCAAAGCACCACACACCATGTTTGAAATGGTTATTTTTACTTCTTTATTATTATTTTTTTAAGAGGAAGGGAAATGACCAATTCAATTTTGTGATGTACTCATTTTCAAATAGAAAGAGTCCTAAAGTAGAGACCCATTTTTTCTCAGAATGATGTCATCACATGTTTTGGATGTTGACAAATTTTGCACTGGAAGGGTATCGAATACAATAGCAATTTACACCATTTTAACGTGAGGTTAGAGACTTGTAATTTGTTCCCCACTCACATGAGGACTCTATCTATTGGAAAATGAGTAAATTACAAAGTTGAATTTGAAGTTTCCCTTCCTCTTTAAATGATGATTCCTTTCACCAGGGCCCAATTTCATAAAGCTTGTAACCACACAAATATTGCTAAGCACAGACAAATATTGCTCAGCAGAAACAGGTTACCCGCCAAAATATCATAAAGTTTAGGTTGTTGGGACTGGTAACCCCACTCATTTTTCGCTTATCAAATAATTTTACTAAGCAGTAATGCTAATGAAATTTGGCCAGGAGATCATCAAATACATGTTTTTTTGTATTAGTGGATTCCCAAAAGGTCCATGCACAAACCTCAAGCTGAGTTTATTGGATTAGCTTGAATCCATAGCAAGTTATTTGTGGTGCTGTCTATAGGTGAAAATGGGCACCTCAGGCTGGAAATCCAAGTGTATGTTGTGCGTTATACAAACATGTAGTGCCTACAATATGAAAATATACATCTGGCAATGAGCCTACTTTCTTGTATCAATATTGCACAATCCATTCAAATGGATTACGCTATGTGGAGATTTCTTTTTATCAAGCAAAAAGTTTTGACTTGGCGGATCAATTTGATGAGCAAAATGTTGTGCTTCACTTTGCAGCTCTTCAAAAATTTCAGAGCTGTCAAGCAATAAAATAGTGCTTCAAAAATTGTATTGTTGCACAAGCAAAAAGTTTTGACTTGGCGGATCAATTTGATGAGCAAAATGTTGTGCTTCACTTTGCAGCTCTCCACAAATTTCAGAGCTGTCAAGCAATAACTTAATGCTTCACAAATTTAATTGCTACGAGTAAACATTTGCAAGGATCTGGACCCGATTTCATAAAGTCTTTAAGCAGCTCTATGAAATTGGGCTGTGGTCATAACTCTCTGGTGTCAATACGAGGGTAGGTTCAGGTGTGAAATCAACATCAAACTGTCAGCAAAACTCAGAGATGGGTCGGTGGTGAAGCTTGCAAAACTAGGTTCTATCCATTGCATTGGATTTTCCACACTCACAATATACACACGGCGCTTGGCAAACACTGGAGATCTTATTTGCATATTGATCACATGCCGCATTATGCACTGGCAGATAAAATGGCGCCGCGATCTTCGTCACTTTTCAAACTGGTAGAAGTCAGATATTAAGTTAATTCAACCTGTATGTGTTTGACTTCACTCAAACAGTAGGGGATAATAATTTCGTTGGCATTTTTAGTCCAAAATGATGCACAAATGTTGTGTTAGGCGAGTGTGTTTTATGTGATCCAATGTGCAGTTTGTGATAATAAGCCACATGTGAGTTAGATTTGAATTCTGTCTGGTACAATGCCTTGTTCGGTCACCAGTGAATGCCAAATTTAAACTTCCGAAACCTAAAATACCGTTGCTACATGTACATTGCATGGTTCATGGCAAGCTTTTGTACAACATCTTCTGCCCCGTATTCTAATGAGAATTTTGTACAGGTGTTTCTCGTTTCTGATGAAAGTTTAACTTGAAGAAAAAAGCTTAGCCCCAACCATGTGACATTGCAAATGATTGGATGTAGTCTGAGGAATTCAAACTGAGTATTCACTTATGACTAAAGAAGGCAGTGTACCAGTCATCATTCAAATTTAACTAGCCAATGGCTCTACATGGTGACATGCAGTCACTGTCTCCAACTCTCAGTTGCAGTAAATGTTCGACTTTGGCGGCCAATCGCTTACCGAGCTTGGTGACCGTTTGTCTATGTTGGTCGATATTCGGCCCTAAATGATCTACTGATATGAAGAAGGTGATTTCCAAAACCCCAAGCATTTAACCTGTTCCATGATGCGAACACAATGTAGCCAAACAACCTCTATCATGTCCAGACAAAATAACCATGCTCACTCTGTAAGAACCTCTGCAGGCAGAAAACACCGATCCCAAAAAACACATGAGCAGTCGTCTTGCTAGAGTGTAAAGCCATGACATGCAACCCTATGTTCTTAAAGTAGACGGTATCTAAATGTATTCTACTGTACAATCAACTCTACAACATGTGTGTTTGATCAATGTACTGTTCACCAGGTGTTGATATGGAGTGAAGTCATACCAGTGCATGTGATGCCCAACTCTCACCTAGACGATGTACAACAGTGATAATGATTATGTCTGATCATCAGAGACGTTCCTTAGTCAACCAAGCGTTCTTAGTTTTCCTTTGGGGGCCATAGACCTTTCTATTACAAACACTGGCCACCATGTTGTACGGGCAGCCTCGAGTATCACAAAATCACTGGGTTGGCACAAACCTTTCTAATAAAACATCTAACAGCCATTTTTTCAAAGAATTTGTGGACTTTCTGTTTTGAGTAGCACAATTCATTTATCAGTTATATGGGTAATGTGATAGCATTATCATATCAAAACATAAAAACTTTTGCTGTGAAGGTCGACCATACTTTTGCCGACCAAGGTTGGCAAAACTCCCAGCTGTGACGCCGCAAAAGAAAGGTCTTTAGAACCGTCAAGAAGTAATGCATCACATTTCTGAACCAGTTTTTAGGGCACAGATTTGATATAAGGAGCACAGTGCATGTCCAGAAAGACTTGTTCAGAAGCGCTCTGACAAGGTCCAAAAGTAATGTGCAATTGCCACTGATATTCAGTCACAAGAACGCACTAAGGATAATGATGAATGAATAGCATTTTATTTGTGGTCTCGAAAATGACTCTGTACAGACACAAATTTTGGTGTTTACTTTTAGGAATCTCTTTGAACCTCTAGACATGTTATCAAAGGTGTACAAATCCCACTCATACAAAAGCCATTAGCGAGTTGGATTTGAATAATGTCTGGTACAATGACTTGCTAGTCACAAGTTACTTCTTAAATTTGAATTCCTCAGACTATAGAGACAGTTGCTATGTCACATGATTTGGGGCAAGTTTTTGCAGAGTCAGGTAACAGACGGCGAACACCCATACACAATTTTGAATGAATGTGTATGGCACAATGGTACCAGGGTTTATTCATCTGGAGGGAGCTTGCCTCAAGTCATGTGACATAGAAACTGTCTCTCCAGTCCGAGGAATTCAAATTTAAGCGGTAACTTGTGACTAAGCAAGTCATTGTACAAGACATTATTCAAATCTAACTCGCAAATGGCTTATTGATCAAAAGTGTGTGAGAAACACTGTGATGAAAATGTTTAACCTGCGACTCTGGCTGTGACTTCCTGTCCACCATTGTGAAGCCATGAGCTATCGATCCTACAGCTTCAAAATGCCTGATGGACTGTATCAAGCCGCAGCCAGAGCCAAAACCATGGTTTCACCCCCTAAAATCAACCCCTAAAATCACCCCCTGAAATTGCACCCTTTCACAATGACTGTTTCTGAAATCCCAAAAATAGTATGAAATTCATTATGACCTGGGAATTTGTGGGAGTGATGAAAATGAATACCGGGGTTAAAAACAAAAAAAACAATAAAACCTGACACTCTTTGTCATTTTTGGGATGGGTGTATATCTGCAGTCAGTACGGGGGACCTAATGCAACACACCGGGCAAACTGAGGGGACCGATAAGAACTGACTACTTACTGCAAACCGCCAACACTTAGACCCTGTATTAAAGAATCCCGGCTGCAGAAATGTTACAACAGAAAGGAGATGTTAAAACTTGTGGCTTAACTCAACATGGTAGGAAAGATTAACTGCTACTACATCTTACTGTTACCGTCGAGCACATCTTCAACCTACTTTCATTAAGCTGTTTACCGGTCAGCAAATGTGTGTGCTTACTACAATGTTTACCAGGGAAACATGTGAGGACACTGTGTTTCATAAACGATCAAGAAGATTTGACAGCACAATTAGTGGCTGTATGCAATGTTGTTACATTGATGCGTCAGTCAGCCTTCTTCTTTGTAGTCTTGTAACACTCCTCCTTCAGCAACACTTCATAAAGGGTAATTCTAGAGTTACTCACAGTCCACTGACCACAGGTATCAGAAATTTAGTGGTTTCTTTTCTGAGTACCGAGTATACAGTGCTTTACACACATTGGTGTACGGGTAAAAACCAAATATAATATGGTTTCTTTTCAAAATGATTTTCGTAACCTGGTATGTTGACCATTTTTCAACAAATTTCAACAATTTAACTGATGTGATAATTGCATTGTTTGCCGTACCTGCTGCAGGATTCAAACTGGCGTCTTGTCACTCGGCACTCTCCGAGTTCTAGCGGTGGTAAGTTCGAATCCCACCCTAGTAGCCAATGTTTTGAGGGTTTTTTCACATGACTTGAAAACGCACCGAATATACATTGCTCATCAAACATCAGTGTAAAGGCAATTTTTTTCAGACAACTTGGAGGCAACCACTTGCACTGTATGCAAAAGGAACACTTCGGCAGCACAAAAGACAATCTTCTAGCTTTAGCTCACTACTCCCAAGACAATAATTAGAAAACTGAAATGTGAATGGATTTTCTTGTGGAGATTGTCCGGAACTGGTTGCCTGTAAATTGCCCTGTGTGACATGGCCTTACGGGTAACACCAAAACAATAAGTTTCAACAAATCACCCAGTCTCAAAAATCATTGAGAAACAAGAGGTTTTTTTCCTATGGACTGTTCAACTTGAGTAACTGCGGAATGACCAGGTTAAAAAATCCACTTGCTTTCAGTATCCTTTATCTACTTGTACCTAAATCATGACTAGTTATCTGTGGGATGTGTCATTGACAACTTCATATCCAAAAACTACTCTTCAGTTTGTGAGTGGTCAAATCATTTCCCACCGCCCCCTGGGACTTCAAATGGGATGGTCATTGCTTTTCTTTCAAGTTAATAGCAAACCTACTGCAGCATGGGTCGCGCTATTCTACAAAAGGGGGTTGGGAACTCTATAGAAAATTCTCGGAGAGAAAACCCAATGTCTATAAAAGCACTATTTGGTGAGTCAACTATAACCAAAGTCTAAAATGGAATTTTATTTTGGCCGGCAGAAACATATTTCCATAAGTTCAATACCTCCTTAATACTTCAACAGAAAATTTGAATATACAGAGTTGCAAACACAATAAAAACAAGGTGATTGGCCAAACAGGTTTTGTGCAATTTTTTTTTTGTAAAAACAAAATCCAAAGAGACAAAAGAAGGCAAATTAAATAGAGCTTAGAACTGATGACGTCACAGTTTGTTTACCACTTTGCAGAAGAATTGGAAACCATTGTGACTCTGCACAACTGTCGGAAATGCAGGACCCAGTTACAGCACTTATGCAATGCAGTAAACAAACCATGATGTCATCAGTACAGGGGTCTATTAAAATAAAGAAATGTTATTACTGAATAAAATACTTGCCATTTCCAATGCATCTACATCACCACAGACCAAAATACATCAAGTGGTTAGTGTGAACTAACAGTTGTTTGATGGACTATTTTGGGGCCAGTTGTGATTTCACAAACTTACTGTTTCTTCTTCAGTTGAGACCTTCTCTTCTAGGTCAGAGGTTGTGACCGGCATCCAAGGTGGGTCAATGACGGCAATATGGGACAGCCCGATAGTGGGCGACGGCACAGTGAAGTCAATGCTTGGAGGTGGAACCTAGGAGAAGAAACATCCTTTTATTTTGCATGGTATTTTGGGTAGATAACGAGTTTATTGTTGTGCAGCGTTCTTTTGAGCTTAAAACCTGAAAACTTTAAAGCCTTTAGCTAGAGACCCTCCACATTCCTTCATTATCCTCCAGGCTATGGTAAATCAACACCCAAATATTTGGACTCTGATAACATTGGTACACCTCAGAGTTGGGGACTCGAGTTTGAGACTTGGACTCCAGTCAGACTTGAGTCGCTTCATTTTGGTACTTTCACTTGAGACTTGCCCCTAAAGACTTACGACTTGCCAGGAAAGACTGGAGACTTGATTTGAGGATTGCATTTGAAGACTTTGAGGCCAGGTCTCAAGACTTGCCGCAAAAGACTTGAGACTTTACTTCAGAATTTCACTTAAAGATTTGGCCTCAAATACTAGAGACTTGGCTTGAAACTTGCCCTATAAGACTTGGAAATTTACTTAATTATTTTCTATAAGACTTGAGGCTTGACTTGAGGTTTGCCCTATAAGACTTGGAAATTGACTTAAGGTTTGCCCTATGAGAAATGGAAATTGACTTGAGGTTTGCCCTATAAGACTTGAGGCTTGACTTGATGTTTGCCATATAAGACTTAAGGCTTGACTTGAGGTTTGTCCTACAAGACTTGAGGCTTGACTTGAGGTTTGCCCTATAAGACTTGAGGCTTGACTTGAGGTTTGTCCCACATGACTTGAGGTTTGACTTGAGGTTTGCCCTACAAGACTTGAGGCTTGACTTGAGGTTTGCCCTATAAGACTTGAGGTTTGCCCTATAAGACTTGAGGTTTGACTTGAGGTTTGCCCTACAAGACTTGAGGCTTGACTTGAGGTTTGCCCTATAAGACTTGAGGCTTGCCCTATAAGACTTGAGGCTTGACTTGAGGTTTGCCCTACAAGACTTGAGGCTTGACTTGAGGTTTGCCCTATAAGACTTGAGGTTTGCCCTATAAGACTTGAGGTTTGTCCTATAAGACTTGAGGCTTGACTTGAGGTTTGTCCTACAAGACTTGAGGCTTGACTTGAGGTTTGTCCTACAAGACTTGAGGCTTTACTTGAGGTTTGTCCTACAAGACTTGAGGCTTGACTTGAGGTTTGCCCTACAAGACTTGAGGCTTGACTTGAGGTTTGTCCTACAAGACTTGAGGCTTGACTTGAGATTTGTCCTAAAAGACTTGAGGCTTGACTTGAGGTTTGCCCAACAAGACTTGAGGCTTGACTTGAGGTTTGCCCTACAAGACTTGAGACTAAAGACTTGTCCTGAAAGAATTCATGAGTCAGATGTTACTCACCCTGAAGATCATGGAAGCTTTTTCTTCCATGCGTGGCCAGACTTGATGCCTGAACCTCCACAGAACGGCAAACCTCTGAATGGCATCTACTCGCTGGCCTGGCTCCTGGTGGTGCATCTCGCTAGCAATGAGTTTACTGACGACCTCCGGGATCTTGACGGCACAGATGAGGACCATGGCAGCTAGTGGAAGGTGGAAGAAATTGTTTAAGGTGTGAGTCAACATCTTGTCGAGATATTAATTTTTTATGGTTGGGAGGGCCATGAGGAATTTTATTTCAACAGCCATAAGTTTTCTGAAATCCTTGATGTTGACGGCACAGGTGAGGACCATGGCAGCTTGTGGATGGTCGGGAGAGATCTAGAATTCATAATTGATAATGACTCCCACAGACTGTGCAAGTTTCATGTTCCAACAATAGATAGAGCGCCAGTTCCCCTCTGGGCCAAACCAAATCATATCGTTCTTTCATATTTGGTGAGAGGTTACCTGCAGATCCAGCTAGCTGTTGACTGCTGTCCAGGAGTAACTCCCACGCAAGCGTCAGGATGTCTGAGAAGAGATCTTCAGTCAGGATTGGAGCTGCCTTACTGAGAAGAGCCAGGGGGCTGTGCCACAGGTACAAAGCCTGTTGGGGGAATGAACATAATCAAAATATAATCATTTTTAGTACAATAATGCATGGTAGAAACAGATAACAAAGAGAAATTTGAGGCAACACCATGTGGTATAAGATCTCTTTTTAATGTAATGAATCTCAGCCCTTACCATTCAGCCCTTAGTGGTCACCCTTATCGGTCAGTCCTTACCGGTCAGCCCTTAACGGTCAGCCCTAATCGGTCAGCCCTTACCGGTCAGCCCTTACCGGTCAGCCCTTACCGGTCAGCCCTTACTGGTCAGCCCTTACCGGTCAGCCCTTACTGGTCAACCCTTACTGGTCAGCCCTTACCGGTCAGCCCTTAATGGTCAGCCCTTACTGATCAGCCCTTACTGGTCAGCCCTTACCAGTCAGCCCTTACCGGTCAGCCCTTACCGGTCAGCCCTTACTGGTCAGCCCTTACTGGTCGGCCCTTACTGGTCAGCCCTTACTGGTCAGCCATACCTGTGTCTTGAGATACTTCAGTTGAGGAGAGTCTTCCTTCCGGGGCCATTCTAGATCTACAGGGAAGGATCCACTGGTCAGGGCGACGGCAGAGTTAGTGCGGCTGGTGGAAGTGTTGGCCTGGTGACGGAAGACGCTGACCTGCCGGTCCAAGGTAGATGAGGTGCTCTCCCGTCTCAGCTCACGGAAGCTGCGCAGGGTAGAGTGGCCCTGTCCCGACTCCTGAAGTTTATAAGAGTAAAAGCAAGTCATTCAAATATTGTTGTTATCCCTCCTACTGTCTGACCATTCAATATCATCCATTCTGGTTTGAATCGATAGATAAACTATGTCAGCCTGCAATATGATGTCATATGTTAATGCATCTACACAGTACACAGTCAACCCTCCAACTATTTGACCAATCAAAGTCATTGACTGTGATTTTGAATAATAGATAAACTATGGCCGTATCCATATTTGCAGCTACAACTGTTGCTAAGGGTGTTGCTAAGGACACACTATACTTCAATGCATGACGGCGCAGAAATCTAGCCGTAGCATAGCTGTAGCTGTCAATTCGGACACGGCCTATGCTAGTCTGCAATATGATATCATGAGAGGGTGGCGTTTTTAAAGGAACATTACAGAATTGGTTTTTGCTCACAAAACAGTGTAAGCACTTTATATAATCCATCATATACATAAACTGACAAACCTGTGGAAGTTTGAGATCGATCGGCCATCTGGGTCACGAGAAAATAGTGAAAAACCGATTACACATTTGCATGTGTTGTACAATGCATGAATAAAACGCTCATGAGCGATAAACTCCAATCGGAAATTAGTTTTATTTATTTCTCATCAAATATGGCATTTCAGACAGAAATATTTCTAGGGATGTTTTCTACTATCATCATCATTAGACCGTGTAAGTTTTATGTAAATCTGTGATCTTAAAGAAAATTTTATTTACCAGTTCTGTAACGTTCCTTTAAGTAAAAAATTGGGGTGATTTAATCGGCTTTGCCAATACAGTCCAAAAAATGGCCCAATTTAATCAGCCTGGGGAGACTGCTTGGATTAAGCTATTGATGTGGGAGGAAACTACATACTGCATGAATAGAATCCATGTCTCAAACAAAAACCTTATCAAAAGCATTTAGTTTTACAAGATTCCAACTGGCCTTTCATCACCGGGCCCGCTCGTTGGTCTAGTAGTTAAGACATATCTGTAGAATGAAGAGGTCATGCGCTTGAATCCCACCCAAGTAGTGGATTCTTCCCACATTGAGTATACAGTACTTATCACCCATCAGTGTACGGTAAAACAACCCAAATTATAATTCTTTATCCCGGATGCAATTATTACGTCTATTAAATTCCTCATACCTTGCGTTTGCCTTTGCCATCAACTCTCCTCATCCTATCATCCGTTTCATCATCCTTTGGTCTTAAAAGACTCTCTTCACCATTGATGTACCTCACAGCTTTCATCAAACGGTAACAGTTGCGTTTCTGACGCTCAAAGCAGTTTGGGTGGCAGCATCGCTGGTGATTGCAGATGAAGTTGGTTTTGCTTGCTATCTCAACAACAATCTGATTCATAAACACAAATGGAGAAATTGATCAATGTTTATTTGCAAAACATTACTTGTTGAGGACAATCCAAGGTGTGGCATAACTCAACCGACAGGGCTTGAATGTAGGGTTAAAATCTACAAAACTACAGGGCTGCTCTTAAAATGTTTGCTGGAGTTGAATTAATTTTTACCAAACCAGAAGTGAAATGAGAAAAAATTTACCTACAGTTTAACATTTGAACTATTTTAATTTAAACGAACTGAAGACCTGCTATTACCTCCAGATATCTATTTGAAATGATGTAGAAAGTCTGCAAACCTGTAAAATGTAACTTTCTGTAAATTCAGGGAGCTTTGTGTTCAGACCAAGAGGAAAATCTAATCTAATTTTCAGTTTTTTTCATTTTCATTCAATAGACCCCTGTACTGATGACATAAGTGCTTTAACTGGGTCCTGCATTTCGGACAGTTGGGCAGAGACACTGCTATTTTGTTTACCATTAATTTAGAGATTATGTTGATGGTATGATCTGACACAATCACAAAATGTGGCAAGCTACTCAAATTCAATTTGACCAGATTCAAACAAGATCACTGTTGATCTTTTCCCTTACCGGAATCCAAGGCATATTCTTGCTGAGATCAATCTCATCCAGTCCCACAGTGTCTGGGGTAGATGCCATCTCAGGAATATGCTCTGGTTCCTGGGGGCTGACCTGCTCACTGAAGACACTACTAGTCTCCCCTGTGGAGTCTTCATCCACAGAGACTGAACTGATCTTACGGCTCTTGATGCTGCCTGAACGACCAAGCACTACAAGGATGTAAAGAAGGTTGCAGGGATTAGTTTTATGTCTTAAGAATGAACATTCAAGGAAGGGGAGAGATAGAGGAAGATGGGAAAAGGTTGAGAGATGCAGCGTTAGGACAGGACCAAGATTCTATCAAACTGCTTTAAGCAGGAAACACTGCTTTTAAAACAAAGTTAACGAGGTTTGGTGGAATTAGTAGTCTGTGTTGTAGGAAGGATTACTGCATCCATTGGGATAGATGTGAAGAGATTAGGTACAGAAGTACAAGATCCAATTTCATAGACCTGCTTAAGCACACAAAATAGCTTAGCACAACAAAATTAGGCTTACTAGAATAAGGTTACAAGCCAAAATACCATTCCACACGTATCATCTGTGACTGGTATCCTGCTAATTTTTGCTTAGCAGAAAATTGTTAAGCACTAATTACTGCTTAAGCGGCTCTATGATATTGGCCCCCAGGGCCCAGATTTCATAACACTGCTTAGCTGAAACAAAATGCTTAACAACGGACTGAGGAAAGCACAGTGCTTAACACACATCGGTGTATGGGTAAATCACAAATGATATGCTTTATCCATCGATGCAAATTTAACATCTATTGACAAAGTTATTTGCTTTACAGCAAAAATAGCTTGGAATCAGTCACAAACAATGTATGAGATATAGAAGGGGAACAGGGCTTAATTTCATAAAGCTGTTAAACACAAAAATAGTTGCTTAGCACAGAAAACAAATCTTGCTTAGAAGAAAGAGGTTACCAGCCAAAACACCATAATAATGTATATTCTTCATGACTGGTTCTCAGCAACTTTTTGCTTAGCAAACAAATTTGTTCAGCAAACATTTTCTGCTTAAAAGCTTCATGAAATTACGCACAGGGCCCAAAATCAATGGTAAGAGATGCATGGTGGAGGGCCAGTGGTTGATGTTACAGGGACAAACGCAGTTTTATTAAGTTTCAATCACAGTGTGGATGGAACCTCACAGAACACTGTGCAGAAAATAAACAAGCAATTCCATATTTGATCACTCTACAAGCTGATTATCGCAATTCTGAACTTATTTGGCTTTGGTCATAGAATCCTGTGGTCTACAGAGCACGGTAAGCACGGAATTCCATGGTAAGCAACGCCATGAAGTAGTACCCGAAAATGTATCTTTTGCACAATGCACAGTTAGTTGCTGGTAAAAATTGCCTCCACTGTGACAAGACCCTCAGCATTGGTGTAAGCCATTGTTTGTTTCTTGAGAATGTCACACAAGGCAATTCCAGGCAATCTCCAACTTGAAATAACATTAACTTTTCCATTTCTCATAATTTTCTGGCATAGCAAGACACTGTATCAGAGTAAACATCAACTGTGCACATGAAGTGTTCTGTTTGCATGGGGTAAAGTCAGTTGCCTCCAAGTTGGCTGTAAAAATACCCTGTTTATGGCTTTCATATACATTTTTGTTGTCAAGATAATTGGGGGTTTTTCTTGGGGGCTGTTCCAAAATTCTCAAATTTGTCAGATACATATAAAGGCAAACCCTTTCAATACCCCCTTCATTCCGTGGAGTGATGCAGACATTTTTTAGAATGTCATATATGCCGTGTTTATGTACATTCCACTGCATGTGCAGACAGAGAAGCACTGCCTCTAATCGTCAACCCTCTGCTGTAACTCTCTCTCTTCTTTGAAATTGTTAATAAATTGTTACGGTCCATGCAAAATCCAGGCACTTCCGGCTAAGACTCAAAACTGGGTTTATTTTCTTATCAAATAGATGAGAAGAGCTTTCAAATAACACATATTTAGAGCCCATGGGTTAAGTATTCAGGACTTGATTCTGAACTTTGCTTTTGAAGGGTCATGGCACTTTCCTCTGGTGAGGGACAGTTCTATTAGGAAAATGTATATTTGTATTGGAACATTGCAAAGGGCACCACAGCAAAAGTGCAAAGCACCACAAAGCAAACTGCAGTAGGTGCTGTGGGTTTGTTCAAGGCCTGAGTATTTCTCAACATATGAAATGTTTAAGACATCACACTGAAATCAAGGCCTATGTTTTTGTTGTCTTGACTTTTAATCCCATTTCACTAATTCTGAATCGTGCCTGATTCTTTTATGAGGTGTCACATTTATGGACCGCAAATAAGTTACCACACAGGAAAGGAGAATGAAGAATGTTGTGACTGATCTATACAAAGGTAGTGTTCACTTTTAGGAAAGTGTCTGTAAAATTTGCAGTAGTTTTTACTTTTAATATAAAAACAAAGACAAATTGACTAGACCGGGATTTGAACCAGCAACCTCTCTAGGCTTGCCAACTCAGCTATCTAAAGTTGGCAATCTCCTTATTTTGTCAGTATCTTTGTTCAGGTACCAGTCAGAAGTTGTAAAACCATATACTGCAGTACATGTATGTGTACGGCTAATGACATACAATTTAAATGTGTTTTTGATAAAAAACAATGGTTTGAATTCAAGCAAAATATTTTATAATTTGCCAATGATGCCTTTTAATTCTTTTGGAGTAAATTTGAAATTTACGCACACATCCAAAAACGGAACACTACTTTTTTTAAATCAATAGCAAAAATCACCCATGACATCTCATACCAAAAATGGATGGATTAATAGTGAAAATATTTTATGGAAACGAGGTAGGGATGATGAATCGGGATTGGAGAAAAGTCCACTCAAGAAAAGAAATGAATTGCTGGATAAAATAAGAATGACTGCTTCAAATGTTTAATTATGGTGAGATAAAACCAAAGTGAAGTCGGAGTTTAGTGATCATTGGATTAGTTAATAAGACACCAGCAGAGCTGAATAAAAATAGTCCATATGTCAGCATCCTTATCCAAAGAAAATATAGTGGTGGACAATTTTGTTGCCGATACGATTAAAAAAAATAATAAACATTGAGTATGTTTCTATTGGCAAGATTACAAATATAGAATTCAAAATGTAGAATTTGAGGCTTTGCATAGAGAAGATGAATATTAGTTAAATCTTATAAGTTCACAATTTAATCAATCTGGTTTGCTGAGCTAGTGGTTCTCATGGGTTAGACAAGGACACTAACTAAGCGCCATTTCTTTCCATAACCTACTGTACGTGTTTCACAACATGTTATATAAAAAAAGCATCACAAAAACATCACTTTAAAGGAGAAAAAGGGCTGCATTTTTAAAACTAATCATAACAGTGCGAGACAATCTATACACTTACACGAAGACAAAAAGGAGGATGCTATGCCAAACATTGGGTGTTCATCTGTATATAAAGCAAACATAAATAACATGTACAATGCCTCTGCAAAAAAGGGGGTTACTCATATTACACTGATCACCTGAGTCACATTTCTGGTTTTCTGGTTGTGTTGAGATTTTTGTTATTATCAAAATTCATTACAAAATCCAGATTTCCTATACATGTGGTTAATGTATCGCGAGTAACCCCTAAAACGTTACTCGCATTACACTGATCACATGAGTCACAATTCAGGACTAATGATTTCAAAGATAGTATTTAATTTTTGTTATTATCAACAGAAGATCTCTTGATATCGAGTCATTAAAACTCAGTTTGAAAATCAGATCTCTGAAATGTGGCTAATGTAACATGAGTAACCATGCAACTGCTCCACAAGACTCTTCACTTATTTTTCTCTCAAACATATTTAACAAAAAGTAAAAGGGTGTAGCTCTTAGTATTTTCATTTTAAAAATCTACTGAAGATCAGTAAACCATAACACGACACTTTAACATTTCTTGCATTATCGATAGTATCATTACTGAACCTCTTTTCAGATTCAGATATAAACGTCACTTTTGAAAGAAACGCCTCCCAAGATTGACTTAAACAAACAAACATTGACCTGTTTTTAAATAGTTTGAGAGAAATATGGAAGAGCCAAGGTAAGCTTTTTTTAAACACTTTAAGACACACTATTTTAAAAAAGAAGCAAACATATACACACTGCAAATGACAATATATTCAAAGTGCTTTTCTATGATGCAACCGGTTGGCCTGTGGTAGCTATCCGTCAGCAGAGAAAACATAATACATGCAAAACTGATAAATAAATTACTTTTTTCTCGGGTAGTTAAATCCTCCAAAAGTATTTATTCTTGTAATCGTCTTCCCCCTTTTAGATCTCAAAAGAGTCTATAATCACTACGGTGATACTGACAACTCATCTTAATTAAGAAGAATGTTAGTGCTTTGTGAAATCACGCACTGTAAACATATTTTAATGATAACCTGATTAATCTTTGTTTTAACTATCAACTTCTATTATTGTAAAGTACAGATCTCCTGATTTTGTTGTCTCCATATAATGAAAGGACACAGTCAATGCAGTCAAAGTTTTGTACCGGCACAGCGAAAGAGGGAATAAAAGGGCAAGTCAAATAATTCCCACACGTTACACAACTAGGACATTCAGAAAGTTGAAACCTCTGAAAAGCAGCTAAGATAGTCAGTGATTTCAGTGATTTGTTTATTTCTGATGATGAGCATCTGCCAGCAGAATACTCCCAAGATGTTGTTAGTCCTTGGAATGATTGCATAAAACATGGTGCGTTTCATATGGGACCACAATGGCACTTTTTCTTGGACTTGCCTGGAAACCAATCAAAGACAAATATCTACATTTCTACTTTGTACTCTAAATACTTGTGTGCAAAACATTCCAAACTTAAAGTCCAATAAAGGGATTGCAAACATGTCTTTGATTTGTTTTTCAAAAAATAGTTTTTGCTTTTCGGGTCTCTCACAGACCACTGATGATGTTTCAAATATTATGTATCCTAGAAAATTAAAAATAAAATAGCCTGTTCAAAACAGATGCTTTTTAAACACTATTCACTAAAAAACAGGACCAGGGGCCGATTTCACAAAGAATTAAGATTTATCTTAACCGCGAATCAATCTTAATTGCTAAGCAAAGTGTGATGACACAATACATATCACTATGGTAATACTGACAACTCAACTTAAGACGAGTCTTAGTGCTTTGTGAAATCGAACCCAGATCAACTAACAAGGTTTGAAGACGACTCAAAATTTCTTTCAATGTTAATTTTTTTTCTTAATTTAATTTGATCAAAACTGTTAATTAAATGTGTGAAACTTTTCAGAAAAATCTCTCCTGGATGAGTCACTGTGCAACAATTTGTGTCTAGTTAACTTGTGTTTCTGCAACTGAAAGGAAAGTCAGATGTCAAGCTGAATCAGGCAATGACGACGTGCAAATATAAGTCAGAATTCTCAAAGCAAAGGGAGGGATAGTCCAACAGTAATTTTGAAATGACAAATACATGAACTTAAATATCACTTTTGAAAATTGGGTCAAAGTTGGAGCCAGAGTCAGTCACATTTTTTATAACACCTTCACAGGTAAGTTTAATGGGACTGCAGGATTTAAACCAATTTCAAACCACTGTTGTACCTTCCCATGTCATTAGTAATCCTGTCATACGTGTATACCTCATTCATTCATTCAAATATGCAGCAGACTTAAAAGTTTCAATACAAGATGCTCAGCTAGCTTTCCATTAAATAAATATAAGTGACCAAGAAAGCAACCAAACAGCAGGGCCCAATTTCATAAATCTGCTTATGACATGACATGGCAGTTTGCTATTAACTTTTTTCTGGTAAGCGCAACCGTTTTGTACTTTGCTAAATTTGTGCTTAAGCAGCTTTATGACAATGGGACCAGGCTTGCATTTGTGTGTGTGTGATGATTTCTAGCAATGAATCCAAAGCCCAGTTTCAATAAGCTGTAAACACAAAATGTGCTAAGCACAGAAAAGTCTTAATTTGCAGAAATTTGTTACGGCCAAACTACCATGTAATGGTGCGTGTGTGATGACTGGTTCCCTGCTCGTTCTTACTTAGGAAAAATAATTTTTTAAGCTTGATGAGATTGAGACCAGACTAATGTTAGTAAAATTTTGGAGTCAGTACTTAAACAAGTATAGTCTAATTTCAGGCAATGTTCATGGGGTTTTTTCTGATCAAAGCGCATTCGTGGATAGCTATCACAGACAGAAATACACAATAAAATTAAGAAAAATCTATAAATGTTCCTCGCTATGCGAACTAAAACAGATGCAATAAGGAGGAAGCAAGCAAAGCAAATTTACAAATTAAGCGCTATTACAATTTCAGAACTGCTGTGAAGGGGTTGTGTACACCACTGGTAAAACATAACAAGGAGAGCCTGTCTTATAACCAGAAGTGTACACCGACGCCTTTCATAAAAAGAGAAAGTAATACAACCAAAACAACACAAACAATTAATGAAGTTTTCGAAGCCATTGGCATGTTTTCTACCTGCGGTGGCGCTGTTGTCATGAGACATGCCGATGATAGTTGGTTGACTCTCAGCACTGAATTTAACGTGCGGCGTGGTATCGGCGGCCGGCGTGGCCTGAGAACCGGCCTGCGATCCTGATATAGGGTGGGATTGTAACAACGTTATCCAATCATGCAAAGGTTTCTTAAAACTCGCTTTCAAGAAGAATTACAAACAGAGTCATGGAAACACCTGCCAGTCTGGACAAGTAGGATCATCCTTACTGATATTTCACTCCAACATCGAAAACTACTCTGCAAAATTAGTTTGTCATCAATACAAGTATTTTTCTAATTTGTAACATATTTGTACATGGCAGATTCAAATGAACATGAGATTTTTAGGAGAGAAAAAAGGGTAACTTCTCGAGAAAGCTTTTAAGAAATTGTTGGACCACTGAGTGTTAACCTGGTTGATTAACAAAATAATAGCATGGATTCCTCTGCACATCCTGTTTGAAAAACTGTTTTAAAAAAAACCAACCAAAAACCCAAAACAATTTCAATCAAAGTGATACAAGTATAGTAGTATCAGACTATTAATTTGCCTTAACAACACATGTTTTATTTACTTTCTCTGAGTAGAATTTGAGTTCTGATAATAACTAGTCCTGCTTGGTTCTGAGAGAGCTTGACCTGCTAGTAGATTAGCTGTAGAGGGACGGACTTCACCATGCCCGAGTGAGATAAGTTCAATCTCAACATTTCAGCATCGCTGCTAAAGTTTTAATCAAGAGACTGAAGAGTGTTTAAGATGCTGGTCTTATATGGGCAGAGTTTTAGGGTCCAGTGTGGAATGAAAACTGCTCTGATCGGTGAATTTTGGGGTTTAAAAAGATTTTTAAAAGTTCTTCAGCAAGTCAACAGAATAAAGCAGTGCCTATAAATAAATATGTAAAAGTTTTCAAAGAATTTATGAATTTGGATGAAAGTAAATTTTTCAATAGACAATGAGTGATTTACAAATAGGAGCTGGTTTGTCTCTCAAAGCAAACATCTTCAATCGATTGCTTATTCATATAATTAAAAATAAATGTTTGTCAATATTCATGCTTTTAAAAAACATTGGGTGGTAGAAAATAAAAGAGTGAATGATTTTTGTTTTTCTTTTTCTCACTTCAAGCTATAAAATTAATTAATGATCAATGTTTTTCAGCATTTTTAAACAATCATTCCATGAAATGAAATGTGTTAAAGTAAGTAGGTATTTACTGCTTACACAAACGAGGAGTCCTGTTAACAAATCAATTATGAAATGACAACAGCCTTGTTCAGTGAAACAAAAGGTGACTTTAAATCATTGTTTATAGACAAATCTGGTAGAATGAGAAATAAATAATGAACTTTCATGCAGGTTAAAGGCGTAAATATTCATGAACTTGAAAGTATATTTGTGTATTATCAATGAAGTAACACTACACGGAATAAATAGTCTCAAATAGTAGTGGAGTATCAACTTAGAGCTTGCAGATTTCACAACTCTAAAACTGGAAAAGAAGGTTTTTAAAGTTTCTTTTTTCAAAGGTTTTAATCACAAGGGTAAGAGTAATTGCTGGAAAAAGGGTCTGAAACTAGAACCACAATTTTAGGAGGTATGTTGAATAGATGTAGGAGCCTTTAGGAACAGTATCCTCAGCTCTGGGTGTACACATGTAGATCAAAGAAAATGATTTTTACAAATCTGAAGAAAACAGCAGCTGTTTTTGCACCAAGCAGACATTAAAAAAACTTCATTCAGATAAAAGTCTGACATTTCTCATCCATTTAATAATGCTTTACTCCAGACCCACAAGTTGGCATTTGATGTCACCTTTCCATTTGTTTTTAATGAAAGCAAAAATTATATGGAACAATTGGATTTCTGCCATCAGTAAAACTTGAAACTTTGCATGGCCATTTTGCCAAAGGCATCTCCACTGGAAAATCTTTAAAGTCGTAGGGAATATTTTGAAGGGGCATCAAGGCCAAGACCAGGGGCAACAGAGGCAATGTCCTCCAGGTAGTTCCAGGTGTTGTGCAGGTTTGTAGCGTGCATCCACCAGAAAAAAGCCTTGGGAGTAAAGTTTAGGAATACCTTACCGAATAGTGAGTCAGGTCGACTACGATGACGATTACGGAAGCTATGGTTATGCTGATCCCGTGCAGCTGGGGATGAAGGGACCGGATGACGACGTAGGAGTCCACCACGGCTCTGTTTCCTGCCCGGGGTGACTGAAATCAAAACAGTATTTACAGACTACATCAATTGTCTGAAATGTTCAAGGAAAGAAAGTAATACAAATGTAGCACTTTATCTAAGAGTTCATTATATTAACCACTTACACATGGAAGACATGCGTACAAGACCATTTTTTCCCAGACACGCAAACGGAAGCCTGATGAACAGGTTTGTTTTTAATATCCAGGGATGATCGTGGACATTCCACTAAGTAGCGTAAACAGTGCATGCAGTCACCGTGTTATGCTTTGTTTTCCCCGTAACAAAGAGGGACAAAGAGTACTGGATTTTCAAGCTCCAAATCTCCCTTTTTCTTAATGTGTAATCCCAAATTCCAGACCGTTGTACTTTTGTTGGACAAACAAGGATTACAAGAGACTGATAGGCTGCCACCATTGTATTCAACATAGGAGGTAAGTCCGAGATACCAGCATGGTCGATTATCAGCCATGGCTTGGGGCCAAGGTTTGGCCGATTCACGGTAAACAAACACCACATTTCTCAAAAGCAAAAAATACATCCCAAAATATTTTATGTGAACGTTCGTTGTCATAACTTGGTGAAGTCATGGTGTCATTTTTAAAACGATATTCTCAACACAAAAACATTCCAGAAATTCTGAAAATGAATCCGGCGGTTGAGAATGGAAAAATGGTTGAGACATTAATGATTTTCTGACTAATACCTTTTTTGTCCTCCTGCTGTTGATCCACGTTGTTGAGCTCAGTGTTACTGCTGTGTTGGGAATCATCATCACCTCCAAGAGCAAAGCTAATCTTCCTCTCACTCGTTCCTGTTCAAATTAGTAATACTGGATTCTTATATAATGCACATCCAAGTAGATAGATCCCTGTTCATCAGGCATGCTAAGACCATGCTTAGACCATTCCTAAAACTTTCTCAACTCCCTAGGGAGCATACAACCCCCAAGCTACTTATATTAACAAACAGCCTTAATCCAACATTATACCATCTCTGCCTTCGCAGGTACCATTTTATACAACTGGGTTAAAGGAAGCTATTTTATGGTGAAGTATCTTGCTGAAGGACACAAGTGTCACGACCGAGGTTCGAACACACACTCTGATGACCAGGCCATCAGAACTTATGTCTGAGGCGCTTAACCGCTCGGCCATAACACAAAACAAAAAACAGCAATCACCTGACAATAATTCATTGACAAGTAAATATGCACCCACTGCAGTTGGCTGCTTCCCAAATGCCTGTCCAAATAGATGAGAAGGTCCTCAAATTGAACGTACCAGAAGGACTGTCCACAACAGTATGAGGAGCACTGTGCCTTGGTGGAGGAGGGCTAGATGTGACACTTGACCCAGCACTGGCCTGCCGCTGTACTGTCGTCAAGCTAGGTGCTGATGAAGACGGCAACTCCAAATACTCGGAGTCCCGGGTGGGGGCTCGGCCGAAGCCGCCCCGGTCCACCTTGCGGGGTTTTGGCAGGTTCTGGTAGGTCTCACGTAAGAAGGAAGTGATTTCTAGAAGAAGCTGAGAGGCGACCATTTTCAAGGCGTGAGGGCAGGCGGTGCCAGTTGGGTTAACAGTGGCTAGAGGTAAAACAAAAACAGTTTTCAATTGTATGCAATGATGATATTTTTATAGTTTCTGCAGTTACTTTGTTTTCTTCTTCACTGTATAACATTTTCCAGGAAGTTGACCAACCATTGAACTGCACTGGTTGTGTTTAGTGGAACAGCTGTACAAGGACCTATCTATGTTTTTAAGAGTTTTATCCTATTCGTATAAAATACTTGGGTTGGTTTTTTTTTATGTGAAATTGCCAAATAAATAATAAAAAATAATAATCTGTGTACTGCTCAGATACATCCACCACATATCACATTGCAGGCTGGCATAGGTTACTATTCAAAACCACAGTGGACAATGTACTGAATTAGATTGGACTGTATCCATCGATAAACATCAGAGCTTTCTCTCTTTTTGATAGCAACTTAAAACAATTTAAAATATCTAACCACTTCCTACCTTCATCTAAGAAATCCTCCTGATCATCCTGTTCTCTTAGTCTTTTCCTGACACTCTCGTCTTTAACTTTACCGATAACCACGGTCAAGTCTCTCGCCTCCTGACGTTCAATCTCTTCCAAGCGAGCTCCGATCGCCTGCAAGGGAAAAGTTGATATCTTAAATGATAAACTTTTGATTTTATGAATGAGTTTTTGTTAATAGAATCCTATAGATGGTTCCAAATTGACAACACACGGTGTAAAGTCGGCCATCTTTATGGGCAATGATAGCAATTTCTTGTGCAACTATACGCTTTGCATAAATACCGTGTGGCATGCCGGAGTTCTATCAAATTTCTTCCATGATTGGTTGGTAATCCACTTGGCAGCGTAGAAAAAAAAGAACACTTGATACAGCACAGAGCCAAAACCTAAGTTGCCCATAAATGGCGTCTATCGGGAACTAACTATACCTCAGCCCAGAGATAGAACATCTTGGCGGCCATCCGCTGCAGCGTGGCGTTCTTCCTATAGCAGGACCCCATGGTACGAGAGCTGAAGACATTACTAGATACACGCCCTCGCTGGTAGGAACGGCCGCTCTTCATCCACTCAGGCCAGTCACCATGGTTACAGCGATAGACAAAATGGCAGCACTCTAACAGCAAGGCTGCCCTAGCAACCACCGGTGCATTCTGCCGGGGAAAGGAACAAAAGTAATATTTCATGTCACTAGCTCTGACAACTCAAGAATTAAACTCATTCATAGGGAACTCAAGAAGCAGGTCTCTAGATTGCACAGCAGAGCTTTTAAAAACAGTAATAAATTTCAAGTAAAAGGACCATGTTTAAAGGGAAACAAATCTTTCATGTCATTAGCTCTGACAACTCAAGAATTAAACTCATTCATAGGGAACTGAAGAAGCAGGTCTCTAGATTGCACAGTAGAGCTTGTAAAAACAACAATAAATTTCAAGGACCACGTTTAAATTCAGCGTGCTTCAGCCAAACTTGCACATTTTGCGGCCACAATGCCCCAGGGTTTTAAATAATCATGGTGAAAGCCCTGAAACTGATCACATACAATCTTTCCTCTCTGAACTATTTTGCAAATATGAGAATTTGGGATAAGTAAGATTCAAAACTAGTAAGGATTGCGAAGACAGCATGTACATAAACTCTCTCTATGAGTTGTGGTGGTTCTGAAAAGAACCGGTGGTTAAGTATGCTCTGATCATATTCAGGAGAATGCTGGACGATGAGGTTGAGCTAACATGTAGGCTTGCCTCAATGGTGAGGAAAGGTCTACATGTCAGCTAAACCTCATCGGTAGTACTTAAGCAGCATACACTCACAGAGTCAAACATTCTCCTGAAGACAATCAGACCATACTGATTTAAATGTTGAGTTATTAATCACCTGTTCTTTTTAGAACCACCACAACTTAAATAGAGATCAGACCATACTAATTGAAATGTTGAGTTATTAATCGCCTGTTCTTTTCAGACCACCACAACTAAAATACAGAGTGTAAGTATATGGTGTCTACGTAAACCTCACTAGGTGAGAACTTGTGATGTCCGTCTTACCAGGTCTAGAGCAGCGGCTAAGAACTCAGCATCAGGGACTGTCCCCGGGTTACAGCAATCCATCAAGAGATTAAGTCTCTTCATCCCAGCGGCTATGACCACCCTGTCTACTGGCTTCTTCTCCTTTTCCGTGGTAAGGTCCAAGGAGTCCGAGGCAGCTTCCTCTTCATCCTCCATCGAGCGGGGCGTGTCACATTCTGCAGGGTTTGGTTGGTGGATTGAGTCAAAATTTGAAGCTTTGCATGGTGTGGAAAGTAAGACTGGACTTATTATTATTTTATATTTCTGGAAATGAAACCAAGGATGCTACATAAGTGAACTTAATCACACTGTAGCTCGCAAGCCTGAGGAAACCTGTAAACAAGGGTGCTTGCTATGTGAACCAGAAACACCGGGGTTAACACTTACTCTTCCACGATAAGAGTTCTGGGTTCTTTTATGTGCACTACAAATCCTAGTACACGGGACCTACGGCTTAAAGGCACTGAACACGTTTGGAAATTGTCAAAGACCAGTGTTCTCACTTGGTGTATCCCAACATATGCATAAAATAACAAGCCTGTGAAAATTTGGGCTCAATTGGTCATCGAAGTTGCAAGAAAATGATGAAAGAAAAAACACCCTTGTTGTACAAATTTTTGTGCTTTCAGATAGGAATAAAAACTTCTTGCAAGAAGTTTTTATTATTTCAGTGAGAAATGTCCTCTTCCTTCAGAGGGAGTCGTTTCCTACAATGTTTTATACTATCAACAGCTCTCCGTTGCTTGTTACCAAGTAAGTTTTTACGCTAATATTTGTTTTGAGTCATTACCAAACGTGTACGATACCTTTAATGTCCCATCTGAAGGACAAAGCAATTATGGTAAAGTATCTTGCTCAAGGAAACATGTGTCATGACTGGGACTCAAACCCACACTCTGCTGATCGAAAACACCAGAGCTTGAGTTCGGTGCTCTTAACACTTCGACCACGACATGCCACTTGATATAAAAATCGTTGCCGTTCTTCAATTCATCCCTTCATATGGTACAGATAGCAAAGACATCATGAGGAGAGCGATCCATCTCCCAAAGAGTGGAATGATCTCCTTACCCAGTTGAGACAGACCTCCACTCTAAGATAACTTAGATCATCATATTTGGAAATGCTTGCTTGATAAGAATACAAAAGTAGATATCCAGATAGACGAAAGGCCTGTAAAGTTGTTGTTTTTATAAGATTTGTTCTACAAGATGAATTAAACTGATATTTCACAGAGGTTTCTTACCATCTCTCTCCTCATTGGACGATGGGTCTCGTTTGCTCTTCTTGCGAAACTTGGAGAGGAAGAAAGAGTGATCCTCTACCTTTTTGCTTCTTGAGTATAGGTTGCCAGAGTCCTGAAAGAAAAGAACGGCAGGAAAATGATGACATGATGGAAATAAAAGGGAAATAATAATCTCAAAATGGCGGCATACACAAGGGGTCTTTTGGGAGCTTCCAAAAGTCAGAATGTTAGGAACTAATTGAATTGTTAATTAATCCAACATGGTGCATTGTCCTGCAGACCCAAGAAGCGTTCCATTAGAATGCCAATGCTAAATTCTCCCATGTAGCAACGTTCCTGGAGTTTGGCTCTCTCTTAGGTAAAGGACATTGTCTGTTTGTTCATTTGTTTCTTGGGGTATTGGGGTGATTGTTTGTTTGTTTGTTGGGGTGTTGGGCTGTTGTTTGTTTGTTTGTTCAGATGATCTTCCCATCAAGGGAACTCGGCAAATTCCCACAAGGGGATATAAACGCCAAGCTGGCAACAGCCAATGTCTCTTACAAACATTGGTTTATCGTCTATGATTATGAATTGCACAAATCAAGAAATTGTGATTCAGTAACTAGACGACAATACTTATTCTAGTCATTGTGAAATCAGTGGTTAGCTCAGTAGGATTCGAATCCACAACCTTGTGATTGCAAGTCCTGCAGTCTAACCACTGGCAAAATAAGGAGAAAAAACTACTACCTTGAGATAATGGTACCATCCTGACATCCTTCAAAAACATGATTTACAAAATCTGTGTATACTCAGTATTTTCCCGAGTCCTCTGTAAACCCCCCCCCCCCAACATGCATACTACTTGGGTAGGGGGATGCCAGTCATAAATTGTACATGTGACCTTATTCTGGGAAGCATAATTATTTTGTGCTTAGCTACTTTTTGTGCTTAAGCAGCTCTATGAAATTGGGCCCAGATGTCTTGCAACTAGACTACTGAGCTTGCCCGGTAGCTAGAGGCAGTTGGAATCCTACATAATCACAAAACTGAAGAAATAATTTCTAATAAACTAACCGTGTGGACGTGAACCTTCTTTGCCCTGGGCGTCTCTGTTGGTTCAGGAATCTCTGCACCATCATCAGAGCCAAGATTTGAGCGGATTGCCCGGTTGCGCCAAGTGGTCACAGCTTGGGCTGTACGCAAAATATCTATCAATTAGTAAATTTATTCTGAAATCACCATATAAAAAATATATCTGCACTGAAAAATTACACTATTTCTATATTACTTAAAGATTTTTTATTGAAATATTCCTAGTACCAAACTGCATACAATAAGATTAAAACTAGTAATTTTTTTTATTTAAGTAATTTCTTTTTGTAAAAGTAACAATTTTATGTCAAAGTTACATGTATTTGCACTGACATCTCACGTGGCAACTGTCTGACCATTGTCTGCCATTTTGGGAGTCAAATTGCATGTAAAGAAATGATGCGTATTTAACATTGTGCGTCGCCTAAAAGGCGCACTGCACAACGAACACACAGGGAATCTAACTTCCAAAATGGCTCATCCAAGATTTATCATATGTGACAAAGTCAGGTAAATTGAATACCAGAGTAAAGTATGACTTCATCAAAACAGTCAAGAGCTTCGAAATTTACACTGGACCACATGCCCGAGGCCAGTGATTTTTAGTGTTGGGACGGTAAATTCACGACCAAACAAGTCCCGCAGTTCTTGTGTTTTTCAACTGAATATAAATACCCTCCCTGTGAAAAATCTTTAATACAAAAAAGAAATGCACAAATGTTGACTTTTAGTCTGATAAATATCTTTCAATTCTAAATATGGAAGCATACTTACCCATAATACAGATAATGAGATATAGCAATTCTCTCAGTGCTTGTTCAAATATAAGCAGTTTGTTGTACATTACACTGTGTATATGTTTTTCCTCATAGTAATTCTGGCCTTTCAAAAACATTTCTGGTTCAGTAAAATCTTTAGCTACAAGCCCTGTGGTCTTGTGGATTTTCACCCAAAATTCGAGCCCTGCAGTCATCAAGTCATGCATTGCTCTGGTATTCCTCACCGAACTGAAAGACACTGAATCGTCTCTTCCCTCCAGCTCCCTCTGCAAGTCTCTCATCGTCCAGGGCACAGTCAGTGCTGCGGAATTTCTTCCTGAAGAGATGTCGTCTGAGGCGGGTACCTGGGCTAACATCTCCCCCATCCCCGCCGTCTTTCCCTGGTGGTGCGGGGATGTTCCTGTCAGAATCCGACTTGATCTCACTGAAATTTACCAAAAATGAAACGGGTCCATGAAGTTTGGACTCTATCTATGCAGTTGAATCTATGCAGTTGCTAGGTAAACCTATACATCTGACCCCAAAATAAAACATATAAAAATGAAAGTAAAAAAAACCAACTTCTGATAAGGATTCTTCAAAGAGTATTTGAAATGCATTTGGAAAATCAACAATCATGTAAGATCATTGTCACTGAGTGGGACCTTACTCTAACCGATTGGGATCTTACTTTAATTGATTTGGCTTCAGCCTCTCTTTCAAGCTACTTAACAATTCTAGTCATTCAGTGTCGTTGCTGCACTTTTTTTTCTTTATGAGTTTATCGATTAAAACGACCATTTAACTTGCATTCTGGATAAGGCAGTACTGAGATAAGGGATCTTGTATTTCTACTTTATCTTGGAACTATTGTCCTACCCTGCTTTCCCAGCTTTGTCTTTATCCTTCTCATCTTGCCCCTTCCCGGAGGAGTCAATGAGTCCACTCAGAGCAACTCTTCTAAACACTCCACCATGAGCCTCACGAATGTAGTGGAGAAGCTGACGGACATCACTGTACAAGGCCTAATGATATCAAAAAGGTGGAAGATTTGCAGTAACACCACGGTTTGTAACCATTAGAATAATCTCTTTAGACAAGTGTAGTTTCAGACAAGAGCAAGTAGGATCTATTTTCGTGATGTTTGGAGTGTCGTGGCAGAACAATCTAGTGGATCGGACTCAAACTCTGGTGCTGTCAGAATGTGGGTTCGGGTGCCGGTGTGTCCATGCGCAAGACACTTTACCAGGATTGCTTCATCCTTTGGATGGGACCTAAAGCCGTAGGTCTCTTGTGTTGTGTGACGTGCGACAAAGAACCCAGTACACTGATTGCTTAAGAGAATGAGTTTGCCCCATGTTTTTAGCATGATTGGCTGTAGATTACAGATACATTGCATCACCTTATGTAACACTTAGGTGCTATATAAGATGCTCTCTTAATTCAAGGCAAGCTCTGCATATAATGAGTGCTTTGAGATACCTTTCTAATGTGATAAAACACTATATAAGAACTGTGTATTACTATTATTAATAGAATATGATCCTCTGCTGGCAAAAATGTCTGCCATGTTTGTAAACTCATTCGAACTTATGGTTGTCAAGAAAACCAATTTGTTCATAACAAAACAATTTTTTTTTACAGCATGTACATGAAACCAAAGAATTCCTACCGAATTCTCAGGGATGTTCAACTCGTCCCTAGAATTGGCCAGTCTGGTGACAAGCGCTTTGAAGATGCTTCCGACGATAGTCCCCTCCACTCCACGTACCCCGGTCCCAGCAACGCCACTACCGAAGTTGGTCGCGAAGCCCCCTCGAGCGATCCCTTCATTGGGGCCGGAGCTTGGACCTGCATTGTAGAAAGGAGAGCCTACATGCACAGGATTGTGTACAATGTAGGGGGCGATAGGGGTGGGGAGGAGACAGGGGTTGGGATAAGACAGGGGTTGGGAGGAGACAGGGGTTGGGAGGAGACAGTGGTTGGGAGGAGAGGGAAAGGGAGGTGACAGGGGTTGGGAGGTAACAGGGGTTGGGAGGAGACAGGGGTTGGGAGGAGACAGGGGTTGGGAGGAGACAGGGGTTAGGAGGAGACAGGGGTTGGGAGGAGACAGGGGTTAGGAGGAGACAGGGGTGGGGAGGAGACAGGGGTTGGGATAAGACAGGGGTTGGGATAAGACAGGGGTTGGGAGGAGACGGGGGTTGGGAGGAGACAGGGGTGGGGAGGAGACGGGGGTTGGGATAAGACAGGGGTTGGGAGGAGACAGGGGTTGGGAGGAGACAGTGGTTGGGAGGAGAGGGAAAGGGAGGTGACAGGGGTTGGGAGGTAACAGGGGTTGGGAGGAGACAGGGGTTGGGATAAGACAGGGGTTGGGATAAGACAGGGGTTGGGAGGAGACGGGGGTTGGGAGGAGACAGGGGTTGGGAGGAGACAGGGGTTGGGAGGAGACGGGGGTTAGGAGGAGACAGGGGTGGGGAGGAGACAGGGGTTGGGATAAGACAGGGTTGGGATAAGACAGGGGTGGGGAGGAGACAGGGGTTGGGGGGGAGACGGGGGTTGGGAGGAGACAGGGGTGGGGAGGAAACAGGGGTTGGGATAAGACAGGGGTTGGGATAAGACAGGGGTTGGGATAAGACAGGGGTTGGGAGGAGACAGGGGTTGGGAGGAGACAGTGGTTGGGAGGAGAGGGAAAGGGAGGTGACAGGGGTTGGGAGGTAACAGGGGTTGGGAGGAGACAGGGGTTGGGATAAGACAGGGGTTGGGAGGAGACGGGGGTTGGGAGGAGACAGGGGTGGGGAGGAGACGGGGGTTAGGAGGAGACAGGGGTTGGGATAAGACAGGGGTTGGGATAAGACAGGGGTTGGGAGGAGACAGGGGTTGGGAGGAGACGGGGGTTGGGAGGAGACAGGGGTGGGGAGGAGACGGGGGTTAGGAGGAGACGGGGGTTAGGAGGAGACAGGGGTGGGGAGGAGACAGGGGTTGGGATAAGACAGGGGTTGGGATAAGACAGGGGTTGGGAGGAGGCGGGGGTTGGGAGGAGACAGGGGTGGGAAGGAGACGGGGATGGGGACAAGAAAGGGGTGGGGAGGAGAAGGGGTGCACAACAAACATCACTGGATTAACATGTGGGAAAATAATTCAGGGGGACAGGGGATGTATTTAAAGGTTGTGTACACCTGATTTTGTCATTGCCAGTTGGCGATTTGGGAATTTCCTAATTGAAAATCTTTTGGATGTAAATGAAAAACACAGGAAAACTTGTAGATCTGTTAGAGAATTAGAGAATATATGTTAGAGAATTACATGTTATGAAGCAATCATCAAGATTACTTGTATTGCATTCGCTGTATTGCGTTTGGGTTTATTTTAGAAAGATATAAAATATACTCTTTTTTTTAAGCATCAAGAATGGAGTAATGTCACAATGCTAAAAGCATTGCAAACCAGATTGCTGCAAAGATCCATTCCAGACTTTCATTAGTACTTTTTACAAAAGATTAAATCAGCTAAGACTTTTCAGGGCCTATCATTCAGCTGCTAAAAAGTAGCTAAGCACAACAAAATTATGCTTACCAGATTTAGGTTAGCAGCCAAGATACCATGTATATTGTACCACAACTTGTGACTGGTATCCTGCTTATTTCTGCTAAGCAGACCATTGTTAAGCAATAGGCCCAGGTTGGTCTTAAAATACATGATATGTCTTATTTTGATCATGAATTCTATGGGTAGGATGATTTGGTTGAAGTGTACACCTCCTTTACTAAAGCATGCAAGGTTTGTAATGCTTCTAGAAAGTGATGGGGAACTATACTAAAGTTTACTTACAACATGAATGGGTAAGGGTCAATCTTGCCACATCTTTTGGATAATTTTACCATCTTTGAAAACTTTTTTGTTTTAAAGGCCCCTTTTTTCACTGACTAACTGAGAAATTGATTTCAATGTTGGTTTGGGGCGAACCATAGTGAGATTTCTTGCTGACATCCTCCAACCCTTCAAATCCATCTGCATTGGGGACTGAGTATGCTTTGCATAACATTAGCCATGTACATATATACAGTGTGTACCACAATAACCAGAGTCCAACAGATCAGGTGTTGAGTTAACCCTATAGGTTGGAATATGACAGAATGAGGAAGGATTATTAGCAAATCACTCTTGGAAATTACTAGAATTTCCTTAAAAATTTCTCAATGAATTTATTTGCTAAACTTCCATGATTAGTGACCACCCAATAGCAAATGTAAAGCTGGACAATTTCTACTAAGCACGATTTGGTTGTGCTTAGCACATTTGTGTGTTGACCAGGGAGAATGTTTGAAGACTGGGGCACATGAAGGAAGTCATGGGGCAGGTGGACATTAGGCCAGGTACTTGCAAGGTAATGACTTACAAGGTACAGTGCATGCATACATGTACTGGCAAGTGAGAACATTTGCTCTAATCTCTCTCAAACATTGTAACCCCTTTTCACACCAGACCAAATTCTCAGGAAATTCCATGGACAATTTGGTTGGCTTTTTCATACTGGCAAATTCCCAGGAAATCCGCAAGCCTGTCTCGATAACCCCAGGGTTAACATACATACATGTAGTTAAGTTTTCCCCGAGGAAACTACAGCAAGTGTGAAAGGAACACAGGGCGGCAGGGGAGGTTTAAATTCCCCAGGAAACTCCTGGGGTTTTATCCCAGGCATTTCCAGGGAATCATACATGCAGTGTTAAAAGGGCTTTAGACAAATTTTTGGCTTGAGTCCTTTCTGATCAAATACGTCAAAAATTCATCAGCATGAAGAAAAACGCCACATCTCAGGCCTAGAATTTTTCCAAAGCTATTTTATTTCAAGGCTACCACACTCAACAGACCAATACTATTCCCCTTGTAGCTTCTCAGCCACTTAAAGTTGAGCTTTAAAAAAAAGCATCACCCACTCCTTTGGGACACAGTAACAATCCCCAAGCCCTCCCATTCCCCCATCCCCCCACCCACTACCCTGCTTGCCCCCGATGGCCATGTTACAAGTACTCACCAGGCCTGTGTGGTATCCGGATTGGGTCTTCACAGAAGCCAAGCAATGCATGCAAGAAATCCAGAATGTTCTCCAGAGGATGGGTGCTGATCATGAAGCGCAGATAGCGGCGGAATTGGGATGGGTCAATCTTGAACATGCGGTTCAGGCACTGCTGTCCCATCAGCCGCAACTTGTCACCTGGTATATAACAAAATTCAGATAAATGGGTATTATACAGCGTTCTCCCTTAACAGTGGTCAGTTGGCCAAATGCCAGTTAAAACACCAGAAGACCAGTCAGAATTCTCTCTAAGTTGACCGGCTGGCTAGTTCAGTGTTGAAAAGCATCCCTATTTAATACAAAGTATGGACGAGTGAAAAAGCTGACGGACTGTGAAACGACAAGCTACCTGGTCCTGCTGGCTAGTCACTGAAACAGTTAAGGGCAAAACTTGCAGGCCAAACTATTTTAGGTCAATTTCTTACAAATATCCTGTCTGTTTTCTGCCATTACTGGTACGCTCACGCTCTCGTAAGTGTAGTGTGTAGGCTTAAAATCACATCCTGCTGGCATGTTTTATACCAGTATTTGTAGTTGTATCAACATCATGCATTGGAGATGCTCGAGATACATGTATGTAATAAATAATAATAATAACAATTCAAACATTTATGAAGCACATTATGCTGTACAAAATGATATGGAAAACCAGTAACAAGACAAACTGAAGCCACAAATGCAAATAATCCAGAGGCAAGGAAAACACTTTGCGCTCTCGTAAGTGTAGTGTGTAGGCTTGAACTCACATCATGCTGGCATGTTTTATACCAGTACTTGTAGTTGTATCAACATCATGCATTGGAGATGCTCGAGATACATGTATGTAATAAATAATAATAATAACAATTCAAACATTTATGAAGCACACTATGCTGTACAAAATGATTTGGGAAACCAGTAACAAGAAAAATTGAAGCAAAAAATGCAAATAATCCAAAGGCAAGGAAAACACCACTAAAAAGGTAAAGGCAAGTAAAAGCAGTAAACGGTGTAAAATACAATGAGTATAAACAGGTATCCAAAACGTAACAAAGTACATATTGCCTCTAAAAAATGGCATCATGACTGACTTCTCGTTAAAATGTTTGACAACAATCAAAGAACTTTCAATCAACAGTAACTAGACAACAATACTTATTCTGGTCATTGTGGAATTGACCGTTAGCTTGGCCGGATTCGAACCCACAACCTTAGGATCGCAAGTCCTGCAGCTGATTTCACAAAACTTTATGCAACTGCGTAAGTCAACTAAAAACAATAAATCTTGCACAAGTTGACATACGCAGTCGCGTAAAAAATCATGAAATCGACTGCTGCAGTCTAACTAATTATCTTCTTTATCTTTAAATGTTGTTTGAAGCTTTGCATGGTGAGGAGAATAAGAATAACTATAAATATAAATATGAATAGTAAACTTGCGGGTACAACCATGTGTAAAATCTCTTTTGAGGGAGTGTTGGCTCTGAAAAGAGCCAGTTTGGTCTCGACGTTTGGTCTCCTGAAGACGAGCAGAGTATACTGTTCGAAACGTCGAGACCAAACCGGCTCTTTTCAGAGCCAACACTCCCTCAAAAGAGATTTTACACATGGTTGTACCCGCAAGTTTACTATTCATATTCTTTATCTTTGTTTCACACTCAAATTGATGCAATTTTCTGTTTTGGGTTCATATATCTTTTCTCCCCATCCTCTTCTATTTAAGAAGACAGTGTATTTAACTTTTCAAGCAAACTCTATCACGTTATAACAATTGTGTGCAGTCACTGTGCACACAAATCGGGTCAGTAGAGAGCTGCAGCTGCGAAACAGCGATTGTATTAAATTAATAATGAACACTGTAATTTCACAATCTCATTACAGATCCCAATTTACCTAAGAAATATGCAAGGGGGGGTGGAGTAGGAAATACACGTACCACCCCAATGCTGAGGTGTTTTAATTATTCACAGTACGTTTAATTCTTAAGAGCAGACATCAATTAGCCCCGCTTTGTTGTCCACACCTCTGTTTAGGAAGTCAAGCGTGGATTATTGATTTCTATTATTGATTAGGCTGTATGAAATATGGAGCTGCCCTGGCTGAAGAGGATTGTGTGTACACAGGCTGGGTACGAGAAGACAGGTTTAATACAGGGATTGATGTCGCTGTTGGCAACATGACACCCCGCAAAACTTTATCTGGAAATATGACAAGGATCTTTTAGGAGATGACAAATTATTTGACACATTTGTGTAAAGATGTGTGTCATTTATGAGGTGTGTGCACGTGCTAAGGATCGTTGAAATGTAGTCAGTTTGTATTCCTTTACTTCAAACCCTTAGAATGCTGGGCCTTCTTGCCAACAGGTGACTTTGATCAATCCTCCACTATCGTCCTCTTCTACATGTATGTCACTCCACAACAAATTGTTTGGACTTTAAACAGATTGGAATGCCTGACCCAGTGATAAGTGTTCTTTAGGTCTACCGGCCTCGGTCCTTCTGAATCCTTCATTTCAGCAAAGAGGATATAAAAGGATTTGGGAGGATTAAGACATTGTATAATTTCAGTACATACCAGGGGAAAAAAAGCACAATTAAAATCAGGGTCTAAACTAATCCCCTCCCCACCCCCTCCCTCCACATGCACATTGAATATAGCTCCATACTAAACCTGAGTAAAGTGAATTTTGGTTCTGTGCAGGCAGTTGGCCCATTATTTCATTATTATTTGTTTGTTTGTCTGTTTGTTTAAGATCGGATATTCCCAAACAAGGGAACTCGGCAAAGCTCCCACAAGGAGATATTAACGCCAAGCTGGCAACAGCCAATCTCGGTCATACAAACATTGGTTTAACGTCTATGAGTATGAATTGCACAAATCAATAAATTGTGATTCAGTAACTAGACGACAATACTTACTCTAGTCATTGTGAAATCGGTTAGCTTGGCCAGATTCGAACCCATAACCTTGGGATTGCAAGTCCTGCAGTCTAACTAATTATCTTCTTTAATTAAGATGCAAAGCACCCTCCATATGATGCATATTTTTTTCAGTCTTGGTATTTATGCTTTTTTATGTTTACTAACTATAACCCTTTTCACATTACAGAGCCAGTTTCCAGGACATAAAACCCCAGGAAGATCCTGGGGAATTTTACCCACGGCCACTTCATCTTTGTTGCACACTCATGCAATTTTCCTGGGAAGAATGAGCACTCAGCAAACAAACCCCAGGGTTGTCTCGTGTAGCCCTACTCCAAAGCAGTGGTAGCTCTGGCAAATGGCTATTCCCTGCAAGTTTGCCAGGGTTAGCAATTCAAGTATGAAAAGGTCAACCAAATGTTTCCAGGAATTTTCTGGGAATTTCATCTTGTGAAGGGACTTTGAAGTTTTGGTTTCCTAGAAAATAGAGGACATGCAGTGAACGATCTCCCTTGTATCAGTTGCTCCTCAAAAACGATCATTTGCAAACTCAATTTTACCATTCAGTGTGCACAAAACATGTTCAGTATAAATATTTTGCTATGCAAAATTGCTGGACGAAATTGCTCAAAGGCAATTGCCCCCCGGTCATTGCCTTGGTGCCCCCAGCAGAAAGTTACATTTCCCTCATTGAGGTAACCTGTATTAAGGAAAAACCCGCCTTGCCCTTATGGACAAAGTATCCCACCTGCATACACTATTGCCCCTAGTTTCCAAGTAGAAATGAAAACCAAAATGTAATTGTACTGATACGAGTATTTGTGCATGGTTTAATAATTTTAATGTTGCAGGTTCAAGTCATTCTCTAGTTAATTAAAATTTACCTACTCAGTTTTTTCTTTTGGTTTATTACTTGATGTTTGTAATAAATTACTAACAGTTTTATAGACCTAAATAAAAATACAATTACTGGTATCATTAGTTAATGTGTGCATGGTTTAATATTAGCAATGGGGTATCTACATGTACTATGTAGTATTTGCTGGTAGTTTTATTAATGACTAAATAATGACAATGATGGTACGGTTTGTTTTATGACAGCTCTTCAGCTATTATATGAAAAATTCATCTCACCTAGCTTCTTTTTTTTTTAAAGAAATGCAACTAATTTGGTACATAAACACGAAAAGAAATTTTGTTTTTTAATAATTTGAAGAGGGTTCTTTGCAAGAGCATAATTTGCAAATCAAGATTCTACTGTTAAGTTAAGTTATAATTACAATGGCACATGTATGTATGGCATGGCTAGGAGTCGAGTTTGAAACTAAAACTCAAGATGAAACTAAAACTCAAGATGAAACTAAAACTCAAGATGAAGAGTGATTCCCGGGAGACTCAGGGTCTGGGATCCTGGACTCCTATTTCACAACACAGGATTGATCTTAAGATGTGTATCAATCTTGATTGCTAGGCAAAGTGTGATGTCACAATACAAATCACTATGGCAACAACTCAGGTGAATCTTTGTGCTTTGAGTAATCAAGCTGTGGACTTGAGTCCTTAAAAAAATGTTTATTTCTTTTAAAGATGGAAATAATTGCTAAGTAAAGGCAGTACAAAGAAAAAGAACACTCTGGATCCATATTTATCACCAAAAAAAAAATTCCAGAGCTCACCAACTCAACTGAGAGATTTTGTGAATAATAAATGATTGTACGCCATGCTGTCTGTGAGCAACATGTAAGCTGATTGGTGTAGCAGCTGTGGCCATTTGGGGCGCTACCTATGTGAATGATTTATCAAGGAGTGCCTTCATGTAGGTGTTACATCATGGCATGGCACGCTAGAGTCATACTAGCTTCTCTGGTCCAGCCCGCTATAGTCAACAAATACTAGCTACCCGCTTGTGTGAAACCAAGCTTATTTTACATGTAATTATCACACACAAAAATCGCACAGGCTAGAAAAGAATTATAGGGATGCTCAATGCTCAAATGTACAGCTGACTAGCAGAAACACATACATGCCTGTCAGACAATCATTAAACAGCAACTGCAACAATTGTCATTTGGCTTATCAAAGGGGGGAGGTGGCAAAAGTGATACCATCCCCCCCCTCCCCCGGACAAAATTAACCCAATCCTCTGTAACGATGGGAAGCTAGATTGCTCTATGATTGGACATATATGTATCTTCAGAGGAAATAGCCAACAAACCTAACTTAATATGGCACTATACATTATATAAACAAAATGTTAAGTCCGTATTTCTATGAGCCGCCAGCTAGAATTCTGTGGTAAATAGTGCCATGAAATTGGGCCCTGTTTGTGCCGCCATAGAACAAGGGACCATTTCTATTCCTTCCTCCATGGTTGAACCATGGAGGTTGAACAGTTTCATTGACAGGTAGTCCCCATCAACTCCCCAAAAAGTTGTTACCAAGAGATAGAAAGGTTTAATGTTTTAACCGATCTTGTTTTAGTTCTAAATTAATGTATATTTTTAATTGGACAACCGTTATCAGATCATTTACAGTTTAAACCTTTATCATTTCATATCTCAAAACAGAAGCTTTGATAGAATATCTGTGTTGATATTGATCCAAGATAAGACTAAATAAACAAACATTAGATAAAATTGGCATCTGGCCTGCCTGGCACCATACACTGGCCTACACAACCATACCTTTCTGTACACCTGTTCCTGTTGAAACCATTTTGATCAGGATGTACACTGTAGGCTACATAATATTAACTGTACATACATTACATGTGATGATCAATATATATTATAATTTGTTTAATATTAATCCTTACTGTATCTAAAAGAGGTATGAACTCATGATGTAGAAAAGTTTTGCATTTTGCAAAGTTGCTTGTAAACAAACTTTGTGAACACTGTTTCTAAACAAATCTTGGATATAATATGCTGTTTTTAACTATAAACAGTCAAAGTTCTCATTTGTAAAAACATATTCCAGTCCCCCCCATAAAAAAAAAAATAATAATAGTAATAATAATAATAATAATAATAATAATAATAATAATAATAATAATAATAATAATAATAATAATAATAATAATAATAATAATAATAATAATAATAATAATAATAATAATAATAATAATAATAAATTAATAAATAACCTTCTTTTTGTATTTTGCTTGTGTCTGGTTCCTGTATCAATTATTGCTGAGCAAAAGTCCCAAGCAGTAGTTTTTGTCCCGATGCAAAAGAAAGAAACTCAAGTTTCAATTCTTGACATACGGTATTAATCCCACATGGTGCACATGGTGAAATCTGAAATACTAACCCACACATCTGAGCTTATCCCTTCTAACTATGCCAGTAAATATGTCAGCCACAAGCTTCTAAGACGATCCCTTGCAGAGGAATGTCCATTTAAGACAACCAGTGATCAGTAAGACTGGAGGGATCCTGGATGGAGGAGCCTTGATGCTGCAAGATGACTCCATCACCTCATCATTCAACCTTAAAGGGGCAAGTACGTTTGTTTTCTTGGAAGGGTAATTTAATTCCCATCCTGTGCTTTGTCCATAAAAACACCACATACACAACCAAGTGTAAATGCCATCTACATTCAAAATGGGTTTGTAATCCTGGACCCAATTTCATAGAGCTGCTTAAGCATAAAAAGTAGCTAAGCACAACCAAAATTATGCTTACCAGACTAAGGTTACCAGCTAAAATACAATGTCACATGTACAATTTGTGAATGGTATCCTGCTTATTTTGTGTTGAAGCAAACTGTTAATCAATATCTTCTGCTTGAGCAGCTATGTGTAATTGGGCCCTGGCAGGAATTTGGGTGGGAGAAAATCAAAATGAGAATTTTGGAGAGGTTTGTAAAGGTTTGTTGATTAATGATGTAAACAAATCATTCAAATGACTCTTCAAATAAAAAAATAAGTATAAAATCTGTAGGTCATGGACTATTTTTCTTTGGCATATTGGCCTGATCAGGCTGATATGCTAGCTAAGGAGACCCCTGTCTGATCTGTCTGTAATACATGGATCATGGATTGTAGGAATTCAGAGGCAGTATCACCAGCCACGATACTCCAAGATGATGTCACCTCATCATTAAAACATGGAGAAAGTAACACCTCCAGTCATTATCATATGATATAGGAGCTTGGACTAAAGCCCCTCTCACACTCAGAGCCAATTCCTTGGGTTATTAACCCCACTATACCACCCCATGTTCATTTCATGTGTGATGCAATTTTCCTTAAAAATATAAACACTCAAAAAATGCTATAACTCCATAATTATCTCGCTTTAAAACCCCTATTTTCGAACCTAACAGAGTCTTTCTCAAAGGCTTAAAAAAAAAAAAAAATTCAGATATAACCAGATGCAAATTTACTACAAAATTCTGGTCCAATACAAATTGTTTTCGGAGCTACAAATCCTGAGGTCTTATTGATTTTCCCCCAAAATTTGAGCACTGCACACCCCTCATTAATAGGAGCTACATGTAGCATATCTAGACTTTGAAATATCAGACATGATTTGTTATTCCTAAAATAATACAAGTAATCATCATTAGTTTTTCCACCTTTTATTGCTGTACATAAAGATTTTTTATTTTTGATATATTCTCTATAATTTTGTATAGCCAGTAGCGTTGGAAACGAAGGCTCTTGGGCCACAGTTATTTGGTTAACTTTTTTTTTTCCTGGCATGCGTTGCTGGCTCTATTGTCTGTTCCCTAGTTTTTTATCATTGTCTCTGCTGTTTTTTTATTGTTATTGTCTTGTGTAATATGCCGAATAAATAATAATAATAATAATAATTATATTTTACAGACCTTTGCATCGCACACACATGAGTCAAGACCATACACGTACAGTCAACACACATACCCCCATGCTTTTACTTAATACAAACAAGCCAAAAGATTTCAAATTAAACGGACAATTTATCACCGCAATTGACATGTGTGTCAACTCCCTCATTAAATATTAACGCTGAGCAACGTCACATTTTCCAATCCACAAGACGTGGACAAAAAAAAAAATAAGGAGAGTTAAAAATATAAAATAAAAAACCTACCCCAAGCCTTCAGACCGTTACTCTGGCAACTTGGGATTTGAATGCCTCGATCGAGCCAGTTTCTACAGGGAAGAATGTCTTGCGATCCTCTTCTATTATTATTATTACTATTTTTTTTTTATAGCGGCCTGGGTTTTCAATCAAGATATTATCTGAATTCAGTCAGCGATCTCTCTGCAGCAGCAGACAGCTCCCTGTAGAATTTGAAGGGAGAGGCAATTTACTTGGCAGCATCAGGCAATGACATTCTGTGTGATCTGTGCATGCAGGTTTCGTCATCGGTTTATGCATAATGATTACGGGGACCATACAATGCTGGCTTTTGGAAGAGTAGAATACCTCTCCTGTCCTCTAGTTTTCAATAATCAACTTTTGAAAATGTTGTCAGATTAGATGGTGAGGTTTTTGTGAAAACTAATTACGGATTATGCTGTTTTTTTCCAGGGATTTTGTGCACCTTCATATTGGCATTATTTCAACAGCCACAATCAACATTTCTAAGCAGCAGTGATTTTGGAAGTTCTTGTAGTGTATTGTTTTGATTTTCATGGTATTTCAAACAGCTTTTCTTTCAGAGGGTTGGCACTTGTATAAATGTTATAATCAGGAAGCTTCCGGATTGAAACTATTCCTTATTTGTCACAATGAATAACCAGACATATGCTTCAACCTTTATTAACGGTAATTCTACCATTCCGTTTCATGATCCATATGGTCCAATCTCACCACCACTGGATACGTCTAGTGACAGCTACATGTGTAGATCAAATTAAAAATGACACCGAGAATGATATTTTATACTTCATATTAGGGCAAATGTTTTTATTAGACCTGGATTAACGTCAGCAATACTTTTTGCCCATGTGGATGCAGAACTGTGCCATGCGTCTGCGAGGTCATTTGGTAATAATAATTACACATTTGTATCATATGCCTCAATGCATTAATAGTCTGCTCTTTCATGGACCGTCTCACCTTATTTAAGGCTTGGAAACAATGTCACATAATAATTACACACAAAATAGATCATCCATTTTTTAAATTATAAAAGCATTTTCTGAGAAAATAATCTGCCTGGAATGCTTTCACCTTTGAGGGGAATTTTATCTTTATTATAAATATTTATTTCCTTGCAAGATATGATAAATAAGCATGTTGTTATACAACAGCACAGTTTACAAAACAGGTAATGATCATTACATCTGCCGTTATAGTGTGTCCATATTTTAGTTGGAGCTCTTTGTTGGTGCATTTGAACAAGGTTATAATTTTCTTATATTTCAAAGCATTTTGTCCCAACTTTAAAGGCATTGTACACGTTTGGTAATTGTCAAAGACCAGTGTTCTCATTTGGTGTATCCCAACATATGCATAAAATAACAAGCCTGTGAAAATTTGGGCTCAATTGGTCATCGAAATTGCAAGAAAAAGACAAAAGAAAAAACACCCTTGTTGTACAAATTTGTGTGCTTTCAGTTAGGAATAAAAGCTTCTTGCAAGAAGTTTTTATTATTTTAGTGAGAAATTACCTCTTTCTCAAAAACTAGGTTACTTCAGAGGGAGTCGTTTCTCACAATGTTTTATACTATCAACAGCTCCCTGTTGCTCGTTACCAAGTCAGTTTTTATGCCAATATATATTTTGAGTAATTACCAAACGTGTACAGTGCCTTTAAGCAAAACTGAATGATTATAGGTGTTACTTGAAAACTCTTCTTTTCCTCTATTTGATATTACAAATAAACCCAGTTATAGCAGAAAGTGCTGGGTTCTGGCATGTCACCGTGCACATTTATAAAAATGTTTCATTTTCCACCTTCTAAAACAATTGGTTAAATTGTTTTTATTGTTTTTAATAGAATTCCCTAGTTAACATTTATTTACCTAAATTTACCTGCATTACATCCAACTCAATGCTCGAAGAGTACGTAATCTAATATTTAAAATCAGGTAACACTCAATATGAATGGCTTTTCTATTCTGTTGGCTCTTTATTTATTGATAACATTAATATCAGTGGTTTGCAATCTATGGATTTGATTGGCTTTCTTTTCCTTGTTGCAAATGTGCATTATTAAGCACGGAGCCCCTTCATCATATGATCAATACTGATTCAGCTTGATGAATAATGCACTACTGCCACTTAAGGGTAATTGTACAGAGTAATTATATTGCAACCAAATACTACCTAACTTGGACACCAATGCACACTGTACTGTAGTACTTCGTATTCTGTTATAACTATTCAAATTGAACCGTGAATTATGCATAGATGCAGTAAACATTAAATTTATGGTAATGTATGCAGGGCTCTAGGCCTCAGTTTCAACTGTTTTGGTATTCTCTGAGTTAAAGGCATCGTACACGTTTGGTAATTACTCAAAATATGTATTAGCATACATGTATAAAAACTGACTTGGTAACGAGCAACAGAGAGCTGTTGATAGTATAAAACATTGTGAGAAACGACTCCCTCTGAAGTAACGTAGTTTTTAAGAAAGAGGTAATTTCTCACTAAAATAATAAAAACTTCTTGCAAGAAGTTTTTATTATTCTATCTGAAAGCACACAAATTTGTACAACAAGGGTGTTTTTTCTTTCATCATTTTCTTGCAACTTCGATGACCAAATGAGCCCAAATTTTCACAGGCTTGTTATTTTATGCATATGTTGGGATACACAAAGTGAGAACACTGGTCTTTGACAATTTCCAAACGTGTACGATGCCTTTAAAGGCAGGGTCGTTTGGTTTTGTGTCAATGTTATGCTTAATATCAAGAAAGATACAATAAAAGTCACCTGTGAAAGTTTCATTGAGAAAAGGAGAATCTGCTCATTTTTGCAATCAACAAATGCTGTTGTCTCCACTTTTAGCAAAAAAAACCTATTGTTAATTATTTAATAATCTCCTTTCGAATTTCTATTTTGTTTTTATTGGATCTTAAAGTACACATGTGATACATTCTGATGACATTCTAAACAAAATGATGGTTAGATCTAGAAAAAAGGGCTTTAATCCTTTAAAAAGGACTTTAATTAATGGGTCTTATATTTCAAACATAGCTCCGCATAACTTTGTGGATAAAGTAATAAGTGCTTTGATATGCCCTTGGGTGTGATAAAGCGCTTTATAAGAACTGCATATTATTATTAGAAATCTCTGACATCTTTAATGATTTTTGTTTCTCCCCTTTTTGTTAACATAAAATTACACTTGAATCACACACTGAAATACATTTATATTCTGCCGCCTAATAGGCCTAATACAAACATATTTCAAAATTGCAGTTTTCTCTTAAGAAATTCTTACATACATCGGATGTGATACATGTATGCTAACCCTGATTGATCCATCCATCACATGACAAAATGTGGTTCCGTGAACGTCTCTTAGTCTTCGTAAAGGTCAGTTCTTAAAATAACAACAGACCCCTACTATCAAAACAATTGTCTACACGCTGAGAGTAACATGTATAAAATGCTAACATAACAAGACAAACTGGGCGCAAGCAGACTACATACGACTATACGTATGGCACGATATAGCGCATTGCTTGAATCTGGTCCCAAACTTCGTATATTGCAAATCAAAAAATTGTCGAGCCGTGAAGCGTTACACCATCATTCATGCATCGTGTCCATGCCAGCATTTCAGCGCTCTATTATTTAATTAATCATTCCGGGGTACACTGCTAGCAGTAGGGATGTGCAGTGGACCGACGGGTGCTTAATTTAAAATGTATTACGCTGGGAATATGGGGACCGGTCGAAAGTGCGCTCTAGTGTTAAATGCAAGTTTGCAGTAGAAGTGCAATGTACAGTGTGTACATTTGAATAAAATATGCCAGAGTTTTTAAACGATTAATGAGGGATGCGCATCTTCACTGGATGTTGCAAACTCCTCCATGTTTCCTGAGCTCCAATTTGTTTTGTACATGTTCATTTTGTATGTTTTTTTCTTTTTCTTTTTTTCTTTTCTTTATTGAACATTTTTGATTCACACAACTGAATGCCTGTGTATAAAAACAAATATTTGTTTTCTTCATACTTATTTCCAGTGCAGTCCTACTTGAAGTTTACTGTTCATTTTCTACCTCATTGTTTCCTATTATATTTTGTTAATATTGGTGACTTTGGTTTAGTGCTTAAACATTTTTAATGCACATATACATAGTGTAAAATAAAATATTTTAAAACATTGAATTTGTTATTTTATTCTTCTAGTGCAATGTTACTTGATTTTGAATGTAATTATTGTTATTGTCCAGTTCAACCCTACCTTTATTTTAACTGTAAACAATTTAATCAAAATGGGTAGTCATGTGTGTTTTTGAGTACCCATGCACAGGAATTTATTCTAACTTTGCAAATAAAAATAAAAATTTATCTTATATCTCAGGGCTTGAAATTAACACTGGTCCACATTATTCAACTGAATAATATTACCTCACTGTGTAATATCTGTAATTTAAAAAAATCACGTTCACATGATGACTTTCAGTCTGATAAATATGTTTTAAATCTGTGTATCCAATTATACTTGCCCAAAACTAAGAAAAATGGGATAAATGTTAAAAAACAGCTACTCTAAAAAAACATGACAACTTATTTTGATGAAGTTTTCACAGGTCATTGGGAGGAGTGTTTACTTGAAACTAGAGGAGTCTATATGTAATTATTACTGTTTCAGAAACCAATGAAAAAGTACAATTCCGTAGAATATCCTCTTATAATAACTGTATGTATTCTGCCTTTAAGCTAAACAGTGTACAACCTGTGCATCTTAATGAGTCATCTTCAAATGCAATAAAACAACTAATTGGAGATAATGTTCAATTTACATCACTGCGAGCGATATTGGGCTGCATCTTTACTGCGCATTGACCATGTTTACTTGAATTAAAACACTATAATCTTATTTTGTAGTGTGAGATATTAATTACAGAAGGTAGGCTGCTTAAATTCATGTGAAGTGTAATGTCTTAAAGGTGTAGTCTCGTCGCACTTTTCTTCCAACAATGTTTTATCGATGGATCAAACTAATTACCCTTTGACCTGCCCTGTGGCTTGGCAAATATTAAATCAGCAAGTGAACTATTAGTAAAGTGTGTCTGATGATTGCAGATTTCATTATCAGGCATGAAACTGCAGTTTGAAAGAAAAAAAAGAAGACATTTCTAGGCATGCACAGCAAGACTTTGTACTGTGATTTTCAATTTCCAATGATACAGCTGAGAAACTAAAAACGAGGAAATCAGCTGTCCAGTTGAAAAGTTGCATGCTTGCAATATATAAGAAGCTAGTACTAACTACTAGAGTCAAATTTCAAAGGGGTGGTACAAAAACAAATGTTGTAGAGTTTGGGAATAGAAAGTGCATTTTAAAATTTAGAGTTTTCTTTCATCCCCTACATGGTTTTTAAATCAATATCAACAATTGTTTCTCTCCAAACTAACCAACATGGTTAAGGTGTTTTCAACCCCAAATTATTTAACATTAACCCAGTCAGTTTCCCTTGTGGTTTAGGGCCTACAACTTGATTTTTGACAAGATTGACAACATTTTTGTTGATGTGTTTTCCTTCAACAATCCATGGAGAGTGTACTGCACAGATTTTGTCTAGTTACAGGGAGAAGATGAAGTCCCATCCCGACCCCCCCCCCCATCATACTGTCAGAATCCTCACTAGACAGTTGCTTCCTGCATGACAAGAAATGGACTGAATTAATGCTCCTTCTGACGGCTCAAGCCACACTTATCAATTTCCATGCTAATGGCATGAGCGTTGAGCTTGTCAAACCCCTTGCCTAGTCGTCTTGTTTTACGCTGTATGGCGTCAGGTTGGCTGAGGTGACGTGTGAATACAGGTACTTTATGGTGGAGCGACACCTGTCGTAGTATAATCAATTCACCACACAGGGTTCCATCCAGTATGATATTGTCATTGTTTTTGCAATCTTCACACCTTATGTGTATAATATACGCGTACAGTGTGAGTGAACTTTATATTGTTCTCAATGAAGGCGTGGTTGACCATTGATTTTGATTTTTGAAGAGTCCATGTGCTTTCATTAATTAATGCCATCTGTTTTCCATAAACCTGATCAAAAAAGCAACTGGTGTGTGAATATTTCATCCCAGAAGGTTTTATTGGGTTTTTTTCAAGAGAATAGTGGTTAAATATTGTAGTTTGTTTTTGCCCCTATCAGACAAAAAGCAAACGGAAATTTAAAAAAATTGAAAATATAACTTTGTTTTGAGTTGTTTTGTAATTATTAGAAAACAAAAAGAACTCCTACATGTATTAAAACCGAACCTCCCCCTAAAAACTGAATCAAGATTTTAAATTTGAAAGAATACAGTGCATCTACTCCCTGAAGGATAGGACATTTTAGCTTATAAATAAAGACATACAGACTTTTTTTTATTATCTGATATTTTAAATTACATAATTGACGAACCATTATCACTATTCAGTAATGGATTTATATTTCATGACAAAGCAGTCTGCTTACTACAGTTAGTTGTTCATAAAATCCAAAGCCCAATTTAATCAGGTTAAAAGCAGAAAACACACAGAGCAGGGCACCAGTTGCAACAAATTATACTTTATGGCACTTTGGATGGTAACACGTTTCTGCTAAGCAAGATTCTTCTGTGCTTAGCAAATTTGTGCGCTTACAAATTTCTGACAGCTGTGTTTCCCCCGACAGATGAAATGTATTACACAAATCCAAATTGATAGTTCTTATGGAAATGCTCGTAATTGACACGCAGTAAACAGTTTTTTGATCAGCAATATCCTTTTATGGTAAGTCTTCACAGCGAGGTGGTACATTCAAGAACAGTACATTCAAGGCTTTCAAGAGACTCCTAAAGTCATATCTATTTCAAGAGGTATATTACCAGCAAATAACTGTGTTGTTTGAGCTTCAACAAATATAGAGTACGTAAAGTGTACTTTGCAATGAATAAATTAGCTAGATTTACTTAAAATCCAATTTTTAAAATACATTTTGAAAATGAGCATTGATGAAAAAAATTTACACAAAGGTCTGTTTTTTTAAAATTACATGTACAATGAATGTACTGTTCAATGAATATAGTCTGGCATGCAATTAAAAGCCAGTTTCAGCTTCAGCAGTTTTCACCGTGTTCAATTTCATTTTAATTGCTATTTCTGACTAATTATTCAATATCAGTGTTCCGCGATGACGTATCCATGCTGAAGCATCCAACAAAAACACAAACGACCAGTAAAGCTTGGTTTTATGACTTCTATTCTAAGGCGGGAAATCCAGGTGTCCGTCATGCGTTGTGTGTAAATCGTAGTGCGTAACACGTAGTACGCAATGTGTACAAAAGAAAGGTTCTACATAAATGGGTCTCATAATTAACAAACTTTAAAAAGCTGTCTTAAAAAAATAAAAATATGTGCTATGAGACACCCGTAGATAAAGCGGATATCAAATGGGTTTAATGTAAAATGAGACATGTACAAGAATGTACTCACCTGAATGTCCTCTAAGTCCCTCCCCACAACCATGATGACATCCAAGAGCTCTAAACACTTGAATCAGGGTCTCCATCACCAGGTTATGTACAGTCATGTCCTCCAGGCTCTTTGATGCTACATCCCCTTCACTGTCCTTGTCCGGAGCCTTGACCTTCTCCCCTTCTACCTTGATGACCGGTATCTTGGCCTGGGAAGGCTTCTCACTCTGCTTGACCACCCGAAATTCTAGGATAGTCTCGATGATATGCAGGGAGGTGTCGCAGATCTTGGCTGAGGTGTCCTTTGTGATGATCTTGTGGAGAGCCTTGATGATAACGTTGTAGTTCATCTGTCCATCCTCTTGGATGTAGTAAGTGGAGCCGGCAGCCTCTGTGATCTCTTCCTCCTCAGCCGTGTGGTAGTTGACAAAGGTATCGGATGCACTACGAGGTAAGAACGTCGGGATGTTCAGGGTTGACATGGAGCCTGAATCATGGTGAGAGGTTTGATCCGGCGAGTGGGGAGACTGGGGTGGAGGTGGTGGTGGCTCATTTATCTCATCTGAGAGTGGAATGAGGAGAGACCCGGAGCTCACCGATGACAGAGACTTCTCAGAGAGTGGAGAAAACTCTTCTGGTGATAGAGGGGGTGATTTGGAATTAGTCAGTGTTGTGATTGGACTAATCAAAGGAGTTGCTACCTCAAAGGTAGTTTCATTGGTCGGTAGTGCCTCAAGTGACTGAAGGGGTACTTCAAAGACAGGCGACTGTCGCTGGAGCATCGGACGATTGACCACAATAGGGGCTTTGTGCTGCACTACAGTGGCCTTGTGAGTGACTTTAGCAGGCAGAGGTTCGATCTTGATTGGTTCGTCAAAAATTAGAAGTGGCCTGTCATGGACCTCAACCGAGACAGGATTGTGGATAGTTAAAGCATTATTTTCTGCCCTGACTGCCCGTCTTTCATATAACTTTTCAGACCTGGATGAAGTTGAATTTGTATTTTCTGCAAGGAAATCAGCTCTTGCCATCCGAACAGATGTGGATTGCACACTCGTTGTAGTCTTGGTGACTGTGAAACAGGTTGATGACTTCTCTGTTTTTAATGGCGGGATCACTTCCATTGGAGATACTTTAGACATTGCCCCGAATGGCCTGGTTTGAGTTGTCATAACGGATGGTCGATGTGCAGCATCAGCACCAACTTGAACAAAAGATGTCAACTTTGTTGCAGTTGCTGAGAAGCTCTGTTGATAAGGTAGAGCTGTGGGCCTCGAGACATATGAGGATGCGGTAGTCACCCCAGTATAAGGTCTCTTGGAATCCAAGGACCCCGTTGAGTAGAGCATTGGTGATGTTGGAGAAGCTGTCTTAGAAAGTTCCTCTGGGCTCATAAGTGCTGGAACTGTTTTCAACTGCACCACATCAATTTTAAACTTGAAAGGCTCCAGCTTTGGAGTTCCTGCACTGGAGCTCTTTGGCATCTCCCCGAGAGCAGGTGCTTTAATAGAGCCTGTCTCTGAGGTCTGCACTATCTGTTCATCACTCCCAGAGCCTTCCATCTCTTCCTTGATGAGTTTAGGCATAAGTGCACCTACCGTTTTGGACAGACTTGATGTACGTCTGAGATTTCGATGAGATTTATTCCCACGACCCTGGTCTACAAAAGTGGCTCGTTTCGGAGGACTTATCTTTCTCAGAGGTAATGGCTCCACTCTCTCAAATTTCATCTTCTTTGGGGATCCGCTTAAGGGGTAGGAGTCCCTGTGCCTTCCGTCATCTTTGGATGATTCAGAACCTCCCATACAGCTCATTGGGACGGAAAATTTCTTTGGTGGTAGTCCTGGTACAGGAGAAAACAAGGATATGGTGATCTGCGGAATTGGCGAGGAGTTGCTTCTTTGGCGGACTCGTTCAGCTGCCATGGTCTCATCAGCAATTTGTCGAAGTCTGTTCAGTAGATAGATGAGTGCCCACTGAACCCCTTCCTCAGCCCAGTGTGGTATAAACAGGCATCGCATCACACCTACATCAAAGTATGTGGCAGAGAAGACGTCGTTGATTCGTTGTGGGAGTCTTCGTTTGGGGATTTCTGTTGGGCTGGTTGAAGGTGGTGGAGGCCTTGGCACAGAAAGAGAAGCAGCAAGTTCAGCATGGTCAAAGCCCTCATTGAGTGGGAGGATACTTCTTTCAATGAGTGACTTGGGACGTTCCTTTGCTCTGTTTGGCTTTAGTGGCTTTGTTTCGTCCTCAGAACTGGATGAGCTGATCTGGTCGAAATCAAATCTCGTCTTAGCAGCAATATCGCCTGTCACCTTCAGATTTCCACATCTACAGGCATTGTTCTGGGTCACTGTTGTGTTACAGACTTCACACACTATCTCAACATTAAGAGATGGCGGATCTGGGGTGACTACACCACTGCTGAAACGACTGACTTCTGAGATGTCTGCAAGGGGAACAATCACTCCCGGTGGTGTCTCCGGCAAGGCCACTTCCTCGTTCTTTGGTGATTCCTCCACGACTTCCTCTTCTTTTTGAACCACCTCTTCCTCAACCATTTCAGTCTCCTCTTCAACCTTCTCGCTCATTTCTGGTTCCTTCCAGATTCGGCGAGCTAACCTGTAGCACCGTTTGGGCTTCACCATGGCATTAAAACTGGAGATATCCGGCAGCTTGTGCTCCCAAAGTGATCGCCACAGCTTCAAACCATTGGCCAGACGGAAAGTGAGGTCTGACTCCTTGATGGAGTAGACGAGAGGAGCAAAGAGGTACACAAAGAGCTGTATAGTAGTGAGGCCATGCTCTGAGTTTCCTGGTAGCCGCAGGAAGTCCAACTGGCTAGGGTTCTCCTGCATACACTCATCCAGGGACTCTATCAGGACCCAGTGAAGGGTGTGAAGTAACTTGGTCTCGGCCACACCCAGTTTGTCTGCATGGCCAAGCTTGGCACGATTGGCTAGGAGAGCAGAACAGCAGTGCATGAGGTGTGGTAAGGAAGCTTGAATCAACTGCCATCTTGTGATACTGTTGATTGCATCAGAGAGACTCGGAGACAGACCGTGCAGTTTGTTCTCAACTAGTACTCTTTCAAATGACTGAAAAGAAGAAAATACCATTTAAAAATTTAATAAATCCTTCCACAGAATAAAACTTTATTGAACAAGCTTAACAATCTAAACAACCTTAAAGACATTCCACTAAATAAAGCTCTAGATAACACATCATTTACTTTTTGAAGAGTATTCATTCCAACCAATCCTCCAATTCTTAATAAGGCACACCATTCCACCAATCTGTGAAATGTCATCAAGTGGTCATTTTTTAATTAAACATTTTTTTTTATGACCTTTTTGCAGGGATCTTGTGCAAGTTCAATTCATTGCAACTACACACAAATTGATATATTCTAATTCATACTGGTAGCTGTAATTTTTATGAAAAAAAGTTAAAAGTTAAATTGTTGTCATTTATGATAATATGGTGTAAATGTACAGTACAGTAGGTTTTTTTAATTGACAGGGCGTTATGTAATAAGACTAAGTTTGGTATTATTATTATCCGGTATTAAATGAAAATGACATACTAGTGAGTAATATAACCCATACATGTAAACTAAGAAAACATGCACACAGAACATGGCATTATAATTATAATAAAAGTGATTTCTTGTTTAGCGCACAATTCTGTCACGTAGTGACACTCATGGTGCTCAACAATATGCAAACGAAGAAAAAAACACTTAAATACAATAACAAGAAACTGAAACTAATATCCAAACTTGGAAATTAGTATTAGAGCGTGAACAAGTAGGTTTTGAGCAATTTTTTGAAAGAACTGGCTGATGAAGCTTGATGAAGGCAAAGGGGAAGACTGTTCTAGAGAGTAGGGCCAGCATGGGAAAAGCTGCAGTCACCCTAAGAGCATAAAGATCTGGGAACTTGAAGAAGGGAGGAGTCTGATGAGTGACCTTAGTCTGAGTGGAGGAATGTTGGATTAAATTCTGCATAACTCTACATATTAATGTACACTCTTTAAAGAAAACCATTCTTCCTCCTTCAGTCATGTACAATAAGATTTTAATTTACTAAATGTAAATCTATCATCATGCTTAAATAACGCAACATTTTCAAATTAAATATTTAATGTACATTTAAACTTTCATAATTATGTTCTGTATGCAGCCATTGGGCAATTACTCCATTACACTCATCTATGTCCCATAGAAAATAGAACAAATACATAAACTAGGCTTCAGCTGTTTTTATGGTTTTAATCATTCAAGAGAAGTCATAAAATTTTATAGACGGAAAATTTCAACCCGTGCTTGAATTACTTTGAGTGCGCTAATAAAATATTATATTCATTAGCTATAACCATGAACCTGCAAGTGAAATTGTTAAAGACAAAATGCCACCTCAGGCAGAAAGGGGCTCAGGGATAAGAGTCATAAAAATCTCTGAAACTAGGAATGGATCCATATTTTAGCAGTTATGTTGAATCGGCTTCATCTTTTTCTTTCTAGTAACCCAGCCCCCCTTGCAGTGCCCAATTTCATAGAACTGCTTCGGCGCAAAAAGTAGGTAAGCACAAAAAAATTATGCTTATCAGAATAAGGTTACCAGCCAAAGTACCATATATGTACAATTTGTGACTGGTATCCTGCTTATTTTTGCTAAGCAGAAAATTGTAAGAATAATTTTCTGCTTTGAAGCAGCTCTATGAAATTGGACCCTGGTGTTACAGATTTTTTAATGAGCTTTTTGGGATCAGCATCCTCAGTGCTGGAGAAGTAGATCAAGAAAAATAATTTCTTTTACATCATGTATTGAACCAGGATTTGGAGTTACTTACTATAAATAAATAGTCAACTTGCGGGTACAACCATGTGTAAAATCTCTTTTGTGGGAGTGGTGGTTCTGAAAAGAGCCGGTGTGGTCTTGACGTTTCGAACAGTATGCTCTGCTCGTCTTCACGAGAATCCTTTTTCAGAGCCACCACTCCCACAAAAGAGATTTTACATGGTTGTACCCGCAAGTTTACCATTTATTTATAGTTACTCCTTATTTTTGTACATCATGCAAAGCTTCAAACACCACTTATGTATTGACCTCCTGCACCAACGTTTTGGGAGTCAGTGGTAAGTGTGTAAACATGCACTAGACTGTATAACACATTGGCTACCAAGATGGCGCAACTAAGATTGAAGGAAATGGTGACGTCAGGTGAATTGGGTCATTATCTGAAAAAAAGTAAAGCTACTTTTTCACCAGGCAGACATAAAAAGGTCTAAATTCAGGTAAAAGTATATAATGACTCATCCGTGTGTTGTGTGTGTGCTTTTCCAATCTTCAACAAAAACAAGTAAATAAGTGGTATTCAATAAGGAATCGTGAATGACAACAGCCTCTATAATAATCTTATTTCTGTATCCAAATCAGAAGAAGAAGAATAATAATGATAATTATACATTTATATCCTTCCCTGTTACTGTGCTTGTTACCATCTGACATAGTTGAGTGAGCACACACCCCAGTGCTATAGCTTCAAATTTATTTTTGATAAATGCTCCAAGGCGCTTCACAAAAAGGTGTATTAAAATGCTGTAATAATTTACACAAGCATAAAATGGTACAAAGTGAATAATTTAATTAAAATCATGCTTGTGGTTTGTTTTTCTGTGCTGTATCTTCCCTGTCTGTTTTTGACTCTTGTATTTTCTATTCTTTATTTAATGAACTAAGCATAAAATGGTACAAAGTGAATAATTTAATTAAAATCATGCTTGTGGTTTGTTTTTCTGTGCTGTATCTTCCCTATCTGTTTTTGACTCTTGTATTTTCTATTCTTTATTTAATGAACTGTTATTATAAAATGTGTTTATATACTGAATAAAACAAAATGTGTAACAAACAAAAAAATGTAAGAAAAAGAAGCGTGCGTGGTAATACAGTATCATGACATTTACCGTGGTAAATGTCAAGCCGAGTCATGACAAATCTTACATCTAAGTAACACTGCAGTGCCTTTAGTCACGCAGAAGGGATGGGTTGCCATGGTGACAAGACAGAATTTAATACTAAATGGTATGTCCCGATTAAATTGCTCCATGTAATCTGTGCACACAGTACCGGCATTGCATGGGTTCAGATACTGCCATCAGATTAGAGTTTTACCCTGGCCATAATATTATAATGTAGTGTAAGGTCATCCCGTTCCCATACAGTGTATTTCATTAGACGTTAAAGCAGAGGCTTCTACCTCTAAAGATGTGTCTTAACATCTTTAAAGGTGAAAACCTCTGCTTTAAGGTCTTAAAAGACCTTTTGACGCATCAACAAAATCACAGGGAAACCTTCTGCAGCATTTGACGTTACACAAACACATCATTTCATTGAAAATAATTTTCTCTAATTCTTTACTTTATCTCTGTGTCTTTGGATAAAATTATTTTAATGCAGGCCATGCTTTTCTTTAAAAGTCTTGTAATAACTTGTTATGTGTTTTGTACCGCGCCATGAGCGTCAAGACTTGACGGATACCGGCGCGTTGTTCTTATTATTATTATTATTATTATTAGTAACCAGATGCAGTCAACCGAATTCTTACAAGAAATTCTTTTCTCAGATAAATCAAGCCATGGACCACAGTCTGACCCAGATTTTGCATTTTGCCAGCCCTGTACATTTGCAGCCAGCCCAAGGCTCACTACAGCCAGATTAATTTAGGCCAAATTAACATTTTAATCACATTACAATTGCCCAGCTCAATCGTGCACACAAGAACAGTTATTCCGACACTCCAGCGACGCTGCCATACCACATATGGTACAGAAATGCGCGAGTAAACAGGCAGCTTGTCTACACGCTGCCCTGGCCCTAACCACGGCGAAAAGGGTCTCATAAATAATTGCCAATGATAATCACCCTGTGTGTACTTAATCAATAGGCTTGAATCTTGCGTTGTAAGCTAGGGCAAAGAGGACTACCAATAGAGGAGTGAGATGCACACAAAAGGGCCAGCCGATGGTTGGCAATTGGATAAAGTCACTATAGAGCAGCTGTTGCGGATGTGTGGACTCTGAATAAATCATTAAAATGATTGCCAGGGAAGGATGTCGCTACTTTACTGTGCACAGATTAAATCACAACCTTATAGACTGATGAAATGCATACTGTGTTCGGAGAGAGGCGGGGGTCTGATTTCACATTATATACTCAATGTCTCAGCAGACTTGCATAATGTGCCGGGCTGTTCTGGCGTGTCGTTAGGCAACGGTACATCCTGCAGACTCACAAGTCTACATAAATCATTTTTTTAAATTATGCAAATTTCTAATGCTGCATAAGTGCTTCAGGCTTTAACAAAGTAATACATAGACAACTTGCAATTTGAATTTAATTAAAAAATGATACCTTCAATCCTTTTTGAAAACCAATTTTAAACAGAAACAGTAATTTGCATTATATCCAATTTCAATGAGATAAAAAAAAAATATCCAGGTTCTAAAAATTCAGGGAGAAATTATTGTGCAATTTTTCATTTGCTTGATTTAAAAAATCTGCTACTCACCACACAACTCGCCTCATAGAGTCGTCCAAGCTTAGGCCTTATGAAGGGGCTGTAATAAACAGAACAAATGTGAAATTAAATATAAGTATACATGTCAAAAATAGATTGGCAAGAGCTTAATATTGCTGTGAAAACCACTAAAGAAATCATCTTCATTTGTTATAAAAAATAACCAATTATGTAAATATTTTATATTTTGGGTCATGAAGATTGTCAAATTCTCCGGTCTGAAACTCAAAAAGACAAAGTCCTAAATGTGTGTCTAATTCTGAGGATGACATGGTTTCGTGAGATGAACTACGTATAACATGGCTGCTTAATAATTTAATTACATGTCATGCAAGATGGACTGAAAATTGGTCTCTAGTGCAATGTAGTACACACGTTAGGTTAATATTTGAACCGTTCTATTTGTCCTCTTAAGTAAACAAACAGATTTTTATGTTAATTTTTTTGATGTAATATCTGTGAAATGTTTTCCAAAAAAAATGTAAGTTCCATATAACAAGAATTTGCCTGAAATATAGCAATTATATTCATCTTTTACAACAATTTTATAAATAAAATGTGTTAATCCCTTCTGTTATACGTCAAGAAACATAATTTGTTTGTTTGTTGGTTTTTTTATTTTGTTTTTGTTTTTTCCCCTCATTTGTTTAATTAGGCCCTATATTCAATTACACAAATCAAAAACAATTTTATTAATAACAAATTATTAATATATTTCCCCCAAATATGACCGGTCAAAAGCATCCATCTACGCATCTATCTGGACAACTCCAGTGGTATTGTTCAAATGTTTACTTGAGTCTGATTTCTTTCTTTTCTCATCTTGATGCTATTAGTCAGAACAGTACAAACAAACACTGGAAATCTCATCAAATTTAATACTACAGTAGCTGGTTACTATGGTAAAAATACGCAAAAAATTTGTTATGTTTTGTCCGGGATTGTTTGTAAATTTTCATATCAGGCTTTTATGATTTTCTATTACACTGAAACAAAATAAAGCAATGGTGACTTTTGGGGCCTCTCTTTAATGCCTTTTCCTCAAGTTCAACAGTATTTCTGGTGGAAATGTGTCCCTGGAGATTGGTACACTGTAATGGATGAACTCAGTCAGCTTTCAGATTGAAATTAATCAAATACCTCCAATTTAAAAATATTTTACTACAGAATCAGACTTTGCTAGATTTTCTTTGCTTTTTGTCAGAGTTCTAAAAGTCTACACTTTAAAATGCCCATTTTGCTCTTTCTGATAATTCACTCAGGAGAATCTGTAATGGACAGAGATGGTACACTTCAGCATTAATTACAAATCAACTAACTCTCATCAATCAATTATTTTCTGAGATAAACTTCCCCTGGTAGAGCTCTGATAAACAATCTGATTTGTAAAATGTCAAATTAATTTTCATTTTTCATCCATTTTGACCGAGTACAACTTGATGAGATTTCCCTAATCAAAATTGTTCATGTGGAAGTTAATTTCAACAATCTTGTCTAGATCTAAAAATAAATGCACAACGTACAATTAATATCCCTTGTAAAAAAAAACCTGAAAATTGAAACTACAATGTGGATTATTAGTATGTAGTACCATGGTAGTTAGTACGTGTCATTTTGTTTCTTCATCACATTAGGCCTATGTTTCTGCATAGATAAGGGTTTCTGATAGCAAGGAGGAGACAAGGAGAAAGCACAGGATTGGTAAGGATAAAAAACATCAGCATTTAGTTTTACTCTGAAAGCTTACTGATTATCAAGTTCATACTAGAACCATTTTTTCTGTGAAATATTTCCCTCTCAATTGAACTCATATTCAAGAAAAATTTATCTGAACACCTAAAAAGTAACAGTAATAATTTAACGCCACAGCTGATTTCAGTTGTTACAAATTAAGGACAATGCTGAAATTTGTGTATATAATTAATTAAGGACAATGCTGAAATTTGTGTATATAATTATAAATGATTTTCCACTATTTTCTCCTGACTCACACAACGGATTACGCACAAATTTTCACAGGTTTGTTAGGCCAACTGAGCGTGATCCAATTACATCCCTCACGTGAGGAATGGAAATCAATAGACAAATGCCTTTCCCTGGTGATTTTAACAGATTAAAACTGGATTGAACCCAGATATAATTACTTGCTATTATGATGTTAATACACATTTTCAATGCAGCCCTGAGTCGGGTTTTTTAAGAAACAAGACTTTAGTAAAATAAAATTGGATAAATTTGAGATGTAAGACCTTGTTACAAAGTGAGGGACGGATAAATTACAGATAATGTATGCAGAAGGCCTAAATTAATACAATGTTTAAGTTATAGAAAATCGGCCAAAAGTTGTTGGTTTTAGATTTTGACAAAATTACACAATGAGTTTTAAGACCCCTGTTGTATAAATTACATTGAATGAGAATACCATAAAATATTAAAAGGGTTTATACTTTCAAAAAAGTAAAATAATATGTAAAACCATCAAGGGTGCATATATAACTTAACATTAAAAACTTAATTTTATTTTATGTTCCTTTTGTCCATCCCTCACGCTGGAAAAAAGCGCATGCAATTTCGACAACATGGTGTGCCTAGGCCTTGGTGTGCCTTACCCAATTTTTTTTCTCTAGTTTAGTAAAATATGGACCTTTCACTGCTATTTGAAGTAGTGTTTTGATAAATTTAAGAAATCCTCAAATTTTCATCAAATGTTTACCAGTTTTGGATCACGCTCTATTTCATGTACATGATAGATCACACAAAACATGAATACTGTCTGCGACCATTTTGTCAGCTCTGAAACCACTCCGGTAACCTTTAAACACCTTAGGCCCAGCAAGGCCTTGTCACCAGACACTACTAGCACAGCAGGCCTGCTGTAGAGATAGTGTGTCTGGTTTCACTTAACAAATAAACATCAGTTAATGAGGTGATTAACATCTTTTAAAATAAATCAACCTTGTTTACAAGTTACTAACTTGCTATCATATAATAGTGTTACTGTAGCTTGAGGGGTGGACACCCTGTTTTAAAATTTGGACACCCGCTGTTTTATCTGTCATTTACATTTAAATGTACTGTAAAATGTAAGTGAACAATTTAGACACCCTGTGTTTTACAACAAATGTAATTTACAGCAAATTTCGACACCCTTTTACCAAATCCTGGCTAAAACCTTGCTTCCTACGGAACAAAATTTGACCATGGTTTGACAGCTCTTGTGATCAAACTGTAAGAGATCTTCTAAAAGTGTGAGTACAGTATTGGTTGTTTGGAAAGTGTTCACAAATGATTTCTATGGCTTTCCCTCATGTACATGTAAAGAAAAATGTAACCTTGTTAACAAAAAGAAGAGTGACATCATTATGGTCTGGGGAGCTATAGCCACCCCCCCCCCACAATGTAACACTATACAATACTTTTTGGTCTAGAGTTATTTTGTTTAATTACTGTACGTTTTTTGGAAAGAAAATATAAAATAAATTTCAGACACAGTGCTGAGACATGTACAGTTGTAAAGGCTATTGTTTACTGGGATGGGAATGTCAAAAATATGCAAAGTTGTCCGCTAATAAAAACAACAAATGAAACAAATTTTTATCATGTTTATTGTTAAATTAAAAATAAAGAAGAGATAAAAAGAGTAGATACGTAATACAACTGTTATAAATATATTGTTTAATAAGATAAATTTATTCACTCAAAATGTCTATAACATGCATCCAATGTCATAACATAAGTTGTTTCTGCATTTTATTGTTAATTTTTAATTTTATTTTTTTTAGGTGGCTGATTGAAGGTTGAAGTCAAGAGCTACCGTACCTCCAACTTGACCGTTGTTCAATATTTTCATTAATTCTCAAAATGTACACCATACCAAGATAACTTACAACAAGTGAAGTGCATCACTCGAAAAATGCACTTCTATTAATATCTGATCAGAAATTGCACCAGCGGGATTTAAAATATTCCAAAAATGCAGCCCATCCGAAATCAGCGCACGGCAAGCTCATTATACACAGAAACAGCAGACACCGCTAGCTAGCTGGGGGAAAAAGTGACAAGTAAACGAACCTGGTTTGTCTCCACAGAAAAATCTGCAACGGCAACGGGACAGATCGGGCGAGAATTTTTGGGTCATCGTTGCAACTTTTCCGTTTGACCATCTTTGATAAGAAGCTCCCGTCGAGGGAAGAAACTGTTGGTTTATGTCCACATCTTAAGCAGAAGATTTACGTTGTTTTGTGAAGGAGTTCTCATTGTTGGAAAGTAGAGAAATAATCAAGAGTTGTGTCCAGGTGCTGCGCATAAACAGCAAGCGCGTCGATCAGCTGGCGCTGCATGCGCTGCTGGCCGGTTGCATCACATCACGGGGGGCGCACGGCCGGTCGTAGTGTGTATGACATACAAGTGCGTGTGTGTACACACACAATCCGATGCATCACGCACACGACAGACGACGTGTAAACAAAATAGCTGCATGCGGATGCAACTGTCGGACGTAAACTGCGTTCGGGGCACTGATATACTAGTGCGCCCTCTCTTGATTACAGAATGAAGTTTAAAAAAAATCAAGTTGTTTATGCTTCGGACGACCGTGGTGCAGATGAGGTTTTCTTGCTATCCCGCCGTAGGCTACTGTGTATAGATGACTTTCACTTCACCAGCGAAAGTTCCCATAATTGTCATAACGGCTGTGTATTACTAAATATTAATAAAGTGAAGCTTTTGCACTTAGGTTACTAGCCTACAGTGCCACTCCTGAAGACCAGCAGCCAGAGCATGCACACTGATCGAAACGTCGAGTTGTTCCACCAATCTTTTGAGAACCAGTGCATCAAAACTTTAAAAAAGAGAGATAAACTATTTTATGTTCATACCGCGAATTTTATTAAAAAGTGCGAATACAATTATAGCATGGACTCCCTTACGATGGCCGCCACCTTCGACCACAAGGACGATGAACAGTTTTTCTGTGTTTTCATGTTTTTATAAACCAATAAATCCTGCCCAAATAGTTCACTCAATCTGCAATATGCTGAAGATTTTAATTTGTTTTATTCAATGATCTGTTTTCATTAGTATCGCAGTGCGGCCATGTCTAGATGCATAATTTGTTTTAGTTACCAACTTCGTTTGGAAGCCATTTTGTTTCCGATGCGCTAGTGGAAGTGCGGTTTCTAAATATTTTTGTTGATATTAAAATTATTTAACCGCATCTCTGCCACTTGCCCATATTACGAATTCAAAATTTCCTAACGATGCTGTAGGTCTACCACCAATTATAACTCTTCTCCGTACCATAGACCGTATTTTAAAATAATTTTACAGGAAACGAATGTGCTGTGGGGGGAATGTCGAATCGTTAGATCAACAACATAGGTTTCGGACTGAAAAACTTGCAAGTCCTCGGATGACAAAAACATACTCTTGCGCTTGCCCTCTAGATTTAGAGCACACGGCAAATTCCCCGATGCGCAAAAAACCACAAAATGCACTTTTGAAAACAGCCCTAAACATTTTAACTTCAAATTGAGAGGCACAAACTTCAGGCCAAAATAATAGTCAAACACCTCGTCATCTAAGGCCCCAGTGATGCGCATGAATGGAATTACTTTTGAAGGCAGGGTACACTATGGTAATGTCAAAGACCAGAAGGCCTATCCTCATTTGGTGAAGTTGGTGTATCCCAACAAGCATAAAATAACAAACCTGTACAAATTTGGGATCAATTGATCATCAAAGTTGCAAGAACATAATAAAATAACAAAAACACCCTTGTTGCATAGAATTGTTTGCTTTCAGATGCCCGAGAAAGGCTTAATGCCTAAAGACTTTCTCAGATTCAAATTTTTAGGGTGAAAATTGCCTCTTTGTCTAAAACTAAACTACTTCACAGGGATCAGAGTCGTTTCTCAAAATGTTTTATTTGTTTGATTCAGTGTTCCTCACCAAGTAAGTTTTTATGGTCATTAACTTTGTAGAGTAGGATCACCAAAAGTGTACCCTGCCTGGGAGACCGCCAAGTTTTTTTCCGTAAAAATAAAAATTGTTGGCCGAAAAGATTTTAAGTATAGGCCTAGTTAAAACAAATACGAATTTTTGGGGTTTCTCGGATTTATTACCATTTTAAATGTCAGGCCCTTTTGAATTGTTATGGATTTTTATGAAATTTTGGAATAATAAGAAACTAACATACTCGGCAATCATTTTAGTTCCGAAACCCAAATCTGAGATGAAAGTAAAACTCCAACACGGTCATGAGCGTAACATGCCAAACAGAAACATACAATACACAATACACAATACCAATATTGATTTGCATCTTGCTTAATTCGCTTTGTTTTAATGACCAATAGCTATATCAAAAATTCAGCAAACCACATTGTTAGACAGTGATAACAAAATGTAATATACATAGTTGCAAATAAGCACGAAATTATCATGGCGTGTTCTGGCGACACCCGACAGGAAAAAGTCTCCGACATATAATTCACGGACCGAAACATTTCCCCCGAGTTATGCCACAACCACAGCAAACAAAAATGACAGCCAGTAAATCCAGAAACAGTTCATAACATAGGTGGTGTTCTGAAAATATTTTGCATTCATTTCATATTCACGTATTGGAACTTTCTTTTCGGTATTTTGTAAACATCAATGGATTATAATTCAGTTAGACAAATAATAATTCGTTAGTTTGTAAAACCCGCCATCTTGAAACAAAAGTTCACTCAGTGCCACCAGACCAACAACACGTTTACGGTTTGGTCAGACTATGGCTACGTCACTTCGGCACAACCGAACTCCGAAAACGCTTAACCAATGACCTAAGCTCAAACGAGCTTCTGGGCGTGGTCACCCAAAGCGTACCCCTCTTCATAAAAGTACGTAATTCCATCAAATCGACAACATAAATGTTGCCCAACTTACTTGTCTGAAATAATCAAATCCAATCATGCGTAGTCTTGGTTTCAAGAATATCATTTTTTTTTCACATTATTGCACGCAAAATCATTTCTACACAGCTGACCGAAAAGAGACGCCGACTCTTCGACAAAGAGCCTTGAACAAAGGCTAAACCATAAATTTGTTGTTGATCAACATGAACTCAGTAATCCTGGAATGTTTCGGCTTTAACACTAACCTTTAAAGCATGGGTCCTTTCATGAAACTGTTTATTATTTTGATAATCAAAGTCTGATATAAGCTAGATTTATTGTGCTTAACAAGTTGTTGTGCTTAAAATTTTGAACAGCAATTTCGTCCACAATTATTTCATGGCTATTTAATGCCTTCTTCAAATTATGAGCACCCAACATTACGCAACATTATTTTAAAGGTACCATTCTTGCAAAACGTAAGCTGGAAATAATACACAACTAAATAAATTCAAATAACAATTAAATAAATTCAAATATTGAACCTTTTCTTAAACCTGTTCTTAAAAAAAATCTTCACAAGGTCAACAGAACAAACAAAAGGCAAGTTGTTATACAAACAATGTAAACTTCATGAAGCCGAATACATGAATGTATTATAATAACATATCATAAACTTAACATAATGGAACAAACTTTCCCTTAAAGGCAGTGGACACTATTGGTAATTACTCAAAATAATTATTAGCACAAAACCTTACTTGGTATCAAGTAATGGGGAGAGGTTGGTAGTATAAAACATTGCGAGAAACGGCTCCCTCTGAAGTGGAGTAGTTTTCGAGAAAGAAGTAATTTTCCACGAATTTGATTTCGAGACCTCCATCTCGAAATCAAGCATCTGAAAGAACACAACTTCGTGTGACAAGGGTGTTTTTTCTTTCATAGTTATCTTGCAACTCCGACGACCGATCGAGCTCAAATTTTCACAGGTTTGTTATTTTATGCATATGTTGAGATACACCAAGTGAGAAGACTGGTCTTTGACAATTACCAATAGTGTACACTGTCTTTGATGGATAATGTACAGGATTCCTAATTATCCCCGTTTTGTTTTTGAGTTTTTAATTTGCAAACTTATACTGGTTTTACTGATTACCTCAGAACCAATCCTCCAGAGAAATATTTGCATCTGAGATGCTGTAGAAAGTCCAGAAAATAGCATTTTACTGAGACCCCGATACCACAATTGCTTATTTTGATTGCCACAATAGAAATAAGCCTGTTATGAACGGACACGAATCCCTTGACCACACACTTTAAAAACTCATGTGTCAGAATTTACTCGGATTTCAGGTCCCATGGGCCTGACCCATTTCTGGGTCAGTATGATCCAGAATCTGTGTCAAAATGACCCGAAACTGTGTCAAATTGACGGTATCCGAGTCAAAATCCACATTTTTTACCAGTTTCTGGGTCAGACTGACCTAGAAATGGGTCAGGACCCCCAAGACACGGAATCCGGGTCAACTTTGACCCAGGAGTTTCCAGAGTGCAGAATTTGATGAGGTCGGATGAAGGGTGTCATTGTTTAAGATTGAAAACTTGAAAACTTAAATAATTAATTTACAGTTTCAAAAAACAATGATGTAAATTTGGCCTCAACAGCAATGCAAAATCCAGCATAGTGTAGCACAATTATACAATACAAATATAATTATCAGTCACAAAAAATATCACAACTTTAGTTTATGAAATTATATATCCAAGTTATCCTTTTGAAATTGTTTCGTTCCATTAAAATTAGGAAGACCTTGAAATTATTGTTTCTTATGGACGCCTTTATAAAATGTAAAATTAGACTTCGTTCAAGACATCACTACCTACCTTACTACTTAATAGTACATGGTTGAACAGAACCGTGTGAATTGTACACTTTGAAATTTCGAGTGTTTGACGCCAAATCACATTATTCACAATAAATTGAAAGGATGTGTGCTGTACTACCTTGTCCATATTTCTGCAAAAAACCCAAAATTTGTTCACTGCTACATTGAATAACATGAAGGCACCAAGTTGAACAAAGTCTGACATATATTTTCCCAACTAAAGTGATCAAATGAGTTGAAAACTGGAGAAAAAAACACCCCCAAAAAACAAAATAAAATAAACAAACAAAAACGCCCAGAACAACCCACCGCAATATAACATTATATAAAGAAAAAATAATAGCCATATTTTTTTTAATTCTTGATTTACCTTTTCAATATATATATGTTTTTCTTATATAATTCATTTAGTTAAATTTAATTTGATTAAATCATTTAATATTTCATCGGACTTGACAAAACAGTACCCAAGTAATGGGTTATAAATACCAATCACTGAAATTGAGACAATCAATTGTTTACTTCATTGGTGAGAGTCATTGCCGACAAAAAAGTTCTGAAACTCAAACTAGGATCCACATTTTAGGAAGTATGTTAAAGGTATCGTACATGTTTGGTAATGACTCAAAACAAATATTAGCATAAAAACTTTCTTGGTAAACGGAGAGCTGTTGACAGTATAAAACATTGTAGGAAACGACTCCCTCTGAAGTAACGTAGTTTTTGAGAAAGAGGTAATTTCTCACCAAAATAATAAGAACTTCTTGCAAGAAGTTTTTATTCCTATCTGAAAGCACACAATTGTACAACAAGGGTGTTTTTTCTTTCATCATTTTCTTGCAACTTCGATGACCAATTGAGCCCAAATTTTCACAAGCTTGTTATTTTATGCATATGCTGGGATACACCAAGAGAGAACACTGGTCTTTGACAATTTCCAAACGTGTGCGATGCCTTTAAACGCAAAAGGTGAAAATTAAACAAAAAACTGAATATTTGTTTGCAATTTTGTAGAACCAAAAGCACTTACTCTTGTGAAATACCAGATTTGAACAAAAAAATGAACAAAAAAGGATTGTAACCATTATCTTAAAAATCATGTTGCTGTAATAATAGCATCAGGGATAAAGAAGATTGTTTTGGTTTACCCTAACAACCCTGACAGACGAGGCAAATTGGCTAATGTTTGGCTTAAGTCCTTCCATATCATATTCTCCTATGTCACTCCATACCAAATTGTTTGGACTAAGATAAGATTGGTGGGTATGCCTGACCTTGTGATAAGCAATTGTTCTTTGGGCCTACTGGCCCCAGTCCTTCTGAATCCTTCACTTTGGCAATTGGATATTGAAGGATTTGGGACTGTAAGGGTTTGAATACACTGATGAATGATAAGCACTGAGCACTTAGTGCTTTCTTAGCCCTCCGGGAGCACGTATCCACAGGCATTCTCTGCAGGTGGGATTCTACATGGGTGGGATTCGAACCCACGTCATCCGCATTATAGAGCAGATGTCTGAACAACTAGACCACATTGTCGTTTGCCAACCAAAGATTGTGTCTGGCACAAACAGTGCCCTAAAATTGTAAACCACCCACAAATCTGTAACTGAAAGGTAGCAAAACAACACCAACTTCTTTTCAGTTTAAATAAAAATACAAAAATTTGCAAAAACTTATCAGGAGTTGTTACAATTGAGGCATTCGACAACATCTAAGAATAATGAAGTGACCTTCTTTGTAATAGATTGACATAATACCAAACTTACCATAGTGAGCAGGCGCGGATCCAGGATTCATATAAAAAAAATATTTAAAAAAGGGAGAAAAGAAAAAAAGAGGGAGAGAGAGAGAAGGGGAGGGAGAAATGGGGAAGCTTTGTGTTACACAGGCGCAACAAACTTCATTTATCATTTTGCTGCTTGGTATATTTTCACGCCCCCCCTCGTTTGGAAAATCCTGGATCCGCCCCTGGTGAGCATGTGCAGGTGGTGTTATGATACACGTTATAATAAAGGGAAACCAAAACATTAATTTTTTTTTTTCTTTTCTTGGAATGTGAGAAATATTATAACCTGATTTTCAATAGTACTCAGAAGATTTGAGGTAAATTATATTAGTATATTTAACAGAAACCAAACAATTATTTATTTTAATCTTTAATCTAATTGTTATCAAATCTGAGCAATATGTTTTGTAACACCGAATCAAGTGCATGATTACTGAGAAGGAACATTTTGTTTCAGGAAATCTTTCAAACTGAGACTGTGTCCGCATTAGTGGTTGTGGCTCGATCGTCACTTGAACATGAAGCATAGCAGGCCCATAACAACACTCTTAGCGACAGCAACAGCCGTAGCTGTAGCCGCTTATTCCGACATGGCCAATCAAAGAATTATGTTGGCCGACTCATTTGAAAATGTCTTGAAGCATAGCAGGCCCATAGCAACACTCTCAGCCACAGCAACAGCAGTAGCCATTTATTCCCACAAGGCCTACCCAAGAATCATGTTGGCCCACTCACTTGAACATGTCTTGAAGCATAGCAGGCCCATAGCAACACTCTTAGCCACAGCAACAGCCGTAGCTGTAGCCGCTTATACCGACATGGCCTATTCAAGAATTATTTTGGTTGACTCAACTCAGTGCGGTGGCAAGCATTTTAAAGAAAAGAACAACTCATTGAGTTTGTTTGATATCAATGTCTTTGTTGACTCAATTGCACTGACCAATCACTGTGGTATCAATTCAAAAATACAAACCAATCAGAAGCATTGTTTTTAACATCAGTGGGTGTCACTACCAACCAATCACTGTGATGCATTCTAACATATGAACCAATCAGAACAGCTGTTATATAACAATAGTTTTGTGTTCAAAAGAGTATGTGGATGCATTTTTGTGTGTGCTCATCACCACCAATCAACCAATCACTGCAATTTATTTGAAAGAAAAGCCAATTAGAAAGTCTGTTGTATACCTAGTTATCATCTTCTTCTTGTTCTTCTTCTTCTTCTTCATATTCGCCTACTTCTTCATCTTCTTCGTCATCTTGGTGTGAGGCGGAGCTTGGACTTGCTGGAGGTGAAATGGCATTCCTCAGACGACCTGTCCCGTCCACGAAAATCTTTTTCTTTAAAAAACAACCGGATTTATTTCCCCAATTAAAAAAACACCATCATGATTTTCATGACCCTTATTATTTTTGAAACGGTAAAACACATAATTATTTCAACAGTATCAAAAATAAATACTGAAGAAAAAAACCTGAACAATGTTATAAATACAGCGTAAAACAGTATTTTTCCATGGATCCAAAAATGATTATTTTTAGAATGCTAAATGCAAAACATTCCAGAGAAATCAATATTAAGAAAATGAATCAATATGTACATGTACATGTTTGTTTATAGGATTTGAGGCATTGCATGGTGAGGTATCAATATATTTGGTTTGCGGTAACAACATGTGTGTATCTACTTGCCAGGTAGAGTTTGTTCTTAGAGAACTGTCTTGCTTAATTCTACTGCCGCGGAGTAGATTGTTCGGGTGTTCGGGAGACTTCTCAGTTCTGAAAAGAACTGTCCTGTTTATTAACTATTACCTGGGCGGAAGGTATAGAAATAGGCTGGGACTACTACTTTAGCTTATAGGATCGTAATTAACTGTACTACCACGGAGTCAGTTCTTGGATTGGTCTCAACGTTTCGACTAGCTTGCTCTAGTCATCGTCAGGAGACTGATACATGTCGTCAGGATACATGTTTGTTGTTTGTATGATAGTCCTCCCATGGAAGAGGACTATACAACTACATTTTTGACAATATTCTATTATGTTTTATCTTGGTTTCTACCTTACATCAATGTGTGATAAGCACTGTATACTCAGTGCTTTCCTGAGTGCTGTGCAGACCAAAATAAATAAATCCAAAGCTATACTTACAACCATTCAACCCCGAACAAGGAAATTGACAAAATAGGTAGACCGCCAACACTAAAACTATTTGGGGTTGAATAAATCAAAATTGACTTAAGCGAGACTTGAACGTGTGACCTCAGGATTAATATGCCGGCACTCTACCAACTGAAATATCTATGCCTAATTTTGGCAGTCTCCCTATTTTGCCAATACCTTTGTTCAGGGTTGCCAGTCAGAAGCCATACAACCTGTAACTGCCGTGTAGCCAGGGATCACACCCAAGTTTATGATATGGTGGTTTATTACTTGAAATGTAAAATGTTATTGTGAGAGAGTCAGATAATAGGGACAGGAAACTAACGACAAATCCAAAAATTTACCAAAGGTCCTTCAGACCCAAACAGGTCTAAGAAGTTTCCGATCATCTCTCGGGATTTCTCTTCCCATCGCTGGATTAGTTCTCTTCCTTTGTCTTCAACCTTTTGGACAAACTCTTTGGACTTGGTCTCCACCCTATTGACTTTCTTCTTGACCTTGTCAACTCGGTCCTGCAAACTCAGACTGGTTTCCTTTAAAACAAAAACGGGAACATTAAAACCTTCCTACACAATGGTACCACACACTGCCACAAAGTACCATCCTTCTAGGCTAGCTGTGGGTGCATGGGCTTCTTCTGTTTGTACAGCTGACACTGGCACCACAGACTGCCACAAAGTACCACACCTTCCAGGCTAGCATTGGGTGCATGGGTTTCTTCTGTTTGTACAGCTGGCACTGGTACCACAGACTGCAACAAAGTACCATACCTTCCAGGCTAGCATTGGGTGCATGGGTTTCTTCTGTTTGTACAGCTGACACTTGTACCACAGACTGCAACAAAGTACCATACCTTCCAGGCTAGCATTGGGTGCATGGGTTTCTTCTGTTTGTACAGCTGGCACTGGTACCACAGACTGCCACAAAGTACCATACCTTCCAGGCTAGCATTGGGTGCATGGGTTTCTTCTGTTTGTACAGCTGACACTGGTACCACAGACTGCAACAAAGTACCATACCTTCCAGGCTAGCATTAGGTGCATGGGTTTTGTCTGTGTGTCCAAGTGGCAAGGGCCAGTTGGGCAGGAGAGTAGCTATATTTTCTGCTTAAGCAGCTCTTTGATATTGGGCCCAACCACAGTGTATGACAAGTGATACTTTGCATCTCTGTGCATTCCTCAGACTTTTCTGCTTACCTTGATAAAGCTAACGTTCATCTCCTTGGCCGTGTAACCCCGCGATAGGTTTCTTCTGACATACATGTCGTAATCGCGGACCAGCCTGGCAATGATATCCGACGTAGAGATTCCTTCAGTTCGCTGCGTTGGGACAAATTTCCCCGCTGCCTTGATGTCTTTGTAGACATCGTTCATCTGGACACCAGGGGTGTTGTATGGAATGTCATCGTGTGCAACAAAATCAATCTAAGAATGTAAAGAAGATTTCAAATCTGTTAACAACACAATGTAGAAAGTGAGAAATAACTAGTTTAAAGGTGGACAATCATGTGAAATGAGTCTCTTCATGGTAGAAGGGGAACATAAAGAGCTCACTTCAGATCAAATATCCTATCAAATGGGAAACGACTCCTTCGAGGGCTCTGGTTAACTGAATTGAAACACTGTCTTTAGACCTGACCTCCTGAAGATAACTGTTTAGAGGAAATGTTGAAGAAATCGCAACTGTAGATGTGGGAAGAAAGCCCAAACTGGGGAAACCCATGCAATCAGGTAAAGGAAGGGTTGAACACTGACCTTGTGTTCGTCAAGGTAATCTGGAGTAATGACCCAGGGTGCATCACAGATGATTTCATCAACATAACGACAATGTCTGACGCCTTCATATCGTTCCCATTCATTCAGTACTGTGTTGCCTTTTAACCTCCTTGTCAACTCATCGTTACAAACTATAAAATAAAATAAAAAATCAAACACCAAAAATTTATATCTAAAATTTTGTCATGAGTGAGAAAATTGTACCCCACTACCCAAGCTTAACTTAATACCCCTTTCTAATCGCAGTGTCCTTGTAATTGGTCTCATCAAATTTATGAACTCTGAAGAATCCTCCCCCATGAGTTTGGTAGGTATCCCTTTAAAATTGTTATTATTATACTTATTTATCGTCATCATCGATTGACTAAACTGAGGTTGTGTCAGGCACAATGACAGAAGCGCCACATACCCTTCATAAATTAGTACACGTCAAAACATACGCAACATTGCTGGCACAACATTAACCATTTCTTTGCTGGTTGTTTTGTTTTGTTGTTGTGTTTAATAAAACTACAGAATTGGTTTCAAAGAAAAAACATTTATTTATCACATACTTCTTTTGACATGAAAAACAACTTACTTCCAACTATTAGATATACGTTCGGTAGACAGTTCTTGGCTTGCATGAGCGCCCTTGCATGACCAGCATGAAAAAGGTCGAAGATGCCATCTGCATACACCCGCACCGGTCTTGAGCCTGCAGTACAAACCATACACAAGATTACAGTGATTGGATGACTGGCAGGATGACTAGGGGAACCACTTAGAGTACCGACTACCATGGTAACCAATCAACCCAACCCCCTCAACCGTCATCTCCCTCCGTTTGGCCCAATTTCAAAGTTGTTAACCACACAATATTGCTCAGCAAATTCACTTGCTAAGCAAAATAAGCAGGGCACCAGGCATGACAATGTATAAATTAATAGAATGTTGGCTGGTAAATGGTTTCTGCTAAGCAATAGTGCTCTGTGCTTAGGTTGGGCTAAGGGGGTGCTGCTGTGATTAAAAGGTGGCCCCACCCTGAGTTCTCCCTCCTCCAGCACATATAATTGAATGGGCAGGAAAAACACTGTATATTTGAGCACATCTTCCAATATTGTTCCTGGTTTGATTGGCTGCATATTGCGCCACAGCACCTTGTAAACCATTACATGGTGCTATGTAAAGGAGTAGGTCTCATACTTCAGAAACTTAGCTCCACATACTTTGCAGGAAAATACTGACTGTTGAAGCGCCTTGAGCGTCACTGAGTGACAGATATGAGAGCTTTATAAGAAGCCACTATTATTAAAACTTTCTGATAATGAAATCAAGCAACCTATAAAAGTGTGTTGCACTGTAACCCGTAGGGGTCTGAAGATACATGTGAAGAGAGCTTGACAAAGAAATGTCAGTTTTAGATGTGGGAGGAAAATTCCAAATAGGGAAAACCTCTGCAGTCAGGGAGGTTTCAACCGCGTTTACACTTGATCCAGTAAGGAGGATCAAAGGAGGATCAGATCCTGCATGGGCGATCAAGCTGATCGCTGACGGGTTCACACTTGATCCTGATCTCGCATTGATCCCCCTTTGCCCGGCGCCTGTTGAACGAAAGTTCCACATGCTCGTGTCAAAGGTCAACTGAACAAGGTCATTGATTATGTGCACACACACATTTGCGTGCGTTGCCAGGTGGTGAATTAGCGCTGGACGATATTGAATTATTTTACAAATCGTCGGGTAATATCGCCGATATGACGATATATCGCGAAGATTTTTGAAAATTGAAAGTACCTATAGAACTGAATAACAATGACCAAATCTCAGTTTTACCGCAGGGATGAAATGAGAAATTAAATAAACAAGCAAGACCTGACTGAATGGATACACAAACCGCCGAGAAAATAAACAAAACTAATCCTCCATTTAAAAGAAGAATTATATAGGGAAAAATATCAGACATGAACTGTGAAAGTGAGTCGAACTTGTAAGCAAGCGGATGAACACACGAAGCACCAGTTACTAGCGCTGCCATCCCATATTATCCATCACCTCGATCCCGCGAATGTGCTACCCGCCGTCGCACGATTCCTAGCGTGCAATACTTTATCATGAGGGGGTCAAGGTACGGCGTGTTGCTGTGGGAGCGAAGCTGAGTAATCGTTGCGTGTCGGGGGGAAACGTCAGGTGATCGTATTTACATGCAGGTGTATTTGATGTCAATTTTGAGCGAATAAAAATAAAAATCGAGGCACCAGCTTTTAGAGATCGCAACATCCAATCGTGGAGGTAGAAACCATGAATTAATGGAGTCTGAAGCAGTGATGAAAAGCGCACAAATGTAAGGTGTACTGTTTTCATGGATGTTAATTCAGTGATTTTTCTCAGCGGTTTGTGTACATCCATTCAGTCAGGTCTTGCTTGTTTATTTAATTTCTCATTTCATCCCTGCGGTAAAACTCTGATTGGGTCATTGTTATTCAGTTCTATAGGTACTTTCAATTTTCAAAAATCTTTGTGATATATCGTCATATCGGCGATATTATCGGCTGGATCAAGTGTAAACGCGGTGAAACAGACTGAAAACCCAATCATTATGCAAGGCTTGGAATTTGAATCAGGGTCCACTGAGGTGAAAGACAGAAAAAGAAACCCCCAAACCAACCTAATCTTGTTTTGTGCATGAGGACACCCTTAAGATAAGAGTTCTAAGATTGTTAGTTTACCTTGTTCGCCGTTCTTGGCTTGCTCTAGAGTGAGTGGAAAGAATTGCCACCTTTTTTTCTCCCTTTCTGATTCGATTGATCCGCCCAGAAGAGCTGGTTCTAAAAGACCCTGCTCGATAAAAGAAAAAAAAGAAGTCAAAACATCATCATCTTTAAGGAAATTTGGACAAGGACAAATGTCGACTATTGCTGGACTAACTTGACTCAAACGTTGTCTAGTCACCTGTAGTTAGCCTTCTCAAATTAACTATTTGAAACCAACTGACTTTGCTCACTTCGCTGGTTATCATTGCTTATACAATCTGATTCACCGAGAATAAGGTCTTGTGGATTTTCCCCCTCAAATTTGAGCTCCGATTTTTTCACTGACAAAAGTCTGGTCACTAGACTTGAACCAGCAGCGTTTCCACTAGATTAGTTTAGTGAGCACAAGCAGCCAGTAGAGGTGAAAGGCAGGGAAAGATCCACTAGACCAACCTGATCCTTGTCTTAACTTATTGTGAGTTAAAGGTAGCTTTGGTAGTCATCAACAAAATAAACTGACTAGATTCTATCTGAAAGCTGACTGATATTGACGTTCACATCAGTGTGAATCCTCTAGAAAAAATTTTTCTGCCTAAAATACTCCCAAAATTTGGGAAAAAACCCCCAAACATCAACCTCTACAGTAACTGTTGCTTATTTCTATTGCTGCATTAAAAAAAGTTGATATATTAGCGAGCGCAAAATCCCTGACAAACACAAAGCTCTTCGTACAAAATGGCAACATTTCTTTGGAATACTCACCATACAGTGGATCTTGTTTGGTGTCGGATCAAATTTTCCACTCTCCGCATCCTCCAGTGTGCGTTTTCTCTTTGTAGATGTTGATGCCATGGCTGGTATCTAAAGTCAGTGGTTGAATATGACATCCAGTTAAAAAAAATTAAAATCTAGTTCCCTATAGATACAATATTTACAGGCAACTGGGGTTTTGGTTTTGAGCTGCATCAACCAATCTAATATTTCTATGCAGCGAAGTGGTTCACAGAAAAATCAAGCAAGGAATTTGATAAAACTCCAGCGTTCCGCACATGGTATTAATAAGAATTTGCGTTCAAAAAATTATCGATTTTACACTTTTTTTCATCAAGTGGGAACAATTTATACATAAAAGCATGTCATGGCCAAGCAAATTGGACTCAAATTCTGGTGGCCGAGTCGTTGGGGGCTGTGGGTTTGAATCCCGGTCATGACACAAAAGTACATGGGCAGTAGGAAGGACACTAGCTTGAAGCAACTTCAAGTCAAGCCTTTTCTTACCTTTTGTTAGTCGATTACACTTATGCCGGCGGTTCTTAAACCCGGTGGTGCTGGAATTTGTAACCTTGTTTCTATATCACGATGACTGAGATAAGATGCTGCACCAAGTACGAAGTTCAATTTATTCTATAAACACAATAAATACAAAACAAGAACGATGACTAAGTTTTTGGCAAAGTTTGTATAAATAAACAAATATGATATTTGGTGAATAATATGACAATTCCTGATAAATGGCTTTCAAATCTAGGTTTCCCCCTCATTCTAGACCCAGAACCTCCTCCTAGATGTTACAATCCAAGAGGTTTGCAGACTCTGTGCATCACCAGAAAGACAAAACTACAGGTTTGGACACAACGTGGACTATTGTTTCTCCTTGTGGTGACTGCTTTACTTCTTTCAAGAACATTTACAGGTAAAGGCTCAAGAAGATTTTTTGAAAATCCTAAAAATAAAATCAGGAAAAATCCTGAGAATCAAACACCTGATATAAAGTTGTTCAGCTCCTAAAAACATTCAACAGATATATATCAGTGACATTGAAGACCATTACTTACACAAAGCATTTAATTGTAACAATGATCAATGTATACAATTCCATTATTATCCCCAAGCATTATGTAAATGTGTCTATTATGATGAACATGGACAAACATGGAAGGTTATCCCTGAATTAAAGCAGGGCTTTAATTTTAGCCCAGGGCCAGTAAACTCATCTGGCAGTCTTAGGTTTTTCAATTGAGTAATATTATAATAACTTACTGTGTAATATCTTTAACAAACAGAAATGATGTTCAAATGTTTACTTTGAGTCTTGGATTCTTTCAATTCTGTTAAATATACTTACCCATAAGACAAAGATAAATATTCTCTCAGTAATTGTTTAAAAAAACACAGTTTACATGTAATGTTAAACTTTTCTAAAAACGTCTTTCTTATTAAAAATCTGGCCTTGTGCATGTGAGAACCACGCTACTAAACATCCTTTGCTTACACAGCTAGCGCAGAAATTTGGCGCTTACACTTTAAGCGGAGAATGGTGACTGTAAGCGCAGAATTTCGCGGTAAGCAGAGCCATGAAATGAGGGCTGTGTCCAAACTGGCGGCTATGGCTACAGCTACAGCTGGATAGCTGCAACATCATGCATTGAAGTATATGACATTTTTAGCAACAGTCGCAGCCAGAACCGCCAATTTGGATACAGCCTATGCCCAGGACCCAATTTCTCACAATTACAGAAAATAATTATTGCTCAACAATTTTTTGCTAAGCAGAAATGAGAAGGATACCAGTCATAAATTGTACATGTGACATGATATTTCGGCAGGTGACCTTATTTTGGTAAGCATAATTTTGTTTTGCTTAAAGGTATCGCACACGTACACGTTTGGTAATGACTCAAAACAAATATTAGCATAAAAACTTACTTGATAACAAGGAGAGCTGTTGATAGTATAAAACATTGTAGGAAAACGACTCCCTCTGAAGTAACGTAGTTTTTGAGAAAGAGGTAATTTCTCACCAAAATAATAAAAACTTCTTGCAAGAAGTTTTTATTCCTAATCTGAAAGCACACAAATTTGTACAAGGGTGTTTTTTCTTTCATCATTTTCTTGCAACTTCGATGACCAATTGAGCCCAAATTTTCACAGGCTTGTTATTTTATGCATATGTTGGGATACACCGAGTGAGAACACTGGTCTTTGACAATATCCAAAGGTGTACGATACCTTTAAGCTACTTTTTGTACTTTAAAAGCAGCAGCTTTAGGCCAAGTAACATAAGTAGCAAGTTTCTCGTCCTGACTTTTTTTTTAAAGGAGGAGGCAGGGCTTTATTACTATTTTTTGTTATTTTTTTCTAAGATGGCCGCCATGCTAAATATGGCTGGCCAAGGTATATTTATTCACATATTATATTGTGCTATTTGAGTATAATGATAAACAAATGATTTGTATCATTTTAGTCCACTTGCTAAGCAAGTTTCAAAATTCAGAAACGGCTGTTGTATTGCAAAGGTGAAAAAAGAGTCTAGACAAATTCTTAGGCAAAAATAAACCAAGGAACTTCGATGGTTTTTTTCAAATTCTACTTTTTTTTTTCTTTTTTTCTGAATAGTAAATAGTATATAAAAAAAGGAGGCGGTGGCCAAAAAGGAGGCGGGTTGGGACGAGAAACTTGTTACTTTTGTTACTTGGCCTTATCATGCTTTCATTTTGTAATACTACATTTAGTCCATGCAGTCATGCACAGAATGTGTGACGATGGACTAAAGTTCACTTGCTGATCAAAGCTCAAAATATTTACTTTAAAACAAAAACAAAAATCAAATATTTACACATTACAATTTGTGCATACAGAAAATGATCTAATTTCAAGGTCTACAAATATGTAAAGTATCAAAGACTTCCATGTTGAAAGAACTAGAATCCCCCACAAAAAGAAATTGGGAGTAGGAAAAAAACTAGTCCAGCTGCCTTTCTATCTTATCACTGCTATTATCATTGGGGGTGGGGGGGGGAAACTTGGGCAAAGACGCAACTTTTTAATTTGTTAAAATTAATACAAATTTTGAGCTTCACTATAGCCTAACTGCCTAGTCTGTCAAGTGTCAGGGTTCAATCAGTGGCAAATGGATACATTTTTTTGTCTAAACACTGTACTTTGTTTTTGTTGGTGTTGTTTATGTGTTTTTGTTGTTGGGTTTTGGGGTTGTTGTTTTTTTTTTTGGGGGGGGGGGAGGAGGATACATGGAGTGCACGTAGCCAGCACTAGTCTTACTCGAGTCTTAGCCAGCACCAGCAGTTGTATAAGCTTGAATGAGTGGGTAGGACAAAAACGTCATTAGCACGACCAGTTGGCATAACGTTGTGACATCAAGTTCACATTGAACTCCATTTAATATTGACTGGGGTGGAGACCAACGACTATTACATTCACGACCCATAATGCATCAGCAGCAAACCAAACACATGACTACATATCTACTGTGATGACGGTCTAGAAACCAGTCTATTTAGGGAGACGAATAGTTTGAATCGTTTTAATCGAGATCGTTTCTCTGATAGTGGACTTAAAAACATCAATTTGGAGCACCAACAACTAATCGCGAGTACAATTAAATGCCTGATGTTGCATCTTTGACATATCGAGAAGCCAGTTAGGCAATTTTGGGGGGCTTTTTTGTGGCTGGATGCTCGGAAAATCCTAGCAAATTGCCAATTGCAACATTAGGGACAGAGTTTCACTGGGGTGCTGTAGGCCTAAGACCAAAGATGTCAACAAAAATTCAAAGGAGTACACATAACACAGCGCCACGTGCTGTGCTGCCCTGGCCCTGGGTCTAGTTTACTATATATTAAAATAAAGAAAGCCGGTACCAGCCAGATACACACTAGACCACCAATTTAAAACAGGTCACAAATTTGCGTTTTTAGCTTAAAATACATTACAATTTCACGCATAATTTTAAAAAATGGCTGCCAGCAGTACAAACACACTGCCAGTGCCAGTCAGCACTCCAGTGTAGTCATGCAGAAGGTATGCTACTCCTAGAACTATGAGGTTCGTTTCGCTATCGTCTCCACGAACCTCATAGGTGTTCATGCACAAAACACAAACGATTCGTTTTGGCATTTCTATTTGCATTCAAATCTCTTTTTTTTTAAATCAAATCTCGCCAAAATTAGGCTCTATGTGTTCTTTGAACTCTCATTGAGCTTGAGATGGTCCAGAAAATCCACTCCGCAAACTCAAAATTCTTAAAAAATTATAAATTCTAACCGTAAAACTCAGATCCCATCCACACCGTTTGACTAGACTGTTACAACAATAAGAGCGGCGATCCGTGATTTGTGTACATCGTACAAAACATGCCCAAACGTCAGGGAACAACACAGCTGGGGGTGCGAGCTGTATTGTTCCCTGACGCGTGGGCATGTTTTGTACACAAATCACGGATCGCCGCTCTAATTGTTGTAACAGTCTAGTCAAACGGTGTGGATGGGATCTGAGTTTTACGGTTAGAATTTATAATTTTTTAAGAATTTTGAGTTTGCGGAGTGGATTTTCTGGACCATCTCAAGCTCAATGAGAGTTCAAAGGACACATAGAGCCTAATTTTGGCGAGATTTGATTTAAAAAAAAGAGATTTGAATGCAAATAGAAATGCCAAAACGAATCGTTTGTGTTTTGTGCATGAACACCTATGAGGTTCGTGGAGACGATAGCGAAACGAACCTCATAGTTCTAGGACTCAGGAGTAGGCCTTAGCCCAGGTTGGACTCCTCCGTTGCATACAACGCGACGGAGTCCAGGGTATAAAGGTCCTCAGGCATTGCAACAAAATTTATAACCACTTTTTATCATATTTTTACCTTTTTGAGGAAGCTGAAACGTGACTCACATGTTCCTTGTGTCCTGAACCTTACGCCTGCTCTATTCAGAATTGCCAATTTTATCCTTGGATGACATTATTGTGAAAATAAAATGGAAATTGACGCATTCGTTGTGACAACCTCAACTGACATGGAACCAAGTCCACAAAAGAGGGCGCTGTCTAACCCGTAACACTGAACGCTTTTTCTTCCGGGCGGCAACACGACGGAGTCACAGCGCCAGTGCACAACTTGGACTTATTTTCGGAAATAATGTCATTCATGGACGTATTTGATAGGTTTTGAACTCAGCAAAAGTATAATTAAAGGCACCAAGAATAAGTGAATGGAGTTTCAGCTTCTCAAATTAGATAAAAATATTTTAAAATGTTACTCAAAATTTTGTTCGCATTGTAAAGGATCTTTATACCCAGGACGTCAGTGCAGTGGCACTGACTGACGTCCTACCAGGGCTAGAGTAGGCCTATGCCACTGCCAACATTGACTCAGTGACGCCGGTCATGATGTAGTGTTACTGTTGCTGGTTGTGTGTGCCTAGCCCAGGTTGGACTCCTCCGTTGCATACATACAACAGACACTGACTTCCTAACCACCAGGGCTAGGTTGATATGTTAGTTGTGTGCCTTGCTAATGCTTGGGTTGGTGTGTTGACTTTTTTTGTTTTTTAGCTAAAAAAGTTCAACGAAACTAACACGTGACTTACGTCACAAAAATAACATATTTACCTCTCCCAAATGTGCTTGAAATTCAGCGAAAGTTGCTGCCCATCAATGTTTTGTATTGTCTGTCGAACCGTCGAACATTGTAAAAAATAATGTGAGAATATGAACGTCACAAAATCTCGCATGATCTCTGTTTGGAGGTCATCAGGATTCTACTTCCGTACGATCGACGAGGTACGATTATGTACACGTCGTATAAATCACACGTGAACTGCACGTTTGTAATGCCGCCCTCAATCGGCAAGTGTTCGGAATGTTGGGATGTACCGCTACACAATTAACTTGCGGCAATAAAGGCTTGGGCCTCCATGGTTGTCCTAAGCTTCAATTTGTAACTGATTGAACACGCCATCAGCTAAAAAAACTAATTCATATTATTTCATAACAAGATCTTTTCCCCCAAAATTGGCTGGGAGCATGGTAATAAGTTCGTAAATCGGGCTGTGGGCGTGTCTCCCTTTTGGCCAACGGCGGGTCTAACTGGCTAATTTTGTCACTCTGTAGGCCCCTCCACCAAAAAATGTAACAAACCGAGGCTAGAAGAAAAAATAGTCTGGTTCCTTTTTCAGTGCAATGGCTACTAGCATTTATTACTGTTATTGGATACAGGGAACATGACCAAGATGGTGGCAACATGATAAAGGTGTGTTGTTATTATCGTTGCAAAAAATAGTTATTGGCCTGACTTTTCAACCCGTGGCAGATCGAACCGACTAAATTGCCGAAGCGCTTGTTTTGCATGCAGTGCAGTTGGTTGCTTCCCGTCCTGTTGGCAAGAATGAGCTGTTTTGTATTGTGACATCACTCTTTGATACTCATTATTAAGATCAATCTTTGGTGGTCGTTGCTCTCTCCCTTTGTTTTTTCCTTTTTTTTTGCTTTTTGTATTTTTGTATTGCAGCATCAAGTTAAGTATGTCATTGCCCTCTTGCACACACACCAGCTTCCCAGAATGTAAGTCCAAATTCATTTCCCATTCCAACCAGGCCCAATGGGAGAACTTTGAGAAGATGGGGGTGGGGGCTTTTCCATTGTTCTCTTCTCAGCGATGAGAACAATAGAAAAGGACAGGTGAGTGGAACGCCCACTATCGTCTCAAAAGTCTCCAACTTCAAGGCTCTGCTTACCTCGGAATTCTGCGCTAAGGCCCATACAGCTCCTTGTATAGCACATTCTATGAGCCCCAAGGAGAATTCTGGAGAATTCTGGGGATACTAAAAGTGAGTGTCATGAATTTGGGCCCTGTTATTTGCTGTATCACCTACATTGTCATGATTGTGTTCTAGCGGCTTGATAACAAACTTTTGCTACAATGTCACAGATGAAGCTTCTCAGCTCTTACCGCAAATGACCAATTAAGCCAATAATGGTACACGGTTCACCAACTGCATCTTATTGGTTTTTAAGTTGTCTATCCGTCATCTAAATCTATTTCTGTGGCTAATCAAACCTTGATCAAACAGACTGCCGTTTGTCCGGCACCGTTATACTCAGACAACCCCGCTTGTCTCGTGCCGAATTGACCACTGAACAAAGATAGGTATACACGATGGGGGCTGCGAGAGCGCTGAGCCCCATCACTTCTCTAAAGCGCGAAACCATCAAATGTGGATTATCTTAGGCCGTTACAATCCAATCACGCGCATGACGTGAGCCAAGAAAGGGGATCCATCTCATCCGCCAAGCTTCGATGAGTTTTTTCCCCCCTCGACAGGGGATTTCGCACTGTTTCACCCCCGACCACTTTAGAGCTCCAGACGTCTGCAGATTTCGGAAACAATACCGAAAAGCCGATTGCGGCTCACGGGCCATTTCTGTGATACCCCCCCATGAATAACCAGAGTTAAATTGTGTCTTGTCGGGCCCCGAGACGAATACATTGTTTGTTTTATTTAGAGACAGAACGTAGCAAAGTGAACGAGGGCCTATTAAAACATTTCTGAATGTTTACTGGTCATATCAGCCTGCGTTGTCTGAGCGAATACAACTTCATTATCTGTTTACGTGATGCATCTGCTTCCTACGTTAAAATACTGATGGTAACAAAATTGACATAAAGTTGTTTTTTCCCGTGGAGCGAAATTTACCCCGATATGGTATCATGGAAAGTAAAGTGTGCAAGGAAAACAAGAGGCAGGCAGATGTTCTGAGGATGGCATGCGATGCTGACCTTAACACGCCATGTGGAAAGTTATCATCAGTTTGTCATTGTTTGGTGATGAATCCTAATTCGGAGGACGAGTCAGTCGATTGCTCAACACTCCTCATGAGACGAGTTGGTAGGAACCACGTCGTCCGCCCAAGCGACACTCGAAGAGTTAAAACTGAAAGTACGACTGACCAGTGGACATCACCGGAGCTGTCAGACGTGGAATACGCGGGCGCTCCACCCACCACTGGGTGCTCTGAAGACGGCGATAGTGTAGTCGGTGGTTACGTTTACCGGCCGGGGATGGCGATGGCCAAGCGAACTCAGCGCCGTTACCGCACGACGTTCACCGTGGAGCAGTTGGAGGAACTAGAACGGGCATTTCGCAAGACACATTATCCTGATGTTTTCACAAGGTTTGTTGTATGTTGGAATAATTGATCAGTTATGAATATTTGTTTACAGATCTCTATGTGTGTCTCATGACTGTGTGTCGGGTTGTGAAAAACAAGCAATAAACAAAAGTGGTAGATTTTGTCTTCCAATAATGCACAACGTAATTTCATCTCATGTGTCTTTAGATAAATGTATTAGTGTGCTGTAACAATGCACTGTGACTTGGTAATTACATACAGTTTGAACACAAATTAGTATAGGCGTGGTGTAATTATTTAACATGATTCTACGCCACTGTCCCATTCGCTTCCTGTAAACGCACCCGTTTTTCGGACAATCGAGACATGTTTAGTCTTCTTCCGAAGGCTTCTAAGATTGAAACTGATCCCGGCAGGTGTAATTTGTCTAACTTTTCATAATAAAATACCAGTCAATAATTATTGAGCATCACCGAAATAGGTCAAATCAAGCAAAAAAGCCTGGAATTTCGTCTTTGAGAAGGCAATTTAAGGCTATTTCCATTTTGCAAAGGGCAATTCCATTTGAAAATCTTAAAGTCATGGGAAACTTTTGAAGGGACACCAAGGCCAAGATCATGGCCTCCGTGGCCTCCGTGTATATTCCCGACCTGCTTTAATGTTACTGGGGATCAGATTAGCTCAGTGGTTTCTTTCCTGCCTTTCACCTATGTGGACACCATGGTTAGGTACCTCAGACTGGAGCTCGATGTGGATTGGGTTTTCAGTCCCTACCTCGGATTGTGTGGGTTTTCCCCGTTGGTAGTGGTTTCCTGCCACATCTAAACAGAACAATTCTTCACTCTCCAATTCATCCTGTTATTGGCACTTTGCTGTTGGAATTAAATACTTTATCCATTCAATTTAGTTCAAGATTTTTATTATCAATTCGTCGCAGCCAGCCCAAGGGCTGAATTGTGAATGATTTACAATAAGTGCAAATATGAAACATTATAATTACATTGATACAGAAAAGAAATTTCTTAAATCAAAAAGGTCAAAAAGTCAATATTTTGAGATTCAAACTTGTTGACATACTTTTATTGATTTCTAATCAACGGGGGCATTTCAAATAAAATAATTTCGCAGGATGCTTACAACCATGTCCATCTTTATAACAAAATGGCTTTTCGTATAAAAGGTACCGCTATTGTTTTTTTAAACAGGGTAATACCAAAGTATGACCCTATTCCTTTAATTAATGAGACAAGTCAACAAGAAATTTATTAGTTTGTTCTTCCGGTGATGGTCATCTTTGTCTTGAGGTTTTCGTAAATAACTGTCAGTTTTACAGCAAAAGCCCCAGGCGTCACACCCACTTTAACTACAATTCAAATAGTTCAAAATAATTTCACGCTGAGTAGGCATGACAACGGCACCGTGCGTCTTTTTCAATGCATGTTCAACCGCAATGTGAGCATTTACGATGGTAAAGATGCTCAGATAAATCTCTCGATCACCAAAAAGTGCACCATCATCTAACTAAGCGTGCAAAGCATATTGTGGGGAAGTATCTATATGTCTTATAATGTTAAGCAACGTCCTTGGGTTTTTAAATCGGCCTACGAGGTATAAGCCTACTGTATGAAATCAACCAAACCAAATAATAGGACGCCATCAGTTTTACGCTGATTTCGACTGACTCGCAAACGAATCCATCGAATGGAACAGATTTGTTGTTAATTGAGGTTTTTTGGAACCTACAACGCGGAAGAGATCAGGGGGATGAAAGCACAAAGACGAGACCGGGGAGATCCGAGTTTTGTCTCCCGTGGGGATTCACTGTCGACCATGCTCGTGTCCGAGCTTCGTAAAATCTGACGTGAAATCAAATGAATAACTGAATTGAAACGCCAGTATAGAAACAACGAATAATAAGAGGGCAGCATTGGTGTATACAGTAGCGCGATGTAATTAAGCCTACGTGAATTTCTAGACATTATACATATCAATGGCTTAATGTTGAATTAAGCTCATATTTTTTATGTAATCTTTGTGTTACAGGTTTAGTTTCAGAGGTATATTTCTTCACTTTGGGCAGCGCCAGCGATCTAAAAACAAGTTGAGTGAAAGTGATTGGAATTATTAAGACGAGTCAGAGGAATCTTCCACTATTTTTCGAGCGCCAACCACAGGTTCTTTTGTTTCATTGCCAGAAAAAGAGATTGATAAATGTGAAGTTAATATACAGTATTGGACACAAATTTTCAAAGATAACTAGAAATTGTAATGCATTAATTTTTGTCTTTGATTAATACACACAGAGAGGACTTGGCAGTGAAAGTCGATTTAACGGAAGCACGGGTTCAGGTAAGCTTAGGCAAAGCCTAACCGTATAAATGCCCTCGTCGGGATATACATTTTTATCTTTTAAACATTCACGAAAGAGCCGGGAAACAAATACATTTTAACATAATGTACCGTTCTCTTGTGAAAAAGAATGCAGGACTTGCAATCACAAGGTTGTGGGTTGGAATCCGGCCAAGCTAACCGCTGATTTCACGACGACTATTGTCGTCTATAGTTACAGAATCACAATTTATTGATTTGTGAAATTCATAATCAGAGACGTTAAACCAATGTTTGTATGAGAGAGATTGGCTGTTGCTACTTGGCGTTTATATTCCCTTGTGGAAGCTTTTCCGAGTCCCCTTGTTGGAAAGATCATAAAAAAAAAAAAACCGCAAAACCCCCCACCAACAAACAAACAATTGCCCCAACAAACATATCACATGTTCTGAAAATCTACGCCACATGGTTGCGATAATGGACTTATGGGAACCTTGCGGGTAGGTAGGTTGGCAAGAACATTTCTGATGTAAACCTTTTTTAATTAATCTACAGGTTTGGTTTCAGAATAGACGAGCCAAGTGGAGGAAGCGAGAGAAACAGGGCATCCATCATGCATCCACAGCATGCGGGTATCATGGACTACCCAGCGGGCCACCACTCAACACACCGACCGTACACCCCTTCGCCCAGCCCCGCTTAGATTTACGGGGCATTGCGGTGCCCCTCTCACCACCGGAGCAGTCCAGCTTTGGAGTGGCAGCTGCCATACTCTCCCGTTTGCCAACAACTTCCCCTTTCACATCGCTGTACTACCCGCTTCTCCGACCTAGTCTCACTCCCTACCGTCCGTTCGTTTCCCCATCTCTTACCCAACCCCAGCAGTTCTCGCCGTGGTGCCCAGCTGTGACTATGGTCCCACAAAAGAAACTTGAAGAGAGACCAGTATCCAGCTGTAGTAGTCCAACGAGTGATGGCGACATTGAAAAACAATCGTCGGATGCACTAACCGACAGACGATCGTACAGCATTGCGTCTTTGCGTCTAAAAGCGCGCAAACATCAAGCAAGCATGGGGAAGGGTTTAAAGCGTCTTGGTGTGACGTCACCTAATACAACCAACGCAAACCTACACAAGGAGCGGTATTAGAGCAAACATTTCTCTGGAGAATTTTGTGACGATAGTATTATTATGTGAAATCTGTTAGTGTTATCATCAACAGCGAATGCCAGAACAATTTACATCTCCAGCAATCAATGGTTGCTTTGAGGAAAAAAAAAGCCAGGGTCATCGTTTCTTCTGTCTAATTATTAAGTCCCCGGATCGAACGAGATGAGGACGAGGCCTATTGGGTGGAGATACGGAGAGTCAGCCGTATTAACCCATTTCACGACGCGCACAGCGCACTTAATACACGCGCCTATCCTATCCGCCATTTTTGAGTCAAAATGTACGCAAAGGAATTGACTCCTAAAATAGCGGATATGGTAGACGTCATTGTGCGGTGGTGCGTTCCGCGTCCTGCAAGGGGTGAATAGTGAACTACTACCAGATACTATTTTAGTGACCGACTTGAATATTAATGACCAATGTAGGCTGTATGTTAGTCTCTATTTCACATAAATTATTCAATTTATAGAGAATCTACTTGGTAACCAGAGGTTTAATTGTTGTTCTATACGCTCAAGAATTGTGTCGAACAATAGACTTGTATCATGGGCAGCCATCTTGTTTTTTCTTCCATTCAAACCATTGTACCCAAACTGAGGCTGGAAGGGAAATCAGTCTGGTCCCTTGCTATAAGTTGAGAAATAAAACTACCAGTGCCATTGTGTATACAGGGAATCTGGCAAAAATGGCTGCAGTGTGGCAAGGTCTGTATAGCTGAAACATTTTAGTCGCCAATGAACATTATCCGTAACTGGAGTGGGGTTGGACTGCGACCTTGGCGTAGTATAATCCATTCTTAAGACACAATGAAAACAGTGTCAAATATTCTAAACACGTTGTGTGAAACGATGTAGGTCTAGTTACTAAAAACGACCAGAGTATTAAAAAACTTCTTGCAAGGACGGCACACGTCAATCAAAATTTTAAATTAAGTTGATTTTTGCTTTAAATCTACCGACAACCAGAACTTTGTTGTAAATGTTTTTTCAACTTTATGATTTTTGTCTTACTTGGCATTGCATTTTTAATATTTTATACAACACTGTTAATTTTGACTTATCAGTAAAAACCAAACAAAATGGAGAAGGTACACAATGTTGTTATGATCAATTTGTAATTAATTTAGAGTTGTGGTAATAATGGTAAGCCTACAACCCTAGCTAAACCCTATCTCATTTTGGTCAACAAAAAACTAGTCGATTTCGAGACACGGGAGGTCCGACGTGTCAAGAAGCCGATGGGGTGAGGAGTGGGGCCGGATGACGGCATGGGTCTGGATGAGGGACGGTGGTCTTCTGTCTCTCCCATCTATAGTCACTTTCACAACCAGCCTGCCATGATACACGAGCTCAACATCTTCCCTTTTTGATAAATGACACCAATTCCAATCCAATTAACACGACAAAGGCTCGGGGTGCGTTTACTTTGTACATTCGATTTTCCCCTAGGTGTCAGCATCAGACGGCTTGTTATTATCAGTGAGTCAATTTATCATAGCAAGGCTGTTTTCCTTTTATTGATTACCGAATTTTGAATTAAAGAAACCTTGCGGACTCGGAAGGTCAGTTACCCAATTTTAGAGGTCATTTGATTGCATCAGTGTAACTAGTCTTGATACAAGACGTTTCTCGTGAACGGACTACCAAGTTGCTGTACACACCCGACTTAGTCCATAAACCAGTGCGGGTAAGCGCAATGGTCAAGGAACAAGGAATCACACAATAACGTCTGCACCAAGACTAACATGGCTAGCTCGTATGGCCGCAGATCGTCAAGCAATTTTTACAAAAACTATTTCATCTGGCCAATATTTCTAAACAGGGCTTCGGAATGGCGCGTCTTTGGCTACAGCTACGGCTACGGCTGTGGCCATTGCTGCCAATTAAGGTGTGGTCAAGAACACAAAATGGTATCGTTTGTCTCTGGGATCACAGCTTAAGCCCGGTGCATACTTCACGCGAATTGCAAAAGTGAAGTAAATTTCCCTGCATCATAATTTGAATTTTTAGTGCGTACAAGATTGTTTGCGTCACGTAGTTCGCTTTCGTTTCGCGTGAAGTATGGACCGGGCTTTACTCGGCAGCTCTCCTGTGGATTAGCACTAAGAACTAACTACTCGTTAATACGTGACAATATGAGGCAAGCTCTCGTTCAGTGTCTCGTAGTCCGAGACTATAGTCAGGTACTCCGTGTAAACAACGTTAGACACTTTCACGATACCCGTTTACAGATCCCAAATTCCAGAAAAAACCCATTTGGATGATACGGAATAGAAGGGACGTAACGTTTTCCAAGAAAAGGAAAAAGGCCAACTCGTCACCATGTGCCGCTCAAAGCTGTGGTCTTGTGCTGACCATGATCTGCCCTTGGTCTTCTCCAAACTTCAACACAAATGTCGGGATTTGTGAGTATATTGGAGTCCGAGAAGTGCCAATTGGTATCTGAGAGGCATGACGTCACAGGGTTGTTGCAAATTAAATGGCGCGCCTAAATAAGAACATTGTTAACCACGTGCTCACAAAAACTGGACAATAATTATGTTCCATTGTAATCAAGACATTCGGGCTTCAATTTACATTATTTTACAACAGATCCTTTGTCTTCTTGAATGTTAACAATGAATGGCGGTTATAAAAATTTATCATCACAGAGAATTTCTTTGAATATGGAGTGATCTAGAAAATTTAAAGGGAATTTGACGGTGAAAAGTCACATGAAGGAAGGCCATGATGGGATATCCGATGTAAACAACTCGGGATTCTGCCGTGTACAACATTATGATGACCCTCGAGCGACATTGCAAATCCGAAAATATAAAATACCCACCCTGTGAAATCGACAGGCAGTTCATCTTTTAACTCATTGCAAAACAGATTCTACCAATCGGGTTTATTATTCCCATGGGGAAACGAATGACGCTCACACCGTCTAGAAGCCAAATTAAAAGCACCACCTCCAACATTGTTCGCGAGGACCAACTACGAGACTAGAATCACCTTACTTCACACTTTGTCGGGTCATTATCCCCCGTTGAATTGATGACAGTTAATTCTACGTGTTGACAAAAGATGAGAATAGCGGTCGCCCGGGTATCATGGTACCGATAATCCGCACGTAATCACCCTCTGGCTTAAGCAACAATGATGCTTCGATTAATTTCCATTAAGGTAAAGAAAGGCTCGGTAAATAGTGTAATCGAACCCAATATTGGTTCGATTGACTACTGCCATTAACCCCAAGAGTGATAAATTCAACCATAGCAGGTCATTTCCCGACCTCCATCCTGTCTTCTTCACCGTACCTGGCTTAAAAAGAAACAATGCATTACTGTTTTGGGAAGAGTACACTTATTTCCATCCTCTGGTTTTCAACAAACACACCATACAATCAACCCGTGAATCATCATTAATACTGACAGCGTACTTCAAATACTAGTCAAACACTTGGACCGGTCACTAAGTCTTTCGCCAAGCGTAGAGAGACCTTGATCTATGCTCCAAGTGGTCCAGCTGGCTAATTCAGTGTTGAAAACAATTCAATGTTGAAAACATTCCCTATTGCATATGAAATGATGATCTGGTGCAAAAGCTGGCGGAGTCAGTGAGTAAAATGACAAGCTAACTGGTCACACTGGCTGAGAGTCACTGAACATTAAAATTTAAGGGCAATCCCTCAACTGGGTTGTCAGGTTTAAGTCTTAAAGGCACTGAACACGTTTGGAAATTGTCAAAGACCAGTGTTCCCACTTGGTGTATCCCAACATAGGGCCTATGCATAAAATAACAAGCCTGTGAAAATTTGGGCTCAATTGGTCATCGAAGTTGCAGGAAAATGATGAAAGAAAAAACACCCTTGTTGTACAAATTGGTGTGCTTTCAGATAGGAATAAAAACTTCTTGCAAGAAGTTTTTATTATTTTAGTGAGAAATTACCTCTTTCTCAAAAACTACGTTACTTCATAGGGAGTCGTTTCGTACAATATTTTACACTATCTACAGCTCTCCGATGCTTGTTACCAAGTAAGTTTTTATGCTAAATTGTTTTCAGTCATTACCAAACGTGTACGATACCTTTAAGCACAGGACATCTTAAGAGGAGACTTTAAGTCTCCATAGCCACTTGGGTCGACTGAGAGAGAGAGGGGGGGGGGGGGGGAGAGAGAGAGAACGAAAGAGTTGCGCACACTCCAGGTCAGAATTGGCCCAGATCCAGGTCCTGTAGAGCCTGACCCATTTCTGGTTCAGTATGACTCGGAATCTGTGTCAAAACGATCCAGAAATGGGTCAAACTGACGCAGAATCCCATTTTTAACCACTTTCTGGGGTCAGGCCCCCTGGGTCTCAGAATCCCGGTCAATTCTGACCTGTGAGTTTTTAGAGTGTATGTTTTGTCAGGGATTACGACCAGCAGTGAACATGATTGTGGCAAATTGAAATAAGCTGCAGTGATTCTGGGTCTCCAACTGCTATTTGCTCAACTGACTGTATTTCAGATCTAAACATTTTCTCAAACAGATTGGTAGGCCTACAACTGGTTGTAACAATATCAGTGAGGTTAAGATTGAAACTATTAATTTGTGACATGGAAAGGTTTGCGGTAACACCATGTAATGACTATCTCTAAATGAGTTGGGGTGGTTCTGAAAAGAACCGTTGGTTTCAACTCGACGTTTCGATCAGTATGCTCTGATCGTTCTCCAGAAGACGATCAGAGCATACTGATCGAAACTTCGAGTTGAAACCAACGGTTCTTTTCAGAACCACCCCAACTCATTTAGAGAAAAGAAGACGATCAGAGCATACTGATCGAAACGTCGAGTTGAAACCAACGGTTCTTTTCAGAACCACCCCAACTCATTTAGAGATATTACATGGTGTTACCGCAAACCTTTCCATATCGTATTTCCACAATGCAAAGTTTCAATTCCTACTTATTAATTTGTGCTTCGATAACTCAATCATAGGCCTTCTTGATGATCTTTAAGGCCTATACGTTTCTTTCCCACAGAACAAAACAAAAATGAACACACAGACCTCTCGCAGCTCCCTACACAAAGGCATTATTTCTTGAAAACTCTAAAATAATCCCAAGGGAGGCCCTTGCGACTCTATCCGCGAGCCCTGTCACTTCTCGTACCTAGATTAGCCCGGCCAAGCGTTAGGGGATGACCCACTGACAATACAGCGCCACCAGACTGGAAAACGGCATTAACGCTAAACAGAATTTGATAGTACCTCATTATCAAAGGTGGGCGAATCATTTCCCCGTCTCCCGGCGTCCTTTATCTCTAAATAAGGATCCATTTACAGATCCTTCAGGAACCAATGAGGGAAACTAATTCGATGGGGGACTGGTCTGGTCCCGACATTTTACTGCTGGTCTCTGAGACAGAGCGGGGGTAGTGGGATCGGCTCACCTTTTTGTAAAGACTGGTGTGTTGCAACACTTGCAAGTTTCACTTTTGTGTTCTGGAACAAGTGGGCTCAAAATGCTTTGTGATTGTTTAGATGTAAGGGCTTCACGGTTTGGGCTAGAAAACAGTTTAGATGTGTGCGTTTGCTTGGTAGAACAAGATTAAAGATGCCGACAGAAAAAAGAGGGAAACTTTCTTGTTTTGTGAAAGATGGAAAAGAACAAAATAAGTGAGAAGCAAAGACTTGGATTTAAAGTTTGTACAAATCTTAGGAGGTACGTTGAAGTCATGGTATTTTCACCTTTTGATAAGCCCTGGAGTCTTAGATACCAAGGAGCTTTTGGGAACAGTACCCTCAGTGCTAGAGAAGTAGATCAAAGAGCATGACTTATTTTATTTGGAGAGAAATACAGCATTTTCTGTTTAAAACGCAGACTCAAAAAAAGTCTGAAATTTCTCATCCCTGTCTATAACAAGGATTGAAACAGCGAGAGAACACTGGGAATAACATGAGACAAGCTAGATATTCGATGCTGACAAAAAAGTCTGAAACTGGGATCCAGATTTTAGGAGGTACATGCTGACATTTCCACCTTTTGATAACCCCTGGAGTTTTGGTTTCCAAGGAGCTATTAGGAACAGTATCCCCAGTGCTAGAGAAAGATTAGAGAGCCTTTAAAAAGTCTGAATTCAGACATATCTGAAATATCTCATCCTTATATAACGGGAGCTTGCTTGCAGTATCGATACAGATACTCAATGCTTTCCTTGTCCTGCAGGAACAAAGTCTACAGGCATACTACTCGGGTGGGATTCGAACCCACATCCCCTGCATTCTAGAGCAGATGTATAACCACTAGACCACCGAGTGTGCCCAGGGATGAGAGGCCAGTTGGATTCCTGTAATTAGCAGCGGTTACCGCAACAATTTAATACATGTAATAATTGCATCCGGGATAAAGAATATTGTTTTTCTTTTACCCTTACACCAATGTGTGATAAGCACTGTATACTTGGTGCTTTCCGAGTCGAGGCAGGGAAAAATCCACACACACACACTATTCGGGTGGGATTCGAACCCACGACCCCAGCCATTCTAGAGCAGATGATGGTGTTGCAAAGACACGTATTTTTCTCAGCAAAAACATAGTCCTGTGGTTTAAAAAAACCCTCCAATACTGCACAGGGTAAAAAGGAAGATCCTGTACAGCAAAAACACAGACAATATTTATTTGTGTATGGTTTTATAGAGACAAAACATTTAAAACAGAAATAAAATTGAAACGATCAGTTTGTAATAACAATTTATTAAAAAAAACCTGCTCTCCAGATTGTGGATTTGATATTTGTTATACAAGAAAATTCCTGTCAGGAAAACTATACACAATTGAAGTCAAGAGTCAGTCACCATGTGTCGTTGAAAATTTTCCTTATTTTGTTTCAATAACTTTGTACACACTATAATTTAGTTTTCATTTAAGATTATTTTGTAATAAGATAGTATTCAGCCATATTTAGTTGATATTAGTACACTTAAAATATTCAATTTTATATAATTTTAACATACAAATTTTGAAATTTGAGATTAAGATAAAACTTTGCCAGGAAAGTTTCAAAATATTTAAGATTACCAAAACCAAGTTCTGCAGGCATACGACCATTTCTGAGAACAAGGGATTTCAATCAAGTGAGGTTTGCGGAGACACCATGTCGTTAACTCTCTCTGTGAGCTTTGGTGGTTCTGAGAAGAACCGGTGGTTTACAACTCATCGTTTGATCAGTGTTCAATTTTTGGGCGAACAAAGAAAAAATTACTAGAACGAGATTTGAACCTGTGTCCTCTGGACTAACATGCTGTCACTCTACCAACTGAGCTACCTGTCAGAAGCCATCATGATACGCATCATATAATGAACGGCTTACCAAAATTAAATTAGAACACATTGAATAATTGTTACAATAAGGGTCTCAAGTCTTCAACAGATCATCTTTGGAAATGTTTCCAAATTTGTCAGCTTTTGTAGCCTCAAAATGTTGCAAAAATTGTGTGTTAACCTGAGGAAGTTTCATGCTGTTAATTAATAAACGTGTAGTTTGTAGCAGGTGTAGTGGCCATTGACTTCAAGAGTAATGTATTGCCCAATAACAGTTTTAGTAACTTTGGTAGCCAATCGGATTACGAGCTTTCTGACCAGTCGTTCCCGTTCAGTGGCATAATGATATATTAGAAGTAACATAACCAAAACAGGCACAATGGGAGCTTGGTCTCTTTTCAATGCAAAAAGTAATCAGTGACCATAACAAAGTAGTAGGTTAAAGGTCTATAGACAATGAAATATTACACACCAAAACTGCTGGTTTGAAGACTAACTCATTCTTTCTTTATGGAATGACCGAGTACCATTGTAGTCAGCCCTGCGAAGAGTCTAGTCAAGTCAACCTCGGAGTACTTGCTCTGTCTCAGTTTCTTGTCTAAGAAGTTGCGGAGTCGGGCGTAGTTTTCAAGATGATCCCTCAGCGCAACACTGGCAAAACCTTAGGATTTAGGAACAGATAGTTGTTAATAAAACATCTATCAGATTATTTTGATCAAATAATCCAAGATTGAAATTTAGAATTTTTTTTAAAAATCCATGAGATTAGGACGGGATGAACTTACCCTTTTCACTCTCTGAGAGTTTCTTGATAGCTCTGTCGACGTCAAATATGGACTGGAAGAAGGAAAGCTGATAGTAAAGTGACTTGTCCGTATACTACAATAAACAAAATCAAAACTATCTTGATCAGGGGGGAATTATCATGAAAACAAAAATACCATTAAAAATGTACAGGCAGCAAATTCTTTTTACAAATTGAAGGTTGCACCAACAACAAGAAGAAGGAGAAATTATCAGCCAAGATCCAACCACCAATAACCAATTTCATCATATTAAAAGAAAGCCAAGGATAAAAAAGAAAAAAAACTAAATATTGTACAAAATTAGTTAAAGGTATTATACACTTTTGGTAACAGCTCAAAATCAGTGTCCACATTTTGTGTGATTCAACATATGCATGAACAAACAAACCTGTGAAAGTTTGAGCTCAATTGGTCATCGAGGTCACAAGAAAATAGTGAAAAGAGACCTGTGTTTTCTGTTTTTTTCAAACATCGAGTTTTTATCGCGGGTGATAAAAACTTCTGTTTTACTCATTTCTCAGAAACGATAGCATTTTAGGCAGAAGTATTTTAAGGAACCCTTTCTACCATTACTTACTTTAAGTCATGTAAGCTATGTGTGAATCTGTGAACATTTGTGTTTTTCGATCTTACCAATAGTGTACAGGGCCTTTAAACTAAATTCCACAAATGTACCATAACAGAAGTTATACAATTGACAGCAAACTAATAAGGTAGAATATGTTTGTGAATTACTGATTTATACTCATGGGAGTCGATAGGTTTAGGTTCTCATGAACCTCTGAAATAAAAAAAAGTGTTTTTAATAGAGACATGCTCATTTGCATAACAACTTTTATTTGTCATTCGTTCCAACAAAAATAAGATTATTTGTCATTTGGTATGAGGTCTATTAACATGAAATATTACACATCCAAATCGCTGTTTGAAGACTAACTCATTCTTTATGGAAATACTGAGAATGATTTGCGCAATGACTTTTACTGGTCATCAGTTTTTCCCATTTTGCCCTAAAGCCTAAATGTTGGAATTGTTGTTAAGACATCTGAAGGTCCGGGGTATGTTTTCGCATTCGTAACCAATAACTGTTTCTGTTGAATTGTTCATCGGTTAACACTGGCCAATGACCGAAACAGTTATTTGTTACAGCCACGAAAACGTACCCCAAATTCAGCACTGTTCCCCCACAAAGCAACTGCAACTTCATCACGCTAAATGTCTTACCTCTGGTTTCAAAACAGCCCTTTGACACACTGGGCAGATGAAGCCTTGCCGTTGGGGATTCAGAGGGGTTCTCCTGGTCTTGTGTGCACATGAGGTATCCTCACACACCATCCACCCCTGGAAAAAGAATAGCTTTCACTCATCATGCCCAAAATTTTATGAAGAAATAAGCAACTTGCAAGACTTGCTCTAATTTTGTCTTTTTGAATAGTTGACTTGCCTAGCCAGCCTTTATATTATTTAGATAGCCAGCACAAATTTCCACAAGGGCCCCCAAGTAAAAATACTCACAAAACTCTAACAAGCTTCTGTCACCTCATGAAATTCAAATAAAATATTTTAGGTAAGTTGATAGTTTTTGACTGGCCCACCTAAGAAGGAAGTACAATTCAATACAATAAAATTGTAATGTCCTTGTATTGGAAATTTCTGTAGCCTTTTACATAACAACACTAAACACTGAAATCACAAAGGATACAGTACAATAATAAAAGAGTAGGCCTACAAACAAATAGTTAAAAAGTAAACCCTAGAAAGATAAAAAGGCAGATACTATAAAATGTACACCATACATCAACAATAGCAAAATGTATAATAAGGACAGTGAAGTTAGAACCCAAGAGGTACTGCAGCTCACCGTTCCAGCTGCCCATTGTATAACTTAATGGCAGCCGGAACAAAGAAACTGCTATACCTCTGGGTTCTGATGGTTCTTTTGATTGGCTAGACCGCAGCACTCTTAAAGGTATCGTACACGTTTGGTAATGACTCAAAACAATTATTAGCATAAAAACTTACTTGGTAACAAGCAACGGAGAGCTGTTGATAGTATAAAACATTCATTATTTTAGTGTCGGAAATGACTCCCTCTGAAGTAACGTAGTTTTTGAGAAAGAGGTAATTTCTCACTAAAATAATAAAAACTTCTTGCAAGAAGTTTTTATTCCTATTTGAAAGCACACAAATTTGTACAACAAGGGTGTTTTTCTTTCATCATTTTCTTGCAACTTCGATGACCAATTAAGCCCAAATTTTCACAGGCCTGTTATTTTATGCATATGTTGGGATACACCAAGTGAGAACACTGGTCTTTGACAATTTCCAAACGTGTTCAGTGCCTTTAAAGAGTTTTTGCACACCAGGCTACTACCATGTATTTCAATGAACAATTTTGTTACGCTTATTCAGATCATCTCACTGCATAAGGTCTATCTTCCAATATAGGAGTCAACTAAAAACAGCACGTTTGCTAAGCAAATTTGCTAAGCACACAGCACTCTTCCTCAACAGTGGTGCTTTCCCACTGAATCTCCACCTCGGGTCACAGCCTCACATGTGGACTAGGTTTGCAATCCTCACCTGATGACAAGGTCATATCCTTGAAGTAGCAAAAATAAATAAAATCTATCTGGCTTCCAGAGAAGCAAAATATGCAAGTTTTTCTAATTAGCCTTTATTTAATTGGTTTAATTGGGCAAGTAGGCACTTCACACATGAATTCATGCAAACGTATCACTTCTAAGTTGATAGCAATGCACACTTTTGGAAAAGAAACATGCATAGCTACCAAATAAACAGCATTATGGAATACAAAATCTCAAGCATGAACAGCGCCCTCAAGTGATCACCGTTAGATCTTCAACCATTCAGCTTAATAAACTCACCGCATAATATCTCTGTATATATCCCCTGATGAGAAGGTTGAGTCGACTACTCATGAGTTTCCAGTGATTGGACAAGACGGTGTTACACTGCGGGTTTGCACACTCGGCCAATGCACACCTTACCAGCTTGTCCTGCAGCAGGGAATCAATTTCATTTAATTTAATTTAATTTTTATTCGCCAGCAAACACTAAACAAAAAATGCAGAATCAAAGGATCTACAAGAACAAACAATACATTTTGTTAAAGAAGATTACAACAATGTAAAAATAATTAACAAAGTACTGAGTAACCTGGCTGGGCGGGCAGATACATGTAGGAACAACCTCCAGTGGGGATGGTGTAATAAAACAATTAGAAACAGAATAAAAAGCAAAAGAACACTGGCAGGGAAAAGCCAATAGTGACAAAAAGTCACTTTCAAAGTGGCTGACCATTTGGTTCTCAAAACCACTTGGACAAGAAAAAAACCCAAATATTATGTTTAATGCTCATCAGAAATGTCTGAAAACAACTTGTTTTTTGTTTTTCTCCAGGTTTTTGTGTGTGCATACAATAAAACTTTAGACAGGATATCATGGTGTATGGTGGACAAGTATAGTTCACCAGCTTTAATTGCTATTTGAAACTGTTCACTTGCTGAAGCCAGCCAAGATGTACACACACTCCAAATGGTATCGAAAATACAATGATTGCAGCCTTTCTTGTGCAAGACTTCACAAGATTGTGTTTTTTAACACTTAGTTTTTAAGTTTTTCTCTGTATAGTAAGCCTCTATAAATTTTCTATTTTATCTTGAGGTATGCATTGTCTCAATTTAGCCTTTGGCTACAAGTGCAGTGTTTTAAATAACCAGAATAATAATAATGAGACACAACGCTTTTGCATTGCGCAAAGAGCATCTTTAAAGAGGAATACTGGTGCATTATAAATGCTAATTTTTATTATAAGAACTAACCCCTCCAGTGAAGACGCTGTCGATAATGTTCTCTTTGCCGCATCCAGGGCTTGGGCAGACAAATTTGAAGCGATCAGCATCTTTGTATTTCTCATCGTCTGCCATGGCTGCATCGCCTCCCAGCATGGCGTCAGCTTCGTCATTATGCTGGCGCACTGCATGACGGTAACCGGCCGGATCGAGTCCTATACATCGATACATGAACATTGTTAACATTAAAATACAGGATTGGTAAGCATGAATTAGTTTCAATCTTGTGCCTCCACCAGTTCTATTGCTCCTCGGGTGATCCAGAAATTTAAATCCAGCGGGTGTTGCTCAATTCTACAATCATCATCAGCATCTTAAGCCAAGTCTCTGTCAATGCAAACATATCAGCACAGGAAAATACACAGGACCTACAGCTTTACATTCATATTAACATACAGGGTTCTCCCCATGCACAAGCTAGCGTATTGGACCGATATGAGCGAATTGCGTCCCGATACGCTCAAAGTCTGGCCGATACGCACACAACAAAAAGTTTTTATTTTATTTTTAAAATATGGTAGTTTCACAAAAAAACATGAAAACCACATAGAATGCTCCAAATTTCACAGTAGGGCTTTGAAAACCAAGAAAAACATTCCGAAGACCTTGTTTCAATTTAGTGCCCTTCTGCCAAACATCCCAAAATTTTTGCCCAGAATGCCCCCCCCCCCCCAGTTTTGAAAAAACCTGGGGAGAACCCTGCCATACTGGCATTTTTATAGCACCCCAGAAATACCGGGGCACTTTACAAAGCTTAGGCAAAATAAAGTTACAAACAAACAATGCACCGATACAGATATAAAACTGTACAACAAAAGCACATGGCATGATTACACAAATAAATGGGTTTTGAGTCTATTTTTGAAAAGCTGGAGTGTGTTGGCTTCCCGGATGTTACAGGGAAGAGAATTCCAGAGCCGGGGAGCAGCAGCTTGAAAGGCACGATCTCCAGCACGCAACTTAGTTTTGGGGTTATGAAGACGTGTTTTGTCGAATGATGAGCGAGTGGCATAGACAGATTTGTTGAAAGAGATGAGTTCTTTAAGATATGAAGGTGCCATAAAGCACCATGGTTTTCGATCCCATCTGAAGGACAAAGCAATAATGGTTAAGCTCAAGGACACAAGTGCAGCTACTGCGACTCAAGCCCACTCTCTGACAACACCAGAACTTGAGTCTGGTGCACCAGACCACTGAGCCATGACATTCCTCATGGAAAGAGCAAAGGTGTTTTGAGAACAGCAAAGATGATGTAATATACAATGGCAGCCAAGTACTTTTATTTTCATCAGCCCACAGCCCTAGCTCAAAACGTGACATCAATAGCTTGAAAACAATTCTCGTTCAACCAATTTGAAAAATAGAAGTTCTTACCAAGACACTCAGCGATTCGGGCAGAGTCCGTCCCTTCGATGGGATCACAGAGACGAGACACGACCGGATGAACCTGATGCGCTAGGTAGTACTTGTAGTCGATCTTCAGGTGGTCTTGTTTCTGGACTTCATCTGGGTGGTATGCACGCTGACTAGCTGGCAACACAGAGCCATCCTATGAGGGGAAAAAAAGAGCAACAGTTTTAAAATGCAAGACAAATTTTCACAGGACTCCATAGAGTCAACATTCTGCTGGCCACAAGCGCAGTAGTGTAGTGTAGAGCCCTGCATTTGTGATAATTTCCATCTATTATATAATACATCAGGTTTTTCATCAATGACATCTGGTCACCACTACTCAGGCCAACCCTTCCAGCAGCAGCTGACCACAACACTGACACACACATCCAGCAAGAAGTCAATTCCCATGCATCACCGGTCAAGAACAGCTTGCATTTCTGCCCAAATGTGTTTCCCTCCAACCCTACTAAGCCTCATCATCATCAGCAGTCCAGCATTCTCCTGAAGACAAGCAGAGTTTTCTGCTAAAAACGTCAAGACCACACCGCAGCACTCCTCTCCAAAAAGATTTACAAATGGTTGTACCCGCGAGTTTACTATTTATATAATTACTTCTTATTCATAGTTTAATAAAACTTTCAATCAAAATACCAAGAGCAAAATTGAATTAAACTGATCAAGTTAAAATATGAAAAATCTCAATTACAAATTTACTCCTGGCAGACGTAAAAGAACCACCAAACCCCCTGAATTCAGATGAAAGTCTGAAGTGCCTCATCCCTGCCATTTTATCAACTCACCTCACAGATGATGTAAGATACAGTGTCCCCAGCTCCGACTTTCTTCCCTCCCTGGCTGTTGAGCCAAAGAGCAACGTGGACATGGGGGAGACTCTTCTTGTCCGGGTAATCCTGAGGGGCTTTCGTCAGGCTCTGCAGATTACAGACACCCACATTGTGGGGGATTAGTTGGGATTAAACTTACAATGAAACATCTGTTAACGTTAAGTCTGACAGTGACTTACTTCTTACTAAAGATGGCAATAGTAACAAAGAACTCAAGAGTTTCCTGCCATTGCTGGTCAGTGGTAGCTACCCTCATGTAAATACAGGCTTTAATCTGCATCACACACCAGGGATAAATGTGAACATTCCTGAGAATTGACTTGCGGTACTGGGTTTCCCCTTATTCTACACCGGAACATCCCAGATGTCACAAATTCAGGAGGTTTTACTCAGTGCATCACTAGAACTACAAAACAACAGGTTTGGACACAATGTGAACTACTTCTTTCTCCCTTTGGTGACTGCTTTACTTCTTTCAAGAAAATTTGAAGAACATTTATATCTCTATTTTGAGAAAATCCTGAAGTCAATAAAAATTATGAAAAATCACATGCTTGGACAGACGCTTCATTTAGTTGCATAAACACTGATGATCAAATATGCATGTGGCACGTAAAAAAATGAAGGCTGGTCGCAAATATCATTTGCCGGACAAGCTAAGAAAAAATATCACATTTGGCTGATAATTTTTCTCATGTAAGCTGTCAGTACGTCTAAGGCTGTTTATAAACTAATGGCTGCGGCTGGATCACCATGACAACATGTGTCAAAGTATAGGCTGCCCTTAGTAACACCCTTAGCAACAGCCGTAGCCACCAATCCAGACACGGCTTAGGGCTGTTGCGGCTAATGGCCTCAAGGTCAATGATGAAGTACCATACGGGTGCAAACAATGACAATGTCAGAGCCCTGCCCATGTTCTCAGGCACTGCTTCAACTATAACTCAATCTTTGGGCAAAATCAAACAAACCACATGACGATCTCATAAGTTCAATGTGTTATTTGATTAGTGTTGTGTACAAGCTGATCCTAACTGAGGATTATTGACCCCAAATTGATCACTTGACCCTTTTGGGGTCAACCGTGAGACTGACCTTGTTAATTTCATACATCTCCAGAGGGACTTCATTCTTCATGACCTTCTCGCCGACCTCGATCAACTTAGAATGAATGTTCTCCACAATGGTTTCCCTCAGGTCAGCTGACAAGATCTGACCAATCACATAGCTGCAAATAATATATTCTGTATTCAACTATTCATGGTACCACAGTGTTGCTAACTAAAGTTGACACTGGCGACTTTTAAGTCCAAATTAGAAGAGAAGCTAACATAATATTAGAAGAAAGAGAACAACAGTGAAAACAGAAAACTTGTTCAACATGGCTTTCTACTCAATCTTCCCTAGATTTCCAGGCTTGGAATTTCATCTTTGAGAGGGCACTTCCATTGGAAAATCTTAAAGTCTTTGGCAACAGAGGCTGTGGCCTCCGTGTAATTCCAGGCCTGTATTTTTGTGATGTTTAAATCACCAGTATTAAACAAATATTTTTCTCAAGTATTTAAATTTAGTTTTTGATAATTTCTAATCACATGCCATACCGTAATATTAAGACTTCACATCCTCACCATGCGTATCAAACATCAGAGCAAGGGTAAAATCAAACTCTCAAGGACAAATCTAAATAACTTCATCGAGATGAGGTCAAAGGGTAGTCTTACTTTCCAGCTTCTTTTGCCAACTCGCTCCAATCTCTGCGGACGATATCGAGACCCTTCAATTCTTGCTTGGTTGTAATTTTTCCATCAGGGTGACGTTCAACGGCTAGTGCTGCATACCTGGTCAGAATCAAATTCAAAAAGGTATATTTAGTTTCCATTCCAACTTTGTTTTGTTATTTGAACCTTAGTCGTCGACTTGTTCAATAAAGAATACAGTTTGGCCATTGGAGCACCCAGGATTTCGGTTTTAAAATGCTTTGAGGGGCCTCATGATGCTGGCATTTGGGGTTATAGGTCGACCATGTTTTTCCTTCCTTTTGGTGACAATTTCCTTTTCTTTTTATTTCTCTCTTAAAAAAAAAATTAGAATAAAAAAATTGTAGGCTCTTCTGGGGGTGTCGATTTAAATCTTACTTCTTCTTCTTTAAAAGCAACATTGACTGGAAGACACCATCAATGTCAATCTCCAGCAGACGGTATAACTTGTTCACTTCACCCTTGACCTGGTGGTAAAATAAACAAAAACAAATAAAAAATCATATGAGAGTTCAATCACCATGAGAGTTCAGCCTGTAATCCACATGTGTACATTAGGACTGGAATCGGGGGTTACACAATAACCCCCGGAAAGGGATTTTACAAGGCATATTTTCCAGCACCTGTTGTTGATCTTTGTATGGGTGAAACAAAGTGTATCACAGTAGTTGCCTGCAAGTGCACGCTACACAATGGAAAGTCCTGTTGGATAAAAACATCCCAAATTTTTTATAGGAAAATCTGAAGTTGCTCCGGGCAATAAAAACGCTGCAGTAAGTCTGTTCACAAATGTTTTGCGAGTGAATACATCGTCCAATGTGAAGTGGTTAACACTCTTACCTTGTTGCCAACTTTGAAGACCTGATCCAGATCGTTGGTGTTGGTGTTGATCATAATAGAATCTGTGTCTCCGTAGATCACATCCAGATTCATCTAAAAAGTAACAAAATCAGACTTTAAAACAGACTACATTATTCCTCCAAAACTCATTTTTTGGGTCATGTTCAAAGAATGGGCAGCGACCGATACCCTAAACTTCTTCTAGAAGGTCACATTGCAGGAAGCAGACCCAGAGGTAGACCTGAAAAAAGGTGGCTCGTCGATATCAAGTACTTCTGTGAAGAGGCTAACACACCATCTGTGACAGCAGCAGGACAACTTGCAAGCAACAACTGGGAATGGTTAGGCTTAATTCTGGGAAATGACCATTTTAATGAAGAGCAATTCAGGAGGACCCTTTAAAAAAAAAAAAGCTTTTAAGAATAAACTTTTTTAATGTGACTGAAACAAAAGTACTCAGCGTATTTATCTTACCTTTTCGACAAGGTCTTTTGTTTGCAGAAGAATCTGAAACAGGGTAACAAATTTTACAAAATCTTGTCCATTACTATTGTTAACATCAGGATTATTATGAGGTGTTTTTGTTTTTTTCTTCTTTTCTTTTTAAACGATTTGAAAAATGGTTGTTGTTGATTGAGGGCACAATCTTGTCAAATTGGGATTTGACGTGTTTACCGTGAAATCAAACAGTCCGGTAGGTACTTTAGTAAAATATTTTTTTGGGGGCAGACAGGGGAAATATTTTTGGGAATTGTGCCTTTGATGATATGTGGCATGTCGTGGCTGAGCGGATAAGAACACCGGACTCAAGCTCTGGTGTTACTGATCAGCAGAGTGTGGGTTCGAGTCCCGGTTGTGACACTTGTGTGTCCTTAAGCAAGACACTTAACCATTATTGCTTTGTCCTTCGGATGGGACGTAAAGCCGTAGGTCCCATGTGTTGTGAATGCACGTAAAAGAACCCAGTGCACTTATCGTAAAGATCGGCAGCATATTGGGCCACAGCACCTTGTAAACCATTACATGGTGCTATAAAGGAATAGGTCTCATACTTCAACGTAGCTCCGCATACCTTGCATGAAAAAATACTGAGCGCCTTGATACGCCCCTAGGGGTGTGATAAAGCGCTATATGAAAGCCCAGTATTATTATTATACAAACATGGAATTTGGCAAACAGTCAGAGTATGTCATGAGAAAGATATTTGGCTGTAGGGCCATCGCAGATTTGAATTTTGAAAAAACATAGATTAACAAGCAATTTTCAAAATTGCTGCCATTGCTTACTATACTACCTTTACTTTTTGAAAGAAATCTGTGATGGCCCTTTTACCAAACATCTTTCTTGACTGTTTGCCAAAATCCAAACTTGTATCAAAGGCACAATGCCATCATCTTCCTGCCGTACTGTAGGATTACAATATAGTGCATATCCAAAAAGGGAAATATATGTAAATTTGAATTTCAAGTTTTCTGCAAGAGACCCAAGCTTTACCTCTCTTCCTTTTCCAGTCACCAGCGCAGCCAGGGGCTTGGCATAAAATCTAGAGTGTGAGAAACCCAGGCAACCGTACATACTGTTAGCCGTCAACTTCAAAGCCTTCTGACGAATGTCATACTGTAAGTGAAGAGTGATAAATAACACAATAAGTAGGATTTACAACAAAGGACTAAAGTTGTGCATCTATGTTTATTTTCCTGAATCGTTATACGAACCTTGTGACTTCCAGAAACAGTTTAATAATTTCCAATCCTAACTATGAGCTGACCTATAAAAGAAGCCAATGTCAACACACTTTCCAGGATCGATCAGGAGTAAAAACAAAACACTACAGTCAGTCTTCACAGTCATAAAACCACAAACCTCAGGTGTGGTGGTGTACAAAGCTAAATGCATAACAATGTGTAGGTGATTCAAAATAATGTATTACAGTTCCATAACCAAAAAGTTCCATAACCAAAAAGGGATGTCAATCATTCTCCCTGGATAGCATCTTAGGCTAACATTTTCAAGAAAAGTTATTTTTAATAACTTAATAACTTTTCTAAAGTCGGCTTTGTTTAACTGTTAACGCAATTTTGAAACAAAAGTCAACACTTTTCTATGGTTAAAGGGTTAACCCGTTAAACATCCCAACCCTACAAAGGACGCATTCTGTACCCCTAAACCTTGTTAGAAAGCGCCCTCACCAATTCTTTGGAAGTGATTACTTACCTGAAGCTTGAGATCAGCGTGGAGGTCTGCTTGTTTCATGAGCTGCTTCACCTGTTTACGTCTTTCAACCAGTCGGCGAATCTCAGTCGGTAAGATTCCAAACTCTACAGATTTATCTGGAACCTCTGGCATCCATTCTTCATCAGTCTGCAAAACACAAATCGAACTTAATAATAATAACCAGGGGTGAGAGTCAGAAACTAGGATCCAAATTTTAAAGGGTGTTGAAATGATGTCATTTCCACCTTTTGGTGACCCCTGGGGGGGGGGGGGTTTTAGATTTTAGAGCTTTTAGGAACAGTGTCCTCAGCACGAGAGATGTAAATCAAAGAGCAGGATTTCTTCACATGTGGAAAATAGGGGCAGACTAAAAAAGTCTTAATTCAGACAAAAGTCTGAAATTTCTCATCTCTGAGTAATGATGAACATCTGCATTGACCCATTTTACGATGAGCAGTGCACTTCTATGCGCCCATCCAGTCTGCTATTTTGGGAATCAAAAGGTATCCAAAGGAATCAACCTCTCAAAATGGTGGAAATGGTAGACAAATATTGTGCCGAGGTGTTTCAGTAACTCAGGTTGGTTAATCAGGTCAGTCAGGTCGGTCAGTCAGTCAGGTCAGGTCAGGTCAGGTCAGTCCATAGAGCGTACACAGTGTCATGCAGGTTCTTCTGCGTTGTGCATGGGGTCATTCGTACTGATATCCACCAATTTTGACGCTTATGGTGCGTCAACATCATTGCCCCGGTCATAGGACAAGTTATATTATAAACTAAACCATCTCAGCTGCCTGCCAAGTGCATAGTGCACCAAACTTAACCAATCACAAGAACCATCTCTGTCCACACAAGTACTCAATAACTCCTGGATGAAAAGTGGCCATTATACTTAAGTGTTTGCTCAAGGACTGTCATCTCAGGACAGTTTGTAGGCAGAGAGGATCTTTTTCTGACAGTCACTTGATATAAAGACTGTATCACATCTTAAAGAGGTACTCTTACCGTTTCTTCTGGCTGTGTTCTGTTGATGGTAGTGAAGCAGATATTATACTCTTGTATAATTGAAGGATACAGGCTGTTAAAGTCTAGCAGTAAAATATACTTGTCATAAAAACCTGAAAGAAAAAGTACACAAATTAATTATAATTTAATTGAGGTTAAGGATATCATTTTTGTTCAACCCTACCCACTGTAAATTACAAGATTTAAAATAGCCTCTCTTCACCAGGTAAACTCAATAGTGGTCAAGATATCTGCTCTAAAATGCGGGGTCTTGGGTTCAAACCCAACTCGAGTAGCCTGTAGATTTTGTTTTTTTAGAGGGCTTGAAAAGCACCGAGTATACAATGAAGAAATAATTCTGACAAATTACAGAATATCAGTCTTATGAAAAAAAAACCATCTAAAAAGATTCAGGTTCAACTGTTACGAGAGAGGAGACTCAATATTTACCTCGCTTTGGTTCCAGCACTAAGCCGCCTGTGTAGGCTGGTTTCCGTCTCGACTTCGTAGTAGCTTGCCTCTCAGTCTGGTTATCATCCCCATCATCATCATTCTGAACGGTTCATCATTAAATTTATCAATTTCACAGTGCCTCGTTTTCACAGGAATATAATTCAATAGTTACAGACAGTTTGAAAACATTTTCAACTTGACCAATGTCTGCCTAACGACGGGATTTCACAAACGAGAACACACAAACGCTGCTCATGCCTAACTGCGGGAAAACCCGCTTGTAGATGAACAAGAAGTTGGTGTCTTTCTTTGTACTCTCAGTACTAGTGATATGAGATGGGAAACATGGCAAAATATATATCACATTAAAGAGAGTGAGATGCTCTTTCCAATAGTATACAGGTTGTTGGGATGTTTTTTTGCAATGCAGTAAAATAATAAATGTTTATTGTAATGCAGCAATAAGCGTTATATATGGGCTGAGGCAGGAACAGTGTTTATGTATTTTGACCAGTCGGGTGGATATGGGTTAAAAAAAAATAAACTTACAGTATCTGCAGCTGGAGTTTTCTTCTTGTATTCTTTGTCTGGGCAGAGAAAGTTCTTCTCAAAGAAGGCGTGAAGGAGAAGATATTCGTTTCTCTCAGATCTGCCTCCCATTAGGGTCCTCGACTAAACAAAGAAGGGCAAAAGTTTAACGAGAGGTCATATTTGTTCTATTTAACTTTTAAATTTATACGTAAGTTCATTATCGGATTGACTCGGTGATTTCTTTCCCTGTCTGTCACCGCTGTAGACCCCGGTTCGAATCCCACCTCAGACCAGAGCTCGTATATGGATTGGGTTTTCAGTCCCTACCTGATTGCATGGGTTTTCAACATGGGTTTTTGAGGTGTCTGTAGAATCAATCGCACCCACTGGATCACCCGACTTGCTGGCAACTCTTGGTGTCTGTAGCAGTGCCCCGCAAGAAGCAAGTCTGATTTAGTGACAAGCCCACAGCATTCTTGACTAATCTATGAACTAAACCAGCCCAATAGTCAGAACTTACCATGATATTACCGCAGATATTGGTGATCTGCAGGGATAGGGGGATGACGTTGAGTTCACACATGATGCCCAGAATATATGACGCATCCATCCACGTATTCTCTATGAAATACACCAACTGACGAGAGGTGCTGAAGAGTTTAAAAACATAATTAGGGGTCTCACTGTTCAGAATCTTGAAGATGGTTTTGGCCGTCTCTTCTGCGTTGAGACGTAAGGTCATATAAAAAACAAATATTGGCTAGATCTCTGCCAGGGCCCAATTTCATAAAGCCTGTAAGCACAAAAACTATTGCTTAGCAAAAATAGCTTACCTGCCAAAATACAATAAAGTTACACCATTGCTGCAACTGGTGAGCAGAATTTTCTGCTTAACAGCTTTATGAAAAGTTGCTTCAAACTTTGTCTTATCCTTGACCTTGCCACTAGTGGTTTTCTTCTCACATTTACTTATCTGTTAGCACTTACTTGTTTTTTGATATTTTTTTAAATGAGAAATCGCCTTACATCACAAGGCCGGATGGCCACTTCGAGGTGAGGGCTACACTTAAACTGATCTGGGCTGTCGACTCAAATCAACAGGGGTTACCCCCTTCACTGTCTGTAAGGATGTAGACATGGGTGTCATCCACTAGGAGCTTAGTTGGTAGAGAAGAATGCTCTGCCTTCCCAACTTTTTACGAAGAAATTATGTTTAAGTGCCTTGCTAAAAGGCACAAGTGTTATGACTGGGATTCGACCCACACTCTGCTGCTGACAACACCAGAGCTTGGGTCCGGTGAACTAGACCACTCGGCCATGAATTGCTCATGGAAAAAAATTAAATGTACAACTGAAGTGAATTGGAAAGCAAAACAAGAACATTGTAGACTTTAGAGGCTTATCATCAGTAAGACAAGTTGTTCTTTCCTACCTGTACATATTCTTGAACTCCTCAAACGGTATCTGCGTTCTCTCGCTCTTCAAGACCTGCTTTGTCAACTCGGTCAGGTCATAGCTCTTACATCTCATCAACTCCTTGGCAGAGATCTTGATGTCACAGATGATGCGACCGCATGTTGATTTCTTCTCGGAGAAAGTTCCGCCCTTTCCTCCATAACTTCCCTGTATAATTGTACAGACAGACAATGCATTTCACTCTCCAGAAATTCCACATAAATTAGTAATTTTAGACTTTCTCAATAATGTTGCTCAGAGCTCAAGGTTCTGGGGTTGTCCTCCCACGTCTAAAACTTCCTTCTTTGTCTTCTCTCCATGGGGTTCTTGGCTAGTAGAGTGATTAAGTTCGCCTTTCTGAGAAGCCTTGGCTTCACAACCAGAATTAATAAATAAATAAAATAAATAAATAGACAGACAGCAGCTACATATGATGTTAGTCAAAGGATCAATACGCAAACTCTGCAAAATATTCTTACCGTCAATTTGGGCATAATGGATCTTTTCAGTCGTCCAATCCGAGACCAATGTGGAACCTTGTTAGCGTTGATCCTGTGTAGCAGGACATCCAAGTCAAAACCAAAGATATCATGACCCTGAGAAGAAAATTAAAAATACCACTTTGAAGAGATAAACTTGGGCTTCCAGTCGCTAGGTTTTTCCTATTTTTGGAGTTTCCTCCTACTTCTAAAATCGACATTTCTTCATCATCTTCTCTACACAGGTATCTTCAGGTCTGCGGGTCTCAGTGCAATAGTCACTTTTGATGGCCTCCTTTGTTTAATTACCGAATAATACAATAGTAATAGTAAAACTGTGGCATTCTGGACACCAAAATTTGAAGTTTGGCCAAAGCGATCTGAATTGAATCGAGTTCCACATTTTTATTTTATTTCTTTTAGTTATGTTTAATTTCAAAAGCTCTACTGTGTAATCTGGGGTATTTTAAAAGGTTTTAGTTGAGGATCTTTGTGAATTTGATAAACACAAAATTTGTAAGAACATTTAAAAACAAAATTGTTTGCTTTTATTTAATGTTTTGGCCAAAATTAAGTGCACATTGGTCCACAATTTGCATGTATCAGCCCAATACTCTAGCTTGTGTATAGAGAAAACCCTTCTCAGTATTAATATAGTATTAGCAAAAAGGACTTACCACAATGATGTCTGGGTCGATCTTATGCACTTTGGCAAGGAAGAATCCCAGCAATGCACGCTCAGTTGCCATGATCTCAACTTTGGATTTCTGAACAGGAAAAGAAAATATTTCCGTCATTATATTTCATTTCTTGTAAATTATTTTGGAATGAACGATGTAAAATCGAGCCCAGCAGCGCAAGCCCAGTTGCCATGATCTCAACCTTGGATTTCTGAACAGGAAAAGAACCATTTTCCATCATTTTATTTAATTTCTTTCAAATTATTTTGGGATGAACGATGTGAAATCGAGGCCTGCTTTTTCCCAGAACCAACACTCAGTTCTAGAAGAAATTAGTTTCACTTGGTTGTCAATTGCAAACTTCTAACATCAAAGGATAATTACCTGCTTACTGAGGGCATCTTTAATGTCAAAGGGAAACACACAATCACTTGGCTTAGAGATGGCTGTTCAGGACAAAAAAGAAATTTACAGCAGATATTATTCTCAATGTAAATATCACATTAATGCAAAAAATAGTTAATGGCCAGACGTTTCGACCTTGCAGAGTCTTTCTCGAAGGCTAAATGACAACACAACACAACACAACACACATAAACAGGTATACTGGTGTAACATAAGCAGTCAAGTGGAAAACACCCATTTCAAAGTAGACCCTTGTCATTTGATTGCAGTTTTGTAGCTCATTAATCTAACCACTACACGTCCATGTCATAAACCATGCATTGGTGCCATTCACTGTGGAATCATGATTTCAAGAATTGTGTGCAGCACGACGCGATAATTATGATCATGGGGTGGATTAGAGATACACAAGTCCTTCGGGGGTTTGTCCTCAACTTTTCCAGTGACCAGCAGGACCAGTAAGCTTGTCATATCACTGGTCTACCATATGAAATAGGGATGGTTTTTAACACTGAACTAGCCAGCCGGAAAGAATTTTGACTGGTCCTCAGGTGTTTAAACTGGCATTGGGCCAGTGAACCACTGTTGAAATAGGGATGCTTTTTAACACTGAACTAGCCAGCCGGACCACTGAAAGAATTTTGACTGGTCCTCAGGTGTGTTAACTGGCATTTGGCCAGTGAACCACTGTTAAGGGAGAATGCTGTCCTTCCATGTTGGCGAGTTATCAGGTAAATCCATTGTTCATTGATTGTGCGCAAACTCAAATCCCTGTAAACAATGAACAATTATGTGGAATGTCTGCAGCCACCTGTAGGAGCTCAGTCTCCCATCAGTGGTGCTGAACTACTTTATAGGGGGGCCAATTTTGATCAGGTACAGGTTTTGTGAATGCCTTGTAAATAGAAAGACACATTTTTAGCTTACCACATAGATGCTGTTGGAATGGAGGCTTTGGTGGAGCTTTATCCATCGGGAACTTGTGGTGTATGAGGGCCGCAATTGCAATCACCTGATACAAAGGAGGAACATCCACTTAAATTACAAAAGGCTTTGTGTTGGGTTTTTACATCGTAGGCATCATTCAGATTCAGATCAGGTGGAGCTTGTTAAGAATAATTTATGAGACGAAGCAACCATAATACAACACCTTGAAAGGGATACAAGGTGAGGTAGTGCTTAGTTACTGCCAGACCATGTCAGAAACTAGATTAGATTAGATATCATTTATTGTCCATATTTTAAAAAATATGGAAATTTGATTTCCACTGGCAAATAGGCAAGGAACCAACAACATGTATTTTACACCATTGAGGCAAGCCCCTACTCTTTACAATAAGTGTACTGTTTGTTCTTTATATGCATTGCACAACACACACAACCAACAGCTTTACGCCCATCTGAAGCAAAATACAATTATGGTGAAGTGTCTTGCTGAAGGTCACAAGTGCTGCTACCAGGACTAGAACCAGCACTCTGACAACACCAGAGCTATAGTCCGGTGCACTAGACCATCCAGCCACTTTACTCCACAGATGTGACTTATCCCACTAAACAAAAATAAAAAACTTGCCTCATTCTGATGGGTCTTCTGATTGAGAATAGTACGTAGACTTATCGTCATGACAACCAGAGGAGGAGGGGTAATGTCCTTCACAATGGTGATGTGCTCTTGCTTGTTGACGATCACTTCAACTTTGCACCAGCTTATTGGCAGGTTGGGAACCTCTGTTGAACAAGAGGGTCAACATAAGAAAAACAATCTGTAAGAATTGAACATCTTATTGGGCATAAAAGTTTAATACAAGGAGCTATTCAAATGAGTGATCTTTTTTGAAATTTAGTGTAATTTTTTCCATGTTATTTTTCTTTATCCAATAATTCTCTTAGGTATTAATTACAGACGATGTGACATTACATGGTTACAAACGAGCCACAGATCCTGGACTTCCTGCAGGGACATCTCTGTAATGCACAAGCCCAAATTCATAAAGTTGCTCAGCACAAAATGCAGCCAATCACAAAACAATGTTGCTTACCAGAAAGGTCACCAGCCAAAATACCATGAAACGTGTTGTATTTTCAACTGGTTTCCTGCTAACTTTTGCTCAGTAGAAATGTTTTAAGCACTTATGTCTGCCTAAACGCCTCTGTGAAATTGGGACCATGTCATTATTTTTGTAAACAATTAACATCACATGGTCTTGATTTTGAGTTAGTAATGCCGTCTTAAATTTCAAAAAACTAAAAAGATACAATAAATAAAAAGCATCTGGGCCCAATTTCATAGCGCTGCTTACCACAGAATTCTGCGCTTACAGCCCATAGAGTCACACGCTTTACAGGGAAGAAGTATGAACAGAATTAAGCAGTGTCATGAAATTGTGTCCTGATTATAAAAAAAGAGTTAAGTCTGTCCCGAGCTCATCAGGCCGGTGCTTATATCCGGTTTCTTTGGCATTAAACGACTGAGAATATGTTTTTTTATTCCCCTGGACAGGATGTCAGTCCATCGCAGGTTACTCCCCAGCTTTCACCGGTACCCATTTGTACTCCTGGGTGGAGAGAAGCAATTGTGATAAAGTGCCTTGCTCAAGGACTGATCAGGCCAGGATTCGAACCCACATTCTTCAAATTACAGAGTTTAAGTCCACCGCCCTAGACCAATCAGCCACGACACACCAATATATAGCCATACAGAAAACAATGCAATAATATCTTACGAGGCATTTGGATGTCCAGCCAGCCAGGACCCTTGATCTTTCTCTCCATCAGTAACTGCTCCAAGCTTGAGGTGTTTGTACCAAATGCACGACTGAACGTGCTTCCTTCCAAATCGCTTGGAAGCTGTGGCAGGTCAGCCTGCATCAAAACAAAACAGACACCCATTGTTTTAAAAAATTATTCGCAATTTCTATAAAAGAAAAAGAGTAATTTAGAGCAAATAATGCATGTCATTAATACAGGAAACAAACACAATCCCTCCTTTGTAATACTCACCGCATATCTAACTTCCAGGTACTCTGATTCAGCTGGTACCCCTTCCTTCTCGAAGCAGTACTGCTTGGTCACTTTCTGTATTTTAAAGCAAATTTTTTAAAGTTGACTTATGGGATTGGTAATCATTCAAAGACTTGATTATGTTTCAACCTGGAAGCTCACTGATTATAAAGTTTATTTATTAATTTTGGTTGTGAAGCCATGGACTCCCTGAAAAGCAAACTTAATCACTATACTAGCCAAGAAATCCATGGAGAGAAGACAAAGAAGGAAGTTTCAGTTTTAGATGTGGGAGGAAAACCCCAGAGAATTATTCCAGGGAACATGTTTTATTCATTGCAAATGTTTGTGCTTTTGTGAAATTGAGCCCTGGGCTGAACAATTTTCCAGCAAACCAGCCTTTGTATGATCCGTAACAATGATTCATTGATTTGACTGACCTTTGACCTGTATCTCATGATCTTGTACTTGTTGGTGAGGTCATCAAATTCATGATAGACGTCTGTCATGGTCACTTCCTGCCCAGTGTTTTGTTTTGTCTTCACGTCTACAGCCTAAAAAAATGAATCAAATAATGTATGTAGTGGGATATGATTGGCTACCAAAGGTACTATGTAACTGACAGTTGAAGTCCAATATGTAACAATAATAATAATAAAGAGAGATTTATAAAGCGCAAACAGTTGCAGATCCGCCTTAAGGCGCTGAATACAAGCAACATGGATTAAACAAAATAAATTAAAAAACAACGATAATTAAACAATTTTACAAAAAATTACGTCTGGACCAGCCAAATACACAGTAAGCTAAAAAAGATGAACTCGTTAAAAATACTTGTAGAAAATGAATAACAACTTTCAATAAGTTACAACGTTACAAAAATACAGTTTGAAAAGATGAGTCTTAAGGCGAGACTTGAACAGCTCAATGGTCGACAACTCCCTAATCATCGGTGGCAGGTTGTTCCAAAGTGAAGGAGCTACAACGCTGAATGCTCAACCACCATACGAACAAGTCCGTGGAGGAGGGGAAGGTTGATGCAGAAGATTGAGGGATGAAGTACTTTGTACATGTTGAACTCAGTCAATTTATCTTGAAATTTGGCTTCTACCAGTTTGAATAATAAACGAAGATCACCATGCCATTTTTCTACCAGGCCAACTTTTTGTAACACAGGGCACAAGATCAAAATGGAAATTTGGGGGCTTTCCAAACCCCGGCTTGGAATCTGCCATCAATTTTAGAACAGTGTACATTTTGCACAGTGTTTCCAACATCAATGGAGCCTGGAGACGGAGCCTGGAGACGGAGCCTGGAGACGGAGCCTGGAGACGGAGCCTGGAGACGGAGCCTGGAGACGGAGCCTGGAGACGGAGCCTGGAGACGGAGCCTGGAGACGGAGCCTGGAGACGGAGCCTGGAGACGGAGCCTGGAGACGGAGCCTGGAGACGGAGCCTGGAGACGGAGCTCAAGTCAAGGATTTGGAGAAAGCCCTAGGTTTCTGATGATTAACAAGAGCGCTGTGTATAATCGTACATTATTCAGTTTTTTCAAAAGCACATTTTAAAACACCTTTTGACATACCGTTTCTCTTGGCAACAAGTATATAACTTTCTCAAGATTCTTGACAGTAAGGCAACAGCTGACGTAGATCTTGGCAGATTCAATCCATACACGCCCAAACAGATACACAGTCCCTAAACAACAAACAAACAAATCAATTCGTATTTAGATTTATCTGGGTTGACGTAGATCTTGGCAGATTCAATCCATACACGCCCAAACAGATACACAGTCCCTAAACAACAAACAAACAATTCAATTTGTATTTAGATTTATCTGGGTTTTTGTAAAGTAGTTTGGGAGAAAGAACTTTTTAATTTTAGGTTGAACAAAGAAATTTGTGTTTAGTTTAATCTGGGTTTTTGTAAAGTAGTTTAAGAGAAAGAACTTTTTAATTTTAGGTTGAACAAAGAAAAATTGACTAGAGCAGGGTTTGAACATGTGACCTCCGGATTAACATGCCGGCGCTCTACCAACTGAGCCATCTAGCCCCAATGTTGGCAGTCTTCCTATTTTGTGAAAGAGATTTTTGTGAAATAAATGCTGCAGAAAAAAATGTAGGTTAGATATCTCTCAGATGCAAGAAATACGTCAGTACCAGTAGCAAACAATTTACATTACATGATATTTTGCCTAGTAACCCATTTCTAAAGCTAGATTCTTCTGTGCTTTAGGAACTCGACCCTTGACCCACTGACACCAGACATACCAGGTTGTTTATAAGGATCCTCGTAAGCATCCAACCAAAAGAACCTCAACACCTGGTCCCCTGCTTCATTGGTTGTCATTGGTAACGACGCACTGTTGACCTGTATATCCATGGCAACTGCATCCTTGCTGTCTTCTGCCTCTTCTCGTATTGTCTCCCAGCCAGTGCTGGAGCAGGCATCGGGATGAACACTTTAATGTTAGAAATGGAACGACAAACAGTTTTAATAATCAAGTATTTACATAGTGTCTTGAGCGAAAACAGTCAGATTCCCTTGTGGCTTCCCTCCATATTTGAAACAAAACGTTTTATCCCCTTAGGTGATCCCTTTCCTGCCGCTTCCCAGGTTGTATCGTAAACTTGGTTGTGATCTCTGGCTATACGGCAGTTACAGGTTGAATGGTTTCTGACTGGCACCCCCGAACAAAGATATTGATAAAATAGGGAGACTGCCAACCTCAGGGCTAAATAGCTCAGTTGGTAGAGTGACGGCACGTCAATCTGGAATTCAAGCCCTGTCCTTTCCAGACATGCAACAGTGTTTTTTGCAAAAAAGGGGGAAACTTCATACAAACAAAACTTTGCAGTGTTTTTCAGTTTTCAATGTCACTAAACAAAAAGATGAACAAAGAGGCAATCAACTAGTGAACAGCTGAAACCTTGCATGCCTGACACACAGGAAATTCAAAGCAAGCGATAAGTTCGTGCAGTTCCAAATATATGCGTGTTGTGTAAAGGCCAGTTAAAAAAAAGGGACATTTTTGCATCTAAACAACAACATATTGTGCAACAGACCAATCCACACTTACTAGGATCTCTTGGATGTCTTGGGATGGCTGGCTTGGGCTTCTTTTTTAACTGCTTGTTCCACTTTCACCGATTCCTTTGTGTCTTCCGAATCAAACTCATCTATTTCATTTTCAAAACCCACATTTTCTGACAGAGAAAAAGAATTCTATATGTTATTGCTTGAAAAAGTTTGTGTTTTTCTTTGTAGTTATGAAGAACGCATTTTACAAGGTTGTCATATTTTTTTTTTAACAGGTTAATCTGATACAACAATATTGATTAAAAGAGACAAAGTTTTAGGGTTTGCCCTATAACTTTTGCAGTCGCTTGCCAGCAGGAACAGCTAGCTTGTCATTTCACTGGTGCGCCAGCTTTTTCACTGGTCCTTGTTATTTGTAATGCTCTCATTCTATACGGGACTTGAGTTTGAAACCATAAACACTCAGAGCAGAAAGTGGTTTTACACTTAGCTGTGGGAAGCATTGAACAAGCCAGCCGGACCAAATGGACAGAATTTTGACAGGTCCTCAAAACTTATAAATAGCATTTGGCCAGCAGATTGCTGTTAAGGGAGAACGCTTATTTTGCAATACTTTGTTCACAAAAACCCCCAAACAATGTTGAATTATCCCTTAAATGAAATGTACTTCCTAAAAATCACTGTTTTCTCCCTCATTAAGATGAGTAAATCCGTCTTACCAAAACCGTGTTTTTGGTCGTGTGACATTTCTGAATATTCCTCGATCTCATCCATTGGTTCCTCCTTGACCATGACCTCTGACCTTTTCACCTTCTTGGCTGGTTCGACACATTCCTCATCCGGCTCATGTTTGACCACCATTTTTCTCACTGGAGGGCGCTGTTTAGGTATAACAGAGGGCGGAGTTACGTCATAGCCCATATTTCGAGGTTGTGACGGGGAGGAGCGTGGACGAGTGGGGGTTTTAGAGAAAGGATTTCGATTTGTTGACGACATCCTGCAAAAAAAGATATCAGCAGAATAAAAAATCATTGTTAACTGACTGAAGTGAACCCTTCCCTTTAGTCGACATGATTCATACCACCTCTTCCTTAACCACAGGCGACTTTAGTCCGCCATTATTAACATCACACAAGAGATCTGGGTACCGAGTGTCTATTTTTAGCATCAGTGCAGTTTGTGTAATTACTAAACTGACTGGCCTTCTATAGATTCAATAGGTCAGTCTAGAAGGTCAAAGAACGCTTAGTCAGAATGCTCACCCAGAAGTTGGAGTTTTCATTTTCTTTTTGATGGGCAGAGGTTTGATTGCTGCTCTCTGGAAAGAATAAGCAAATAATAATAATAATAATACTGGGTTCTTATATAACGCTAATATCCTTGGCCTTTTCCAAACCTCGGCTTGGGCTTTGGTTCCGTATAAATCAATGTTTGAGTAGTGTACATTTTGCACAGTGTTTCCAACATCAAACGAAGACCCTACCTGGAGCCGGAGCCTGAAGCCCGGTTCATACTTCCTGCGAATGCGAAGCGAATTTTGGTGACGCAATAATCGGTACGCGCTGTTTTTTCAATTGTTACACAAGAAAACTCGCTTCGCACTAAGCATTCGCAGGAAGTATGAACCGTGCTTAAGCCGAGGTTTGGAAAAAACCCTAGTAATTAGATCAAGGTGCTTTAAAACACCATTATCCCTGTTCATCAGGCATACTTAGACCATTTCTCAACTTCCTGTGAAGAATAAACTTCAAGCTGCTTATATTATTAGCATTAACGGGTCACTCCAACGTAATACTGTCTCAGTCTCATTTATACACTTGGTTTAAGGGAGCAATTTGTTCATCAGGCATTCTTAGGATTGCTGTAAATCAGGACGTCAGTGTGGTTTTATTTCCTTACATCGTTATGCAGATCACTCAGAATGTCTCCAAGAAGTTCATCGTTAGCGATGCTGACGTCCTTCTCAGGTTTACGTTGTTTCGTTGCCCCCATCTTGAACATTGACTTGATATCATGCGACTTTGACACGGATGGTTTCTTCACATTCTACGTTTAAGAAAATTCAAAAGAATTTCTTAGTGGTTATTTAGAAACAATGGCCAGAAATAATAAATGTGAATAGTATTTATATAGCGCTTTTCTTCTGCCTGTCAAAAACCCATTACTCTTCGACAGGTTAGAGCTATTTGATTTATAAGACCCATCTAGAAAGCTCTCTGTGTGAGATCTATAGGGTACTGAAGTGAAATCTCCAGCAAGTTGTTCCAGAAATAAAAAGGCAGACCCCTTCTCTTTACAATAAGTGCACCACACAGGACATATGACTTTACGTCTCATCCCAGGGACAATGCAGTTGTGGTTACATGTCTTGCTTAAGGATACTATGTACCCTCATCGTGACCCGAACCTACAATGAGCCAACAGTGGTGTTCTAATCAGCAGAGTGTAGGTTCGGTTCAAGGTCTTGACACTTGTGTCCTTGAGCAAGACACTGGACCATATTGCAAGGTCCTTCAGATGGGACGTAAACCGTCAGTCCCGTGTGTTGTGTAATGCACATTAAAGAACCCAGTACATTTATCATCAAGTGAATTGTTTTCCCCAGCGTATTCATGCCGTAGCACCTTGCCCTGGTCTTTACCTTGATGTAACCTGCAAGGTCACTCATCCTATGAAAAATCACATGAACTTGTTCTCGTCTTTGTATTTCTAAATAAAAAATTAAAAACAGATTCTTTCTTACCAGTTTCTTTGAATCTTTATCACTGGCCGCTTTAGTGTCCTTTTTACCTGTAGAGAATGTCAAACAAATTTAATCTTGAAGTTGCGGTATATATAGGCCCCCCCACAATGGTTTGACCCGCCTCCTGCTTGGGCACTCATCTTTTCGGCATGAGACCTCAATTCAAAACTATAAGGACAATGTCATTTGAGACAGTTCAAAGGCAACCAGTTCAAGGCAATCTCCACGAAGAAAAAACTCAACATTTTCAATGTTCATGTCATTTCTTTGGTATAGTAAACTAGCCCGGAATTTCATCTTTGAGAGGGCAAGGCCATTTTCATTTTTCAAAGGGCACTTCTATTAGAAGATCTTGATTTGGTAAAAGGGTGTCAAAATTTGCTGGAAATTTAAAAAACTGGTTATCCAAATTGTTCACTTACAATACATTTACATATAAATGACAGATAAAACAGGGTGTCCAAATTTAAAACAGGGTCTCCAAAAGACACCCAGACACCCCTCTGGCTAACACTATGCTCTAGGGGAAGCTTTTGAAGGGGCACCAAGGCCAATATCAGGGTAACAGAGGCCATGGCCTCCGTATAATTCCAGCCTCGCAGTAAAAATGGCAGATATAAAAATGTCTTGTATGCTATTAAAGTGTTCCTTTTGCAAGAAGTATAGTTGGTCGCCTTAAAGTTGACTGCAACAGTTGTCTTTTATGACGAGGCCCAACGTTACAATCCAACCAACCTTTTGCTGTTTTCTTTCCTTCCTCTCCATACAAATCATCGTCAAATATTTCTCGGCCATCTTCCACATAACCTCCCCCATCTGAAAAGAAATTTGGGAGCAAAAAGTTGTGTCAACTTGAGTCTCTAAACATCTTCACAGATTCAGTCTCAGACCTGAACATTCCATTTGATTTTCATGCATAATTTGTTAAATTTCTTTTTCATTCTTATATTACAATTTTTACTCCTAAAAATGTCAGTGTGGTTGCAGCTGAATTTCTTTGATAATTTACCATCGTCAACAATCCAGTCATCATCTTGACGATCCCGGACCATTCTTGAGTATTCGTCCTCATCCACTTCATCGTACACATTCTGAAGATCATCCACCTTATGGAGACATTTTGTGAAAACAATAAAATCGTTTAGAATTGTGCTGAAGCTGAGAGATTCTCTGATTGAGGGGAAAAATTGATTTAATTAGTGAATTAGTTGTTGTAAGTTTTGGAAAGTTATTGGGTTGAAAAAAGAAAAATTTACTAGAGCTGAATGGTTGATCAACTTACTTTTTAATTTTATTTTATTTTATGAGATATCGCCCAACTCACAAGGCCGGACGGCCACTTCAAGGTGAGGGCTACACTTAACTGATTTGGGCTGTCACCAGGGGCACGTAGCCACCTACCTGTACTCCTGGGGCTGAAACAGGGTTGCCCGCTTTACAGTCCGTAAGGATGTAGGGATGGGTATCATCAACTAGGAGCCTGGCTGGTAGAGCAGAATGCACTACCTTCCCAATTTTTACGAAGCAATTATTATTATGGTTAAGTGCCTTGCTCAAGGGCACAAGTGTCACAACCGGGATTCGAACCCACACTCTGCTGCTGGCAACACCAGAGCTTGGGTCCGGTGAACTAGACCGCTCGGCCGCGACACGCCACTAGCAAGTGTTTTAGAAAGTAGGTGGTTAATAAAAAAATAATAATAAACAGGGTGAAGAAAAAAAAGACGTGCCTCAGTGGAAGCAACGATTTATAAAGTATCCACATTTAGATATTACCTCATATTTGAACTTGGATCCTGTTCCTTTCTTTGCCTCTTTCAGTCGTTCCAAGGCTGCAAGTCGACTGTTCTTCTTGCTGCTTGATGCCCGCTTCCCACGTCTCTGAGCCAAGCTGCTTGAGACTGGACAAAAGTTAAAGGAAATAATTTGATTTATGTAAAAAGGTCGGCGAAAATTGTTGATCTATTCTATCTAAAAAGTGGTTGAAACAGGGGAATAAAGAAGTTGATGGTGCATAGCACCACCACTAGAGCAAGCTGTAATGAATATGACTAATAAGCCGACTCAAATGTTCCTTATGATTTTATTTATTTTCTTTCATATCCCGATGATTTCAAATTTTCACTGTCACCCCGGCTACACATCAAATATACGACTTCCAATAATATAACATTGCCAGAAAAACCCTCAGAACTTGATTCCTGAACTGAATTCAACCCTAATCCGTCTTGCCCTTCTGAGGCATGACTGAGATAAGAATGCAGCTGCAGACCTGCCACATCTGGTAATAATAATAATACTTTTTTTTATAGCGCTTTATAAAATTTCATGTTTTGAATTATGAGAACCATTTGTAGCATAGCACCTTCCAATGGCTTACAAGGTGCTGCGGTGCATTCAGCAGCCACTGCAGAAACACTGGGGGAAACCTCTTCTCTCCACGATAAGTGTAAGGTGCATTACCCAAAACATGGGACCTACGGCTTTACGAAACAATAATGATATATTTGCATCTTGCTCGAGTCAACATGGTCAAAGTGCCACAACCGGTACTCGAACCCACACTCCGCCGATCAGAAACACCAGAGCCTTAGTATTGAAATGCCCGCTCGAATTTTCATTTTTAAAGGTAGGTATGTGAAGATCCGCATCGATCGCGGCCGCTATTTTCTGCCAGATTTGTGTTCCGCATCTACTGCGCGCGCGGCACCCCCAAATTCGCATTTTCTTTGTGATGGCGATCGATGATGATGACAAATCGATGATGACGTGATGACGAAATCCCCTCTTTCCCCTTATTTTTTTTTTTTTTTTTTTTTTTTTTTCTTGTTTTGGAGAAAGTTGTTGAAAAAATACAAGTTTTGACGGCACTAATATCACTTTTACTGAACCATACGTTATTAAAAGGTAAACCCACATATTAATTGTTATTCTGTCTTTAATATCTGAAAGTTTTGTCAGTTTTTATGGTTGCGAAAATGACTTACCCGGTGCGAAAAATGACTGACGGTCGCGCTGCCGGGATTCGCGCTGACCGGGGTCAGCAATTGGCATGAATGAAGAAAAAAAAAGTTTTCGGTCACAAAATCCCAATCAATTGCCTGTTAGAAAATGACGCTAATTAACGAGCTTCAAATGCTTGTAATTTCTTTATCAATTAAGACTTCTCAATAATTTTGGTATCACTGTGTAGGATTTTTCATGCTCTTTCCAGTGGTACTAATTGCATTCGTATTGGTTCACTTTGAATTTTTTCTTCACATACCTATTAAAGGTCAATAATTACTAATTAGCATTTTTAAACTAGCACTGCACTTCTTCCATGTGCGAGAGGAATAACGGGGAAATATTACATTTCTTTTTTTAAATTTAAGGGGAAATAAAGTCCAACAATCATCCATTCGAGTTCAATAAGTAAATACAAATTGCCTAGGATAGCTAGAAAGAAGAAATCCAAAATGGAAATTTTGCCCATAATGCACAACTCAAAAACTGTTGCAACTACTACTAGTTAATAAAATAAATTTTGGTCACAAATCCAAGAATGACAGTGACACAAAGACAATACGGATTACGGTACTGCTGCATAAACCGTAACGTCATTACGCGATATATCTACATAGACTAGAGACGTCCGATTGACAAGTTCGATTAACATTTGCTTGTTTTTGTATTGTACTTCCATTTTCTGATAAAAAGATTGGAGATTTTCAAGTGCCAAAGTTAGGGCCTAAACGATCTAAAGAAAACATGTACACAATATCTTACGGTCATCTTCAGGAATCTTGTCTGGATCATCAGAAATCGGTGCCATTTTTTCGCTCCACTTCGAAAAATTATCAAATGGCGCGAAACGTTTCAGAGGTCAACAAATGGGATAGAGGTCATAGATTGAGGCTGTACCAAAAACATTGAGGGGGGTTTAGGATCCGGGGAGGGGGTTTCGTATACTCCACATTACGTTCACAGAATTATAACAAAAATGTTTTGAATCATTATAAATTATAGCTTATAATTGTATAGAAAGCAGTTATAAAATGACTGAGTGTGCACGATCAATGATGTTTTTTCCAGTATGCACACATTCATGGAGTGGCAAATTTACCTTCGTAAATGGACTTGTCCAAGATTGTAAACAATCATAGATGATTGTGTACAATACGAAATAGTGTGCCACACTCTCGTCAGCTGATTCTTTTTGCAGGTAGGCCCTAGGTGTACTTCAGGCTGGATTAAAGTAGGTTATTGTTTAATGTTGTGTATTATTATCAAGATCCTTGAGCCCCCTTTGACGCCCCTTACCCCTATATCTTTCTTTCTCTCTAATGAGGTCGAAGACAAATTTGTGTGTCCTTTGAGTTTTATCCATCCAGTCTAACAATCTTTCAAGTTGAATAAAAAAAATTGAACAGCCTTTCTTCCCTCCTCCATGGCCTATCAAATCTCCAGCTGTGAGAGTAGAAAAATTTGAAACTTTTGGTGAAATACATACAACAAAGAGGTTTGCGGGTTGAAAAATCTACTTTGAGAAGTTTGAGTTTTGATGGTTCTGAGATTAACCGGTGGGTTTTAGTAAAACTATTTCTATCCTCGTTGGATATGGGACGCAGAAGCGCTATATTTTTCCGTATACCACTCGCGCTTGTGTGATAACTTATAATATCAAAACCACCAGCCAGGGCCCAATCTGATGACTCTGCTTACTGCATAAGCAAAGAATCTGCGCTTAAGGAAGCAGGGAATTCTGCACTTACTTCAGGGTATTTTACAGGTTAGCAGGGAATTTTTGCATGCGTACTTTACGTTTTTAGGCATTCCTCACACAGCTTGTGCAGAAATTCGGCGCTTGCGCTGTAGCTGTAAACGAAGAATGGTGATAACAAGCACAAAATTCACAATGCAAAGAAGACTTTTTGAAAAGTATATAAATGAATTTAATTAACAGTATTTATTTTAGTGGTTTTTCTTGGGAAAGCCTTTGCTCCAACCTGCCACTCCCCAATGAAAAATGTCAAGTCTGACCAGGTCTGTGTTGTATCTAAAGCGTTTTAATCTTGTTTGCAGTTGAAGTGGTAGCTGTACAGTGATTATTATTGTATTGTGACACACAACACATGAAACAGTGATGGAGCCTACTGCATCCCTATCAGCAAGCACCCTTCCAAGCCTTGCCTTTGCTACACTTCTCTTCATTGTGTCTATCATTGTTGGCTACGGACTTGGACGAAAGCTCCCCACCGTTGACCGCTTGGTTGTTGTGTGGCTCGTGTATGACGCGCTTACGCATTTCATTTTGGTGAGTACTTGCGTAGAACTGAAGGGGCATGGGTATTTTTTTTTGCTCGTTCGTTCATTCGAGTGGTCACCATCAAATCATCTAGACTGGCAGGTCTGAGGAGACCCAGTTAATAGTATCGTCATCAAGGGTTGTGAGGTCAACAGCACTGGTTGGGGTCCGAAGATTTTGCACTCCTAGATTATATGGTTTATAGTCTGGGTGGATCCGCGCACACGCATATCAGAAGTAGCAACACCAATTTTGCAAAGATAAGCGTTAAAAACGGAAAGAAAAAGTTTTATTATAATTCCCAATCATGGATTAGTGTAGGCCTAGGTGTACTAAACACTCACCAGATTAACGTATCTTGAGGTCATAATAAGATTCTGCATGTGGGATTGACGGTCTCCTTGTAATATTAATATTATATTAGATCCACAACTGGGGCGCTGTACTCCGTTTATTTTGTAATGTTGACATATGCGGTCGTCGCAGATGTCAACATTGGGGAAAGGTGGGAGGCTGGTTGAGGGGGGGGTGGGGGTGGAGGTTGGTGGGTTTGATAAAGCTCCTCGGGGTTCTCCCCAGGTTTTTTCAAAACTGTGGGGCATTCTGGGCAAAAATTTTGACATGTTTGGCCGAAGTGCGCTGAATTGAAACAAGGTCCTCGGAATGTTTTGTACTTGGTGTTTTTCTTGGTTTTCAAAGCCCTACTGTGCAATTTGGAGCATTCTACTTTTTTTTTTGTTTTTTTTTTTGCGATTCGGCCGATTTGTTTGCGTATCGGCTGAAATTCTTGCGTATCGGCACGCAATTCTTGCATATCGGCCCGATACGCTAGCTTGTGCATTGGAAGAACCCTGCTCTTAAGCTCCTCCCCAACAAGGGGCTTACCGATTTGTTTATTTATTTGGTTGTTCTTGTGAGAAAACACCTCAAGACTTGCTGTTCTGTATTTTGCGTTTTACTTTTGTTTCCTTGTAGTTTGTTTGAACAAAACCCCCTCCTAAATAAATTGACGATGAAGATGAAACCGTTTTCATTTCCTTTTCTATTTTCATTCAGGAAGGTGCTTTTGTCCATTACTCCTTGGTTGCTACTGTGCAGACATCAGATGGGTTCCTAACTGATTTATGTAAGTAAGTTCACCTATTTGAAAAGCCCACATAAACTTTGAAATTTACAGAAAACAATCACTAGACTCAGATTGAACAAAGGTAGGCCTATATTATATATGTTGCGCATCAGCATAGCAAGTGCATCTTACTTTGATTGGTGAGTGGATGCCAGTTTGTTAACCGCTACTACAAGAAAGACTATTGCGCACCAGCATGGGTCAAATTATATGAAAAAAATGTCAAACACTGACACAGGAAAAAGAATTACTTTTGGTCAGAAAAATGAATAAGTTTTAATTTGGACGCCTTGTTGTACTTGAGAACAATTATTGGTCAGTACACGCCCGATTTGGCACTAATCGTGTCTTGATTCATGCATTGTGTAATAATTTCATACAGGTGTAATACTAACCCATGACTTTCCTATTAGCTGGGCACAATTTCATAGCGCTGCTTTTGAGAAAACAGTGCTTAAATACTTTCTGCAAAGCAAAAGCAAGCAGATTGTACATGTGACATGAGATATTTTGGCTGGTAACCTTATTCTGATCTGATGGGCATAATTTTATTGTGCTTAGCTACCGTACTTTTTCTGCTTATGAGCTCTATGAAATTTGTCCCTGGGTAAGTCCCACAAGCCTTCAGAACTCTTGAGAGGTTTTTTTTCTGGTAGTCTCATGACTCAATTGAAAACCTGTTTATATTTTTGATGTTTGTTTTTGTTCATAGGGAAGGAATATTCCAGGGCTGATGCTCGTTGGGGCATATCGGATCCGACCATCGTCTCTTTAGAAATACTGACGGTGGTTGTAGACGGACTTCTAGCCAATGTCTTGATATATGCAATCCTAGCAAAGAAACACTACAGGCATTATGTGCAGATTGTTCTCTGTGTGTGTGAAATTTATGGTGGTGAGTACATCATAGATGAATGTAGTATTAAATGTTTGTGAATCAATTAATTTTTGTTTTGTTTTGTAATGGCTTGACTGTACCTGCATTGGCGTACCAGAGGAGCAGGGAGGCTGGGGCTGGGGGGAGAGGGCTGTGAACCCTGCTGCTCAGAACCCTTGGCCCCCTCTTGCCCCCTCCTCCCCCTATTTAAGAAAAGTGATCCATGAATACATCCATTAGTACTGTATAAAATGTATCAGGCCTGATACTTCATAGTGGCAATTACTTCCATCGCCCTGGTGCCCTCATTGAGATGCCATTTCTAAGGAAAAGCAGCATTGCCATGACATGTATCAACAAAGTCATCATGGTTGTGGTCTTCTAATAGATTAGATGCATTGGGTGGCAAAAGAAAAACAGAAAAAACTAGACATTAGGTGTTACACAAAGCTGTTCCGTTTGTTTGTACTTTGATTAAACGCTCCAGACCTTTAAAGTTAGTCCGACTTTCAGATAGAAGACCCTTCACCTTTGACAGGCCCTTATTTTGACTTCAAGTGTGCCTTAAAACCTAAACCTGATCTTCATTCTGATACTGACTCTAAAACTGATTTTGAACCTGACCCTGAACCTGACAATAAAATAAGTGCAAAACCAATTTTGTTCAATTCAACAGGTTGGATGACATTCTGTCCAGAGTGGTTGACTGGTAGCCCGAACCTGGACACCAGCAATGCACTGTTTCTCTGGGTCTACCTCGTCTTCTTCAATGGCATCTGGGTCGTGATACCCGGCGCCCTCTTGTGGCAGTCTTGGGTTAGTCTAAGAGACCAGCACACCAAGCTTGAAGGCCGTGTCAAGGGAAAAAGAAAGTAGCTCCATGTAGATTTGGTTCCCTTATGTGGTTGGGGGCAGTTTGGGCTGAAGGGGTATTGGGAAGGGGCCACCATCTCACCCCCCAGTCCTAGACAAGAGCTCAAATTGTGTCGTTTTATTGTCTTCTTAATTTAATGTCTTGGGAAATGTTGACAAACGGTCTAGTAATTCCTTCTGTACCTTTTGAGGGAATCACTTCAAACAGAATCATGTCTTAGGAATAATTTGACTGAAATACATGGATTCATCATTTTTAAATCATCATGGGAATGATTTTTATGTTCGATAGTATGATTTTTTTTTCTTTCTCTAAATATTGTTGTCATATTTAACTACAATGTGGCCATTCAGTATCATCTACTTTGGAATAGCATGATAGACAAACTATGCAAGTCTAAAATATGATATCATGTAGTGAATGCCTCGAGTACACAGTCAACCCTCCTACTGTCTGACCATTCAATCTCATCCACTGTGGTTTTGAATGATAGATAAACTATGCCAGCCTGCAATATGATTTCATGTGGTGATTGCATCTATCTTATTAAAGTATTAAATTAAATTATGGATGTAAAGCAATTGAAGTATAAGTTGAATCACAAGCAAATAAGCAAATAAGCAAATAAACACATACACACTATTCTGAATAAATGGGTAATAGTTGTACGTGATTTCTTACAAAAAAATATAATCAGTGCTAAGTGTTAATAGTTCTTATAGGTTCTAATAAAAGGGTATAGGCAGAAATCAGGGAGTTTGTTATTTCAGAAATTTATTTTATTCAGGTAAAAAGTCTGGCTGCTGCTTATAAGAAAACCTTAGGCAATGTTCCTTTAGCAAGTTGGGTTTAGGTCTTAAAACACAAAATCTGAGCTATTCATGATTAATATATCCAATTTGTAAGTACGGAAGTAAATGAACTAATATTAGTTTTCCCGGTCATTTCGGCAAGAAAAAGCTGCCTATTTCACTTTCATGCATTGGTAATAATGCGATTTTGCCTCGACAGTTAAAACCGTCAATCTTTTAAGCCATGCGAAATCGGCAATTAATTTAGCAGAGAGTAGGCCAGGGGCGGATCCAGGATTTTCCAAACGGGGGGGGGGGGCGTGAAAATATACCAAGCAGCAAAATGATAAATGAAGTTTGTTGCCCCATTTCTCCCTCCCCTTCTCTCTCTCTCCCTCTTTTTTTCTTTTCTCCCTCTTTTTAAAAATTTTTTTTATATGAAAAAGGGGGGGCGTGCGCCCCCCACGCCCCCCCTGGATCCGCGCCTGTATAGGCGCAACTAGATTTGTTTGATAAGCTGCTGCAAATTTGAACGCTGTTCGAGTGGATTGTTAAATTGGACGGATATTTTTTTCTAAGTGCAAGAAGTAGAAACCAATCGCTTACACAAAGGGGAACTGAATGTCCGATTTGAGGATTTTTTTAATTTCGGGCGAAACAGAAAAAGGCGACGGTTAAATTGGCCGCTTATTGGCCGCAAAGAGGTGAGTTTTACGTGTGCGAGATTCTGTTTCTTCAAATAGCCTACTTATGGCTCTAAAAAATATATCAAATGGGAACAAAAAGTAAAATTTATCTATGAAATATATGAAAGTAAAATAAATCAACAAAGAAAACCCGAGAATAAAACATGACCCCCGTTTCCGGTTACTTTTAAACTATTAAGAATTTTGCCCAACTGACATTCATGTCATCATTAAACCTATGTAATATAGGTTTTCCCGGTCAATTTAAACAAAAATCCATCCATTTTAACACCCGGCTCATTCAATTTTGTTTCAAAATGAATGCTCCGTTAAATCAGCATTCAACAGTCACAAGGAGTAATTCAATTCCTACCAGTTTAGCATTCACTGGTTAAATAAGATCATTCAATTTCATTAGGCCGCAAGACTCATTCAATTTCGTAAAAGCCAGCAACAACAGGTGGCCAACCATTCAATTTCATCAAGTAGTATAGAAATCATAAAGTGGTCAAAGTGTAGCTTTAAATGCCGATAAATGATTTAGAATGACTGAAACGAATCTTAATGAGAAAAACGAAATCATGTGTGCTCGAAAACGAAATTGAATGCATTAATAGCTAAAAAAGAAACCATAGTTTGCTGAAATTGGCCGGGAAAACCTAGTACACTAATGCCGTAGCACAAGAGGGCGTGATTGGCAAATGGGGTTTCTGAAAAACATAATTAGCCTCCTCGTCCAAAGTTTTCATTTTGTCTCAATGTTAATTTTAACAAATTATTTGTATTATAACGGCCTACACATTTAAATTGTATTAATAACAAATTGCTATGGATATCTTTTTCCCAATTTTGTTCAAGGGGAATATAATTTTATTACACTCCATGGACAAATATAGTCTTCGTTCGAATTGGTTTCTCGAGTTAATTTATGACTATTTATTATTAGGGGAATCCCTGCATATTTTCCATGAAAACATTTTGAAGTAAAATTTTTAAAAAAACCTGCTGCCGTGGAAAGGTAAGTCTACAAATCTTGTTTTACGTGCAGTTACAATCTGAAATGGACACAAGGATAAAGTTACCCTTTAGTTCAAGCCACGATAGGGCCTACCGATTAATGCAGCCTATGGCCCCCAATATTTTTAACGAATGAACGGCGCTTTTTGTTATTGGATGAGTAGAACAATATTGATTTATCAGCGATATGGGTAATTTGATTGCCTTCGATGAAAATAATTATTGTTGCATTTTGTTGCAGTAAATGCTGATCGTACTTTTGGCTTAAAGGTAAAAAGGCTGCTGGGTGTCGCAAAATAAAGGTCTATAGGCCCAGTGTTTTTGGAATGGGTCCTCGCCTTTTTGCCGCAGCTAACTGTGGCCGGCATCACAAAAGAAAGGTATAGGTATATCCCCAGGTAGCAAGCCCATATGGGGCACACAATATGGGAAAGACCTGGGCATATTGACAAGGGCCAACCGATATTAATCCCATATGGGGGCCGCCATATGGGTTTAGGTATGAGGAGTATGGGTCCCAGAATGGGCCCCACAAGGGCATGCCCATGTGGACAGAATATGCAATGTCATGGACATCATTTTTTATGGGAAGTCCTGGGCAAGCCCATGTGGGTAGAATATGCATAGGCCCATCATATTGGACAGACCTGGGCAAGGCCATGTGGGTAGAATATGCATAGGCCCATCATATTGGACAGACCTGGGCAAGCCCATGTGGATAGAATATGCATAGGCCCATCATATTGGACAGACCTGGGCAAGGCCATGTGGGTAGAATATGCATAGGCCCATCATATTGGCCCTTCAACATGGTGGAGGCGTTCTTCATTTTCTGCTCCTTCGGCGGATTTTAAACCTGTCGTTTCACGCTTTTCTGGTCGTCATCAAGCCTTTTCTGTTATTTGACTGCCATGGCTACGGATTGTACATTTCTTTTGATGTTGTTGCCTGCAAAGACTGACTTTTGATGCCCTAATTTTGAGCAATTCCTAGGTGAGTGTGGAGCATTCAGTAACATGGCGCACCGCACGCTTTGGTTTGCGTGTCTCCTTTTGTGTGCATGCTTTATCAGCGCAACGTCGTCGCCATTTTGTTCTTCCAATGGAACTAATTATTGGAGAATGCCTGGCACAACTCGGCAACTGCAAGCTCGTTCCCCACGACGAAGATTTGGTCAACGCATTACCTATTACAGTAATTCCACATCAACATGGCAACTTGACCTAAGCTTGCAGGATGGAGACATTCACCCAAATCCCGGTCCTGCTCGTTTGTGACAGCTGTGATAATTGGTATCACACATCTTGTATTGGCATGAGTCTCGATACATACCATAGTTTTTCGGATTCTACCCTCCTTTGGAACTGTCATCACTGTGAGCTACTCCATTTCTCGGACTCCTTCTTTGAATCGGAGTCTGATGATGTCACACTAACTGCTCTGGCTGGCGAGCAACTCGTTCCTTCTCATTCAACGAGGGGCAGTACGAATATTTCCGGTTTGTTTTTCAATGCCAGGAGTATTAAAAACAAAACCAATGAACTTTGGGCCTTTCTTGAGTCTGAGTCACCTGACATCCTTGGAATGGCCGAGACATGGCTTACATTCAACGACATTACAATTGAACCATTGTTACAACGCTATGGCTACACTTCTTTCCGACGTGATCGAAGTGTTGGTAAGGGAGGTGGTGTTCTCGTTGGTTTCAAGTCATCTCTCTCCCTACGTCGTGTCCCCGAACTGGAGCACCCTGAACTGGAACTCTTGTGCATAAAAATTACTGTGGTCAGCAATAACTGGCTGGTTTGCGTCCTATACCGTCAGCCTAATGCCACAGCTGAATTCTTGGACAACTTCCAGACGACTGTAGACAGAATTCAGCTTGAAGTCAACGATCTCCAGGGAGTGATCATCGTGGGAGACTTCAATGTAAACTGGACTGACCAAGAAGCACCTAATGTTCATCATCTCTCTCACATTGTTTCCACCATGAACATGAGTCAACTTATCAATAACATTACCCGTCAGTCTCCACAAGACCCAACATCCGGGTCCATTATCGACCTACTTTTTACGAACCAGCCATTGCTATTGGAAGCTTCCACAGGTCCCAATCCTGTTGGGAGTGACCACCTTGCCGTCTCCTTTAAAATCAGTTGTTCTATAATCCAACCAACCAAATCTGTAGTGAGACAATTTTTATCGTACGAACAGGGAGATTTTGAGCACCTCAACAATTTGCTTAGTTTAGCCCCTTGGAGTCTTTTTATGGATGTTGACAATGTTGATGATGCTTGGGATGGTTTTCTCGATCTCTTTAATGCTGCAGCACGTGATGCAATTCCCCACAAAAGGCGTCGTTCCAAACGATCATGTCCCTGGATTGATAATGACATTAAACATCTCATTTCCAAAAAACGCTCTGCTTTTCGCATAGCTAAGCGCTTTGGCTCTGTTGAAAAATGGAATTTGTACAAAATAGTTCGCAACAAAGTCAAACATGCAGTGAGCATATCTTACTCGAGATATGTTAATAAGCTTTTCTGCGACACTTCAGATAATAAAAAGCGTTTTTTCTCCTTTGTGCGCAGTCAGAGAAAAAACTCCCCATCTGTCATTAGTCATCAAGGTAACATTGTTCACAAGCCTGAATTAATCTCTCAATTGTTTGGTGAATATTTTGATTCTATCCTTGTTCCTGCAGTGTCAGACTTATCATTTAACCCTTCTGACTGTGCTTATCCTATTCCTGCCATGAAAGCTATCCAGTTTAGAAGTTGTGACATTGAGCAGGTTGTTAACAACATGTCTAGTGATAAATCACCTGGTCCTGATGGCATTCCACCCAAACTCCTAAAACCTTGCATTAGTGTTATATCCCCAGTTCTTTGTAGATTCTTCAACATGTCTCTATGCTGTGGCAAATTACCTAGTATGTGGAAAAAAGCGAGCATCACACCCGTATTCAAATCTGGTGATGCCAGTTCCATTTCTAATTATCGGCCCATTGCCCTGACATCAATATTTTGCAAGATCATGGAATCCGTCATTGCCTGTAATATCAAAATACATCTGACTGAAAACATGTTGCTATCACCAGAACAACACGGGTTTGTTAACAACCGCTCTTGTGTTACCCAACTCCTCAATGTTACTAATAACTGGCTCAATATCCTTGACAAATCACAGGCTCCTAAAATTGATTGTATTTTTTGGGACTTTGCGAAAGCCTTCGATGTGATGCCTCACGACATTTTATTGTCGAAGCTGTCACAACAATACAATATTGCTGGCAACACCTGGCATTGGTTAAGATCATTTATTTCTGAAAGACAGCAACAGGTTCTGTTTAAAGGTTCTCGCTCAACTTGGTTCACTGTTCGTTCAGGTGTGCCTCAAGGTAGTATTTTAGGCCCACTCTTGTTTAATTTGTTTATCAATGACCTTCCTCATCATACTATTTCCACCACATTATTATTTGCTGACGACACACTCTTGTTTCGACCTATAAAGTCCCTGTCCGACGAAGTTTTACTTCAAGAGGACATAAATTGTATTCATAGATGGTGTATAAATAACCGTATGCAACTCAATGTTAAGAAAACTAAAGTAATGCGAGTGACATGGTCGAGGAACTCAGTTGATCCACAATACACTCTTAATAACAAACAGCTGGAAGTAGTTAAAAAGTTTAAGTATCTTGGTGTTGTTCTAAACAACAAAATCACATGGGACGACCATGTTCTTTACGTCACTTCCAAAGCCAACAAATTACTGGGTTTTATATTTAGTGTTGCTCGGGACTTGTCACAGGATGCGTTTTTATCTTTGTATAAGTCCTTGGTATTACCAGTCCTGGAATACGGCCAGCCCATTTGGCACCTTTATGGTAATAGTCTCTGTGAAAAAGTGGAAAAATTCAACGTCGGGCTACTCGTATGATCCTGAAACAAAGAAGGATGGAAATGAGTTACAGTGATAGACTAAACATCCTAAAGCTGTCTTCACTTGCATGTAGAAGGAAATTTCTCCTATTTTCATTTATTATTAAGGCACTGCATGGTGTCATCAATAGTGAAGTAGTCAAGCGTGACGTGGTAGTCAATGGCCGACATGTTGATGAGGTTAGGTTCAAACATCTCAGGGCTCGGACGCAAAGGCTTCACTTTTCACCAGTGAATGTCTTTGCTCGTTACTGGGATGAACTCCCAAATAGTCTGAGTACTGGGGTGGTTGAACTTCCTCTTCGGCACTGGATAGGTTCATTAAGGAGCCACCTGTTCGACTCAGACTAATGCATATTTTAAAGTGTGTGTTTCTGTATATTTTTATGTGCAATTTTTACTTAGTTTTTCCACCTTTTATTGCTGTACATAAAAATTTTTTATTTTTGATATATTCTCTATATATTTGTATAGCCAGTAGCGTTGGAAACGAAGGCTCTTGGGCCACAGTTATTTGGTTAACTTTTTTTTTCCTGGCATGCGTTGCTGGCTCTATTGTCTGTTCCCTTGTTTTTTATCATTGTCTCTGCTGTTTTTTTATTGTTATTGTCTTGTGTTATATGCCGAATAAATAATAATAATAATAATAATAATATTGGACAGACCTGGGCAAGCCCATGTGGGTAGAATATGCATAGGCCCATCATATTGGACAGACCCGTGGGCAAGGCCATGTGGGTAAAATTTGAAGGCCCATCATATTGGACAGACCTGGGCAAGCCCATGTGGACAGGATATGCAAAGGCCCATGGGTGGCGTTTGGGACAGACCTGGGCAAGGCCATGTGGGTAGAATATGCATAGGTCCATCATATTGGACAGACCTGGGCAAGCCCATATGGACAGGATATGCAAAGGCCCATGGGTGGCGTTTGGGAAAGACCCGGGCCAGCCCATGTGGGTAGGATATGAAAAGGCCCATAAAATGGGTGTCGTATGGGAAAGACCTGGCAAGCCCATGTTGGCAGGTTATGCGAAGACCCACATGGGTATCATAAAAGACCTGTGATGGGCCAGCCCATGTGGGTAGGATATGCAAAGGCTCGTTATGGGTGTCGTATATGGGGGAAGACCTGGGCCAGCCCACGCATGAAGGGTTTGCAAGGCTTGTATGGGTGTCGTATGGAAAGAACTGAGCAAGTCCACAGCCGGATATGCAAAGGCCCACATGGGTATCATTAATAGGAATATCTGGGTGAGCCCATGTGAGCAAGATGTACAAAGGCCTATTTGGGTGTCGTATAGGAAAGACCTGAACATTTCCATGTCGGCAGGATGGGCAAAGACCCACATGGGTATCACAAATGGAGACGACCTGGATGGGCCAGCCTATATGGGCAGGATGAGCAAAGGCTCATGGGTGTCGTATGGGAAAGACCTCAACCATTGTGGGGCAAATATTTTAGTTTAGTTTAGACTTGGTTAAGTGTAGCAGGCCCATGAGTTTATGATCCTTCTCACGACTATTGTACCTATGGACAAGCTCATATTGTGTGTGAAACAATTATGCAAAGGCACAAATTGGTATAGGAAATAGTTATAAGCAATCCCGTGCGGGCAGTTAATATGCAAAGGTTCATTTGGTTATTATATGGGAACGACCAAAGCAAGCTGTGGGTAGAATATACAAAGACCCATACAGGTACCATAGTTGGTTAAGACCTGGGCAAGCCCATATTGGCAATATGTTATGTGCGACAGGGCATTGGAGCAGTGTGTCTTCCTTGATAACTATAACAATTTAGTGAAATTTAGCTCTGTAAAAGTGTTTTGGTCCTTTTTAGGTATGATATTCGTCCATAAGAAAAATTTGTATATAAACTTTACAAATAAACGCTTTCATATAAAACATGCTAATGAAAACATTACATTTTTAATGAAAAGGGTGTTAACCATGACTGTAAAGTCTATGCTTCCTAGACTATTTATATAAGACATGCCATGTATTTTGAAGTACATGTACATTATAACTGACTATTAAGTAGTTTGTATTTATTAATGTGATGTTGTAGATTAATAGTAGACATGTAATTGTTCACATAATTAGACTTCTCAATAACATTCGATAATTACTTGCATTAACTAAATGAGTTATCTGGGCTGGCCCATGGGCCCCGTATGGGCTAGCGCCACCCCATGAAACCCTTATTTTGGCCCACATGCCCAATCCCACGGAACAATCAAGTTTTTATACCCAGGTTGTTTTTTCCCGTTGTGCTCCAGATGTATCCCAAATGGGTTATCTGGGCATGTATATAGGGCCCTTAAATGATTATTGGGTGCAGGATCCAGTGGGGCCTATTATTATGGGTTCACGTGGACCTCATACTTTGGCCCATATGGGACCCATGTGGGCATGCTACCCGGGACTTAGCCCATGGCTTTTTGGAAGGGGCATCACAACCGGCACGCCATGAGATGTGCATAACCATAATGTTGAAGAGTTCCGGACGAAACAATATTGACTGGAGTGTCTCTTCGTCTTTTTTCTGTTAATCCAGAGTATCTTTCCTGTACCGTCGTATCGTGTACCATTCTGGTGATAAAAGAGAACAAGTATGGGGAGCCGAAACAGCAAAAGTGTGATGGTCATTTACTACAAGAACCCTCTGTGTCCATGGTTTAATTACGAGGAAAAACGTTTTACTCGTGTACCTACTTATAGGTATAAAGGTCATGCGTGTCCCCGTTATGATGATTTGTATACCGGGATACGTAAGGTGTTGTTCGGAAAAAATGATGAAACCTCTCTCCAACTGTCCTGGAACTTAGGTAGGTCTCAATAATTTTGCAAACAAACCGTGGTAGCCAATAAACCATGGTATCACCATAAAGCTTGCTCTAAACCATGAGCTTACTCTATGATTATACAATAATTTTCCCCAGACTTTATTTTGAAGTCATAGATCGAGTTATTTTTTCCCTATCACTGCACAAAAACGCCACATTTCATTGTCTGTACTGGATTTCAATGTAGGTAAAATGGGGTAAGTGGGAGACTTAATCACATTTTTGTATAACTTCAAATCTCAAGCCTCGCGTGACGTCACCTGAAAGGTGCACTTTTAAAAGATTTATATTTACAGGAAAACTTTGCATGTATTCAAGCCGGGATGAGTAACATCCATTGTTTAAGGTCCTGTTTCAATGACGTCATCAAGTGTCACATGATGTCACCTTAAAGGTGCAATTTTACAAGATCTATAATAATGTACAGAAAATGTGCAATCAAACTAATACCTTGCATGTATTCATGACGGGATGTGTTACATCCAAAATTTGAGGTCCCATTATAATTACGTCATCAAATGTCATGTGACGTCACATTAAAAGTGCAGCGCTATGATGCTAGCCTTTATTCCCTACTTAGCCTCTTCTAACAAGATTCCAATCTGAAAGGGTTGGCGCCATGCTTTTCTACGGAGCTTTTGGGTGTCGTAACCATTTCTCTTAAATAAGTGTCCGTTTTTAATTAAACAGTCGGTACTCCACCATTTTTCCCCTTCTTTTCTAATTAAGCTTCTGGGGAGAGAGCTGGTTTGGTGAAGTTAAACACAGATGAGGATCTTCGTGAAGCAATTCATCAAATGGAGAGACACGGTAAATCTTTGGTCATATTTGCAGAGCCTAACATAAGCACGAGCGAATTTGCTGCGCAATCTCTCGTGGAAGTCGCAAGGTTGACTACATTAGCTCTTCGGTTGTATTACGGATTATTTGCATAAATCTTTAGAATATAAAGCACAGATGATCTGAAATGTTGGGGGGGGGGTGGGGGAAAATGAGGGGTTAAACATTATGTGTCAAATTAAGCTCATAACGATTTAGAAAACGATTAGTTTTAAAAATGGTCATCATTTTATGTCGAAAATTTACCATAATTTGTACGGGAATTTGACTCCCAAAATGGCTAGCGTGGGAGACAGTAGCCACGTATGACGTAATGCAAGGGATCAGTGTAATAGTAATACATAGGCCTACTGTCAAGTTTCAATCATAACTTGAAGACGAATTTAGTAGTTAAGTGCAAATAAAGGAAGGGGTGTTTTCTATTGGTAAAGAACATGCAATTCCAAGCATTTAAGAGGTAATATTTGAGAGGGTATTCATGTTTTGTAGGTTAACAGCCTAATTCTTTTTTTGATAATCCCGGTAAAATTGGCAACTTTATTTGTTAAATAATATTATTATTGTTTACTCAGCCATATAACAACATTGCGTGACAAATATATTTGACAACATTTATCCAGCGAGAGAGAGTTGAGGGGGGAGAAAAAAGGGGAGGAAGAAAAAAGCAAACTAGTCACTGTGATCTTAAGACCTACTTCCCCACAACTGATAAAGAACATGTTATAAACAATGTTTAATATAAGAGCATTGCATTTTAATATAAACATTATGCTGTTATAAGGACAATTTGTAGCAGTAAGTGCTTCATTATGCAATTCTGATATTTTTTGTGATTAAGACCCCATACAGTCTTTTGTAATTGGTGATTTCCTCTCACTGAATAATTAGGCCTGCGCTAAACGTCGCATTTTTGCCGTGTCGAACTCAAATAATTAGAAAATGATGAATTAAATTCGACAAAAGAGCGACGTTTAGCGCAAACTTTTGATTTAAGTTCGACACTGCCGTGTAGCACGGCAAGCTCGCACGACGTGGTGACAAACGTCGCGCTCTTGCCGTGTCGAATCGAATTGAATTCTCAGTCGGGCTATGCTCTTTGGGAATACGCATGCGCAAAACTTTTGAAAAATGTTTTATCTTTATTTTCTAATAATGTGAACATTCTCCTTGTTAGTACCGTAGCTGAGAGTATTCCGGATGGGAAAGGAAACAACTTCTGACTGGAACAAACATAATCTGTAGATTTCAGAATTAAACTAAATTATTTTGTTTGACACTCTTTAAAAAGACGATGAACGCCACTCAGCAATGAT